>JANBVO010000105.1:0-22660 GCA_030052745.1 Pleurostoma richardsiae
TGATGACCATCCTCGAGTTTCTCGATCGGCCACCTTCAAGGACATAGTCAGATTATGGCTCTAGTGAAGATGCTGCCTTGGGCAAAGCTAGACGTCAACAAGGGATCCTGGTCACCGCGTGGTACTCCGCGTCCCTGAGGTCCTCCTGGCCCGCCTTGTACGGATACAAGTCGATCAGCAAGGGTGTCGGGGGCAGCCTGTTTGATTGTTCGAGGTAATAGCTCAGGAGGTCGGACGGGTCATCGAGGCGACGTCGTATCCCAGCGAGCATGGCATCTTGCTGCTCTCTGGGCCGAGGACAGTAGACGTATGCCAATCGTGACAAATACGGTTCTTGCTCGTCCATGCTGATAGGTGTGTTCATTCGAAGCGGATATACAACTAGTTGTAGACACAGTTATAAGCATTGGAGGTTTTCAGCGCGGCAAGGTTATGCTCTGTGGGTTGATGTTGGCCTGAGGATGATGAGAAGTTGATAAGGCAGGCTGTGTCCGAGGACAGACAGCGTCCTCGGACACAGCCTGTCCCCGGACGTTCTCTGTCCCCGGACGTTCTCTGTCCCCGGACGTTCTCTGTCCCCGGACGTTCTCTGTCCCCGGACGTTCTCTGTCCTCGGACACAGCCTGTCCCCGGACACAGCCTGTCCTCGGACACAGCCTGTCCCCGGACGTTCTCTGTCCTCGGACACAGCCTGTCCCCGGACGTTCTCTGTCCTCGGACACAGCATGTCCCGTGTTGAAAAGAGTGATGTATTCTTCTTGTTGTTCTTGTTCAAACGGCGGGAACACTCATACTTATACACATCCCCAACTCCTGTTACACACCACTGTTTCAGCCACCGTGATATTTGACAGTCTGACCCAGCCGTCCTGGGGCGGCTATGCAGCGTTCAACTATCCATACACACAGGTATCCATTCCTTGCTTTCGGAAAACGAACCCCTCGTACACGAATCCCTGAGCTGTGAAACAAAGAGTTCGTGTTCGAGGTCGTTTTCCTTCCCGCCTGGACCTGGTTACCTTTCTGCTGACAATCTTTCTGGTTGTTCTCTATCTATGCACTTATCAGGCCTTTCCTGGCCCTCCTCGACTTCTGTTTGCCGATATCACTCGTCTACGCTGAGTATTGAAGTACCGTGGGCGGAACCGCCCTATATTGTTTCAAGAGCCCCGTGCGAAGGAGCATCTTGGCTGCTTGTACCGCCATTGACGAGCTACAGAGAATGCGCTTGATGTCAACGCATGGTTGCTTGCCTGCCCACATCCGGTGTCGTTCTTCTGTCCAGTTCCGGCACTCAAGCAGGATATGCCGCACTGTCTGTGGTCCGTATCCGCATTCGCACATATCCGTGTCGCCCTTGTCGATGGAGTGGAGGTACGCACGCAAGCTGATCTTGCCATTGCGCATCTGTGTGATCACGGAGCTGATTGCTCTGTGTGCTCCGATATGGATCTTGAGTACGTCTTTTCCCGGCCGGACCACGAGCTTGTACAGATTCCTGCCATGATTGGCTGTTTCCCATGACGCTTCCCACTCGCCTTTCATCGCCCGTCGGATGATAGACTTTGTGGTGGCCATCAGGGTTCGTGGAGTGTTAGCTCCTAGGGGTTCTTCTGCTTGTTCGTCCAGGTGGGACCCGGCAGCCTCTTTTGCTGCTCGATCGGCCGCTTCGTTGCCTGGCACTCCGACATGGGCTGGGATCCAGCGAACCTGTACTTCCCACCCCTGATCGCGGAGCTTGTCGAGTGCCTGCATGGCCTCGGCCAGGATGTATTGGCCCGAGGGGCATCTTCAACCCTTCAACTGGATAGGTCACGGCCTAGACTTTAACAGGAGCATCCAAGAACGGCCACACGCTCCCTTGACATTGATGTATCTAGCTCCTCTACAGGGCTACCAGGCCATCCAATTGTCCTAGTTACGAGGAGTATATTACGTCGAGTATACTGTGATACAGGTCGTGGGAAGCGTCTCCGCTACAAGGACGCTATGGAGTGGTTCCTGCCTCCAGTGCCTGGTCCCAATATCCACTTAGTATGTGTATGTGCGTGGCCACAGCGCTGCAACACTCCTATCTTTCCTTATTTTCGCTCACGTTTACGGAAGCGGGCGGTAGGACCTCAGTTTTCGACGTTCAACGCCAGGTTGTTCAGACCCTGGCGAAGAATAACCCGATCGCTCTATCGTCTTCCGTCAACCCAGACCTCTATCATTATGGATCCAACTAAAGACACCCACCCCAGAATCATTAAGAGACCGACATGATGATATGCGGCGGAACTGGTAGTGCTGGGTGAGGTTGGAACCAGAGTTGTGTACTGATAAGTCTGAGATGCGTTGAAAGGCGCAGTCAATGAACTAGTATTCTGCCAGATTTGCGTCCCGGTAGACGCTGCAACAGGAGTGGAGATGGGTGAGACTGCCGAGACCGGGGAAGACACAGAGCTACGAGTTGTTAGGGGGAGGGGAGGGCAAGTGGAAGGAGACAAATCTATCGTAGCAGAGCCGGCCTCCCCATTAACTTCGACTTCCACGGTTAGCGCCTCTAGGTAATTCACTGAAATCTCTGAGCTGCAGACATAGTCCACCGTAGTGAATCCCGAGACGCTGGTCATTATACGCTATGCCATGATCAGGGAAGAAGCCCACCAAGTATACGACCTTTAAATACTGTGGGTTTGCTCTTCGTTTGCGCTTGTGTCCAGAAAAGGCGAAACAGTTCCAGAACTGAGGCCCAGAACTGTATACTCAGTAGAGTGATTTATGGCTCTGGCGTTGCAAGTGCGCGCTGATACAGTATGCTGCGAAATAATTCTTGACACTAAGTTACACGAATTGAGGACCGTGGTATTGTGTGGCTTTGCGGGATCCACTTGTAGCGGAAGGTACAGATGGATGCGATCCCTAACAAAGGCAGAACTGGCTGCTTACCTACCGCGAGTACTACATCCTCCTCCTCTTCTTGAGTCCTCTAAGAGGCTTGTGTCAACTAAATAAGCGTGGCGCCGCATTTGGATGCTGCACGGCGTTTCTTACCAAACTCTGCTACACTAACAGGACGGCTTGAGCCCAAGGCGTTTCTGTTGAGTGTCCATCCGCGGCGACCCCGCGCGACCCTGCAGAGTTGCGATCCGAAAGAGAAATCATGTGCATGGTCACGTTACTAGCAAAGGCACTATGCTAGCGGTCCCTGAGCGCCGCGCAGCTCCGCCAAATCTATACGGCGGTAGCTGGACGATCTTTTTCGTTTTCGTGGTGTCCTTTAGCTATAGGCATACAAGGTGGTGCTGGTCTGCACGTCAATGCCGGCGGAGGAGCAGGCGCGGTGGCGCCAGAGGAAAAGTCGGGGTGTTTGCTGCTTCCGTGGAGGTGAAACGGATAATTGTCAGTGCGCCCTCATAGAGCCACACTCGCCACACTCTGACCCGTAGCCCTAAAATGCTGACTGAAAAATCAGCGACACTTATTTCGCGCTCCAACTGCAATGAACCGCTCTGTTATTACAAATAGTGGTAGTACCTGGGAGTACAATGACCACGGTGCACAGCCACGTAGATCAGCAGTAGCAGAAATGAATCCTACTATAAAAGTTAACTCGCCTTCTACTGTATCAGGTATGTCCGCTCCTGTCTCGCGCCAAATCCAACGAACCTGCAACGAGCGAGCATCGAAAATGTAACCCTACAGTACGAGCAGGGCATCTGAGGTGTACCCCACGAGTTTTCCGTTGCTAGTCTTCAATCTACAAGCATGCTGAGGTACAATAAACACCCTCGTAAGGGACCGTCAGACGACGCGGAAGCATGCGCCACATCCAATATCAGGACCTAGGAATCCCTGGCCCACGATCATTCTGTTGCCTGAGATTGCTGTGAGATCTCGGCATCATCTGCTTCAAAGAGGTTCGCCTCGCTCTCTATCCTTTCTTGTGGCTCTTGTCTATCGATGCATGCCTGGTCTAACCTTTCCTGCTGCTTCGATACGCGCTCCACCAGGTCCTCCAATCTCTTTTGCAGAGTCTGCTCGTCGTTCAACAGCCTGCTGAGAGTCAGACGCTTCTCAAACAGGATTTGTGTGAGCTCTTGAATCCTCAAAGTCAACCGTTCCTCCTGTGATACTTGAGAAATGCGTGGCGCGGGAGTGCTGCCCTCTGGGGGGTTTCCATCCTCGGCAGGCACGGGCGAAGGTGAGAGCAGTATCGTTGAATTGGCTGCGGCAGCACCGCCCTTGTTGGACTGGTCCTCGCCCACGACGGCTGCGAGGCTTTTCAATGTATCCTGGCGCCGCTGCGCGGCCGTGTCACGCACTTTCCCCGGCTGGATCCCCAACAGTTCGAGTGCTCCATCCAAGTCGCTCTTTTTGATGGCGATCGGAGCCTGGCCGGATATCCTCGATTCGGGACCATTCATGTCCCAGATGATGTTCTGAAGTTCATCTAGCCGTTTTGTGTCCCACGTTCCGGAGCTAGAAAAGTAGACTATGTCGATTTGGACGGTGACGGCTCCGATATACCGAACGTCTTGCATGGCGCTTTCATTACCACCGGAACATCAAGGGACTGATGACTGAGTTGCATGAACGGGAAAGACTTGGTGGATTTATATCTCCATAATGAGCCAAGACTGGACCCCCGGATCTTCCATCCTTCACTGTTGGTCTAGGTATTATCACTGCCTCCAATCTTGGCCGGTCACATTCGTTGAAATTGGGCTATTCAGCGTCAAATTTTGGACTCGGAAAAGGCAGATTGTCTGCAGGTCCGGGCTATGATGACCCCCCACGCGCGAACATTTGTGACGCCGCACCCAACAAAAAGGAAAATATTATCTTCTATTCCCGAATGGAAACCTTGTGTCTCTCGGGCGGCTGCGTCAATTTATTAGCCTGCTGCTATCAGTTTCTGAATAGCGAACTTGACGGGTTCTCTGAGAGCAAGAGAGCCCTTTGATTTCAGCAGGAACGGGTGCTGTTGAATCTTAGCTTCCAAAACCCCACCCTAGCGTGACAACGTACCGCGAGAGCTGGTAGAGACCCGGACTGGAGGATGCTGAGGAAGTCCATTGCTTCCTGTGTCCAAGACGTGACACCTCCTAGTCGCATCATCGTCTCTCCCGCATAAGCCGTCAAGAATGCACGATCAGCCTCTCTGGTAAGTGAGCCCGTCGTAGGCTTGTAGTTCATATCAATACCTTTCCTAAATTAGTGCCCGGTTGGGATGGCATTTGTCGCTGCCTCACCTAGCTTCACCACACCATGGAAGGAGATCCGGATGGTATCGACGCGCAGAATAATGGGAAATGATGCTAGATAGATGATCGCGGAGATTATCTAGAACTATTAGCTACATGCGGATTCGTCGGGAGGATGGGAGATACGACTTGCGACATGACGCTGGCAACCTCCACCTCGGACGCAAGAGGAAAGACCTCGAAAAGATCCAAATCCAAGAATTCATGGACGACGTAAACGGAGTGCTTCTCAAAATAAACACCTAGTATTCGAGCGATGTTCACATGTGCTACTTTTGCTACGAGGCCGACATCTGAGATCGTCGCGTCTGGATGGTCTCGCACAAGAACGATTTGACGGCTCGTCCGTGCTTGATGGAGAGCAATCCAGCCATGAGGACTGGTTCCCACCTGGTCGAAGTCGGCCTTCGGATTCCGGTTCAAAAAGACTGGGGGCATCGCTCTCACGGGGATGATGTCCCATCGCCGGCAGAAGGCTCGCTTGCGACTGAGACACATCTTTTCCCTGAGGAGCGTTAATGGGCTCTCTTCATAGAGAATTGCTCTGGCTTTATATCGATTGTAGCCTGTGATCGTAAATGGACACCATCAAGCGGCTATTCTGACCTGTCCTGGAGTGCCTCTGCACCAGCTTGAAATAAGCGGCTGATGTCTCGGAAGACATCAACGCAATCATCTACGTAGACACAGCCGAAAACAGGCGGCTGAACCATCTTACCCAATGCCGACGATGTAGCTCTATAATGCTTTCCTGTCCTGCATTGAAGCAAAAGTCAGCCCGGACTGACGCATGTACGTAGCTCTCCCTTAGTCGGGACGGATTGTTATACCTCTGGAGCATCCAGATTTTGTCGCGTATCCGCGAAATTCTACAGCCGTCCCCTGGAAGGCCAGAAGAGGATGCTATGAGCCCATGGGAATGGAGAGGAATCCCTTCATCCACCTAAATATGCTCGCTGATGCTTCGTGGTGATCTGCTCTAGCAAACCGTCAACTTCTTAGCAACAGCGCGGCGCCCCTTTGCCACAAGATTACGCAACTTGTGGGTGCTGCTATGGATACCGCGGACAAACGCCATACTCAGATCGGCATTCTTATGCCAGAGGATGTCGAATTTCGACCACGGAATCCTGACACCGTTCCCTCTCCCACGTCGCCCTACATCACCAAGCCAGGCAAGGCAGGCAAGCTACACAAGAAGGGTTTTGTCTCCGGTCAAGATACGGTAGAGAGCGCCAGAAGAGTGTTGTCCAGACGTCCGAGATCGGATAGAATTCTCGAGACGACATGGGGATCACCATGGGAACAATACAGAAGATCTTTCAAGTTCGACCTTGGGGGCCTGGTTCATCTGGCGCGGAGGAAAACACGACCTTATGGCTGTGTTCTGATTCGGGAATTTCCAGTCGCGAAGGCAGAAGAAACATTGTACTGGTTTCGACGGATCCGACATTCGAATATCACCACTGCCCTCGAAGTATTCGTGACAGATGACTTTCTTCATGTTGTCCTTGAGGAGATGGCCATTAACCTGGCGAGAATTGTGAAGTGCCCGGCATATCCGGACGAAGACCAGTTGAGCTGCATTCTCGGACAAGTGCGCTTCCTCCTCCCTTGAAAGTCGAGTAGTTGATCGTTGCAGATTTTAGACGGCCTCTCTTATCTCGAATCCGAAGGGCTCGAGTTCCCGTGTCTCAGTTGCGACAACGTCCTGCTCAGCCTTGTTGGCGATGTTAAGATCAGTGAGTCTGCTGCCAAATCCGGAAGAGGTCTCGCTGATGAGGACGCCAAGCGAGTCAAGAACGTTGCAGAAATGCAGGAGATAGTGAACATCCCCATGTGAAAGCGGTCGAAAGTATCACGATGAGATTGATGCATAAGTATCCCCGGGAGGATTTCCAGCGTTGGCCACGAGACTCGAATGCTAGCATGTTCCTCGCAGCAGCAAAATCTGGCGAGTCTGTAACGCGGCTGCTCAAGGTGGGTTTCTTCCCGCTTGCATCGATCGACGTAGACTAAGCCTCCTAGCACCCCCTAGTAGGCCCACCACGGCAGAAAGAGGTCCTCATGGATCTTGTGCGCTTTGCCCAAGTGTCTGTGCTGCCAGATTACCAGTACGGACCTTGAGAAACATGCATCCTGCGTACGTGAGGCAAGATGTGGCGTCCTGCATGCATCTTAGCGTCCCTTTCTGGCTGCGGTCCTTCTGGCTGCGGTGCTTGAAGGAATTCCGAGTACATTTTTGGCCGCTGAGCTGTTCAGTCAAAAACACCTCTCCCGCCTTAGTTCTTCTAATCTACCGTGTTTGATGTCCCTCTCCTCGGGCGTTTCATTTTGGCGAACAAGACTTTCGACATGGAAACCGTCCAGGCATATGCGGTCTCCTGGACGGGCCTTTTTGCTGTCCTTATATTTCTGAGACTTCTTCCTCTCTTGAATAGATTACGTCCCGGGTTGAACAAGACGTTCGCATACATCAATTACCATGCTACCAGACACCTGACTTATCGTCTTGTGCGACGTCACGCGTTTGTAGGCCCGTCAACGGTGGGCTCCGTCTTGCTGCACATCGCATACGTCGCCGCAAATCTCGTCTGTCTTATATACGGAGCGTCTACTCTATCGGAGGCTGCCATACGTGCGGGAGACCTTTCTGTCGTGAACATGACACCATTGTTTCTCGGTCTAGATTCCAGTTTTCTCACCGACCTTCTAGGTACATCCTTGAAGACCTGGGGGAGAATACACCGTTCAGCAGGTCTCGTGTCATTCACCCTTCTCCTCTTCCACGTCCTCGCAATGGTCGTTGTACGTGCGCCGCTTCTCCTGTCACAGAACATCTACGCTGTCATGGTACGTGTTTGTCCAGCGCCAGAAGACACGAATCTTACCAGCATTCAGGGCGTATCAGCACTGTGTCTCCTCATGCTGCTCTCGATCCCCGTATTACGCAAACTCTCGTTCGAAATCTTCCTCCGCGTACACCAGGCCCTAGCCGCGCTAGCAGCTTATGGCACATGTCGGCATCTTCTCTCAGCAGCCACCTTTCCCGCATGGTGCGTATTCACCTTCGCGGGCGTTTTCCTCCTTTTAGTATTTGTTCAATTCTGCAGAGCTTTGCATCGAAATAAGGCATGGGGGAAGCCGTATCCCCGAGCTTTTGTCACTCAGGATTATGGCAATATCAGGATCAGCATCAACCTATCTCGTCCGGTGAAGGTGGATGCCGGCCAGTACATAAATCTATGGATGCCCTCGGCCGGCTTCTGGTCCTTCACGCAGAGTCACCCGTTCGTGGTGACCTCTTGGACGGATACCAAGCAGAGCACCTTGGAGCTCTTTATACAGCCTCGTGGAGGGTTCACACTCAACCTTCTTCGCCACAGCAGTCAAGACGATCACGGATTATCGCCTCACCTGGCCTTGATCAGCGGGCCCCATGGAACCAGCGTACCGGTCTGGGATCGTGAAAATGTCCTCATGGTAGCCGCTGGGTTCGGCATAGCCGCGCTGCTGCCGTATATCAGCAAAGTGACCTACGGCCACTACTTTCGCGAAGTCCGCACCCGCCGGGTCCATTTGGTTTGGCAGGTCCAAGATACCAGTAAGCTCTATTCGCGATTCCATCGACTCAGGCTGACTAGCACAGATCTGGTAAATGCAGCGAGGCGTCTCCTCAACGACGCCCTAGGTGAAGACGTCGAAAAGGTAGGCGTTTCAAGGCATCGCGAGAAAACGTATTAACTGTCTAGAGACCATGACCATTTCGATCTATTACGAGTTCGGCGCCGTCGAGCGATCCTGGGGTCAGCATGCCAATCTCTTCAAAGGCAGTCCGAACTTGGAAGAAGTTCTCGAAAGAGAGGTGACTGGGACCTCCACTGCAGATAACTGTAGAGTTGAAGAGGGCATGCGAGAAATCAACAGAGAATACGGACGGAGAGACAGCGAACTGCTGGTCCTAGGTCAGACCTTAGTGCCTGAGCTATCTTTCTATACTTACGAAACTTGTAGTTTCCGCGACGGGATCAATGAGAGATAGCCTCAGAGAAGCCGTTCGTGGACCGAATGGAAAGAAGGTTCGACTGAAGGAGTTGGACTGTCAACTCGAGTAGCCGGCTTACAGCGTTCCAAGCGGCGGCCAAAGATCAGCTACGGGCATACTGTGGCGTACATAGGTTCAATAGCACCAGCCATCAAATAGAACTCGTGAGAGCTCTCACGCAAAGAACTCGCTCAAGCAAACTTTAGCAGCTCGTTTTTGTCAATAAGTGTTAGTCCACGTCCAGCCTCGCAGCGACAAGTGCTGGTTCTCACGCAAAAGTCGACATTCACACTCCTAAAATCTGCACCTTAAACAGGAGTTTCATTAGCTCTTGGCTTTTCACTAAACTCCGCAGACCTCCAAAGGGAACAATTGGCCGCAGTCGAGCCCATCGTGTGCAGGGAATGTCTCGCTTGTTCTGTCCTTTTCTTTCCGCTTTCATAGATAAGCTGACCAGCTAGTTTAGACCTCGAGGTCTCCATTTGCGGCCGATAAATACCCCCGGTCCGTAACTGGCCGTTTTTGTACCGGCTTTTGTCTACATATATTGTCGCGCAGTCCGCATTATGATGCAGCAGGACCATCACTACTATGGCCGAGGCTGATACGGCGAGTTTCACCAGCACCACACCTTCAGACTTGGACACGTGGTCCTCAGAATACAATAGCAGTGTCAATACCGAGCGAATCATCTCCACCCCGGGATCGACAGAGCTTGTCGAAGCTATTCTAGCCGGCGATGTACCTCGGGTGCAGACACTCGCAGTCTGTGGATGCTCCCTTGCCGTGCCTGATTACTGGGTCCTGTACTATGCATGTCTCCACAGCCTTGACATGATCCAAGCAGTCCTCCTGTGCTCAGGAATCAACCTTAACCAACCACTTGAAGATGGCGACAATTTGCTCCACTTCGTGCTTCGCACTGCTGAGGAAGCATTTGGTAGTAACAAAGTGGACGTGATCAGCTTCCTTCTGTGGTCTGGAGCTGATCCTCGCGAGCGCGACCGGCTAGGCGACACGGCCTTACACATCCTCGCGGGGGAGACGCGCCGTCCCGAGCCGGGTGCTGAAACCGAAGGCTTTAGAATAATGAAGCTCTTGTTAGATTGGGATTATCAAGCGCTGGTGCTTCCCAAAATCATTCGGCCTTTCTGTCTCTCATGTGTCAACCGCCAAAACGATCCCAAGTATGGCAATACGCCCCTGGTAGTGGCCGTACTCTATGATCATCTACGGTGTGCGGAGCTCCTCCTAGAAAACGGAGCCGATCCAGGAATTAGAGGGGAGTTCAACAAAGCGCCGCTGTGCTTCGCTGTAGAGCACGATAACATCGAGACGGTTGGGAAACTACTGGAGTATGGTGCGGTGCCTGACGAAGATATCTTAGAGGCGGCTCGGTCGCGAGGTGTGAGGGACCTAGTCGGCATCTACTTGGCTTCGAATAGACCCAGCTATTCTCAACCCATTGACACGACCTTTCGGCCGTGATCCGGAGTTCCACGATGATATAGAAGTGTAGGTACATCGTTCTGAACGGCTAGAGACAAAAGCAGCACACACCCAGTCCCTCTTATCCTTTACACCAATTTAACAGTACTGTATTATATTGCATTGGATGTCTTAAGATTGTATTCAATCTGCAGTACCGTGCCTCACATTGAAGAGGTTATGGAATGTTTACCGTGTTCGCAGACCCTTTAAAGACTTACGACTCCTTCTTGTCTTGGCACGGTTGTTGCAAGGAGCCCAGAGACTGCAAGCGATCATCTTTTATGGCAATCAGAAATACTAAGCTTTTCTGGTGGTTCTTTTCATTTATCGACGTCAGCCAGGTGATGGCAAAGAAAGAACCACCAGAAAAGCTTAGTATTTCTGACAGTGTGCAGGAAAACGGGTCGGTGTCAGCGCGTGTAAGTCTGGGACGTGTCTTGGAAGCCGATAATTAAGCGTTCACTAGTGAGGCAGGGCGTCCGTTGTAAAATTAGCCTCCCGAAGGGGTGGGCCTTGAGATAGCGCACTGTGCAGGCGCCAGAAACGGCTCTGGGCGTCATCGCCTAGGGCTATCTAAAGCGGCGAACAGATTGCAGAATGTCCTACAGGGCGACCTATGTTGGTGTCCTGTACCGGCTTATCTCGTTGGGAGGACAACTTTGAGCTGCTGAGAGTCTTTGTGTCCAGCACTTGGTACGATGGACCGTCGCCGCGGCGGGCAGAGATGCGCCAAATGAAGAAGCGAAGATTGTGGCTGCTGACGATGTGTCGTCAAGCCGTCCGACCCGCATGTTCAACGGCCGACCCATGACCAAATTGACCTCTGTCACGCAGAAGGGACACGGTACAAGTGCCGCAGAGCCATCCTATGTTCTTCAGCCCGACCGCTTCTCTTAATCTCGCACCTTCTCCTGCGTGCGCATTTTTTTTCGAGACTGGAGGATGTACTGTCGTCTCCGAGGCATGCACGCGCTCGTGTATGCCTGCTGCATGACCGCCTTCTATCTGCTGCTTTCCCCCGTTTGGACGCCGCAATCTTCTGAGTTTGCCCGTCTTGAGAAGTTCATGAATCATGATGCCACGGCACGCACGTGGAAAACGAGAAACAGCTTCAACTGGAGCAGTGTCCACTTCCATTCTGAGCCCGACGATGTTATACCGCTTCCTCAGAAAAAATCATCGCACCTCCCCCGCATTCAGCACACTGTCCCCTTAGAGTCGGCAGCTAACGCCATCAGACGCGAGTCCCGCCGCCAAGAGGTCAGGGCTGTCTTTATGAGGGGCTGGTACAGTTACCGGAAGTACGCGTGGATGAGGGATGCGCTGCTGCCCATCTCCGGTGCCGGTGGCAAAGACCAGCTTTCTGGCTGGGCCGCCACCCTGGTCGACTCCCTGGACACGCTCTGGATAATGGGCCTCAAACAGGAGTTCGACGAGGCGGTCAACGCAGTGGCCTGGATCGACTTTGGCCGGTCCTCGACGGCGTCTGTGAACATGTTCGAGACCAACATACGGTACCTGGGCGGTCTGCTGGCGGCTTACGACCTCAGCGGAAGAAGGATCCTCCTCGAGAAGGCAATCGAGCTCGGAGACCTTCTCTACACGGGATTCAACACGGACAGCCGCATGCCAGTGGACTTTATCGATTTTGAAAGGGCCAGAGCAGGCCAGGTTCTCACAGTCGAAAGCAGAGTCGTCTCTGCCTCGCCGGGAACCTTATCGCTCGAGTTCACCAGGCTGTCCCAGCTCAGCGGAGACCCAAAGTACTACACCGCCGTCTCCAGAGTCATGCAGCTCTTCTACAGCCAC
Organism: Pleurostoma richardsiae; assembly: GCA_030052745.1. Taxonomy (NCBI): domain Eukaryota; kingdom Fungi; phylum Ascomycota; class Sordariomycetes; order Calosphaeriales; family Pleurostomataceae; genus Pleurostoma; species Pleurostoma richardsiae. The sequence continues at coordinate 12,595 of JANBVO010000105.1, forward strand.
CAGAACGAGACAAACCTCCCGGGCATGTGGCCAGTGTACGTATCGATGAGTACCAGGGACGTCGTGTCCGGAAGCCAGTTCACCCTGGCTGGGTGTGCCGATTCTCTGTACGAGTATCTTCCGAAGATGCACCTTCTCTTGCACGGCCGCGACCGCAAGTACAAGGAGATGTCTATCAGTTTCATGGATGCGGCAGACCAGCATCTACTCTTCCGTCCCATGCTGCCGGGAGGAGAGGATATCCTGGTAGCTGGCCACGTCAGCGCCTTGGACAGCAATATAGTACTTGATCCAGAGAGCGAGCACCTCGCATGCTTCACAGGAGGCATCTACGCGCTCGGAGGCCGTCTCTTCGGCCGTCCCAACTACGTGGCGACTGGCTCCAGGCTCGCGCGCGGCTGTGCGTATGGCTACCGAGCATTTCCCATGGGCATCCTGCCGGAGCGATACAGCATGGTAGCCTGCAGGTCGCGGCAGGAGTGCAGCTGGGATGAGGAGGCATGGGTCAAGGCGAGACAAAGCCGTCCGGAGTGGAAGGAGCATCTGCCCTTGGGCTTCACCACAGCCAAAGATCCACGGTATATCCTTCGCCCGGAGGCGGCCGAGAGCTTGTTCGTGCTATACCGCATCACCGGCCTTCTCGATTTCCAGGAGGCGGCTTGGGAGATGTTCCAGGCCGTCAACAACGGGACGGCGACCCAATACGCAAACGCGGCAGTGAGCGACGTTACAAAGCCGCAGGGGCCCCCGGAGCTGGAGGACTACATGGAGGTATGTTGAGCCCGTCGCTCCTTCTCGCTGGTACTGACGGGAGGCGTAGAGCTTTTGGCTCGCTGAGACGCTGAAGTACTTCTACCTCATCTTTTCCCCACTAGAGTTCCTGAGCTTGGATGACTATGTTTTTAATACCGAGGCGCACCCGTTTAGGATACCAAAATGAAGTAGCACTTGGGAGATCACATACTGTATTGAGTTGATGGAATTCAATGGGATTGGCCGGAGGTTAGCGAGCTTTTGTCTTCGACTCAGAAGCAGCCTGTTGTCCGCTTGACCCATGATCTGCCACACCGTGCTACAGAAGCCTTACTTATCGGCGCTCTAAAGCCACTCCGGATCTATGATAGAATGACTCGCCTTGCTGCCAGAACCGTCACGGCTTATGTCTGTAAAGGCCACGGTACCTGGGTTTGCTCCTCTCATACCTCCGCCACTTTGGACGTTAAAAGCTCTAAGTACTGTCACCACCGTCGTCGGTGGAGACCGAGTGCCGTTCTTCTTGGTCGTGATGCTATGCTACCGAGATGTAGCTCGTGAATGATATTCACGCTATAGACCATTTCGTGCTTCTTCCCGGTCACCGGAAAATGTCACGATTTTGCTGCAATTTCCTCGCAGATCTTTGGAAACGCACCACACGGGAGACATACAGACTCATGGTCCGTCTCGGGAACTATCTCGCTACGATACTCAAGGCATCTATCCGACTCGGCAGAAAAGGCTTTGAAGCACTTGTCAAAGAAAATTTCGCCGCCTTTGCCAATCGTCATGTCCTTCTCCGCCCAGAAAACGCTGATGAGGAGACGGGGGCATTCGCCTCGCTCGGAGGTCGCATGACAGTTTCTCATCCGCTCCTCAAGCTTGCGAGGACAGGTCTCGTACTTGTCACAGGCCCCCCAAGGCCCAGCCTCGGCTTTATGTAGCGACAGGAGCGCCTCACCGCTGGCACCGCTCATGTCCTCCTTCAGCATGCGATGCGTAATCTCGTATAGCCGCGCGGTACTCTCTTGGGCAGATAGACCCAAATTCGGTTGATCGGCGGCGGAACGCTCAGAGTCGCCGCCTGAAAAGGAGGTAAACGATGATGTAGTGGAGCTGATGGCAATGCTGGAAAAGTTGAGCGCCCGCGCAATGACCCGGTTAAGGAAGGAGACGGCGTCTATAGAGTAGCTGATGACAGGCGTGGGCATCTTAGACGCTACGGACAGGACCTCTACCCCTGAATGGCAAGGATGTACCCAGGGCGCGAAGAGATACAGAACCGGCTTTGACGGCAGTAAAATCTGCGGCATTGCATAGACAGTGTTAAGTGCGTAGATGACACCACAGCAATGTGCGACGATTGACACGTGGTCGGTCTTGAGCTGCCTCATCAAGACAGGGACTGTCTCAAGCCAGACCTTGATGCGCTGATTGGCCTTGACATTCGTAGAGCCGCCTTTTCCTGGTCTTTGCAACGCTGCAAGTCAGCCACAAATACATCTCCTATCGTGCGTGCACTCATTAGAGTAAGAAAACATGGAATGACCTATCGACTGCGACGATCCTAAGGCCGTGTTTTTTGCCCAAGCAATCGACTAGCGCGGCGAGATATCTACCACCCAGCATGCCACCAATGAACAAGACTGTGCTCGCCAGATCGTCTTGCGCCCCGGCGACAGCGTATGTCACCGCCAGCTCTCCGTGTATGCCATTCGCAGGGAGTATTAAACGACGATGAAATCGGGGCTGTTTGATGAATCGGCAGCAGCCGCACGAAGCGAGGATGCAGTGCTCGCGGATTTGTCGGCTGTGGCCTCTTCAGACATATCGGGCGCCGGGGTACCGGGGGGTTTCGGCGCAACGTTGTCGTTCGTACTTTCGTATGCCGCCTTGCACAGTATTGCGAGCGGCTTTACATTAACAGTGAAGGCAATGGAAAGGACTCAACGTGGTCCAAGTGAAGGCCTATCTATGGGAGATCCTTGTTGTGGTGGACTGAGCCGTTTTCTGGAGGCAGCGTTTCTGCACCCTGCACCGGAGCTCTAACCCATGTCGTCTACTTCTAACATCAGGTACCTCTATCAAATCCGTCAAAAGAGGATGAACCTTTCCCTCCTCACCAAACATCGGCTGATCCGCATCCCACCTACACTTCGAATAGCATTCCCCAAGACTGTGGGCAGTAGATTCGACCTTGACTCACCATGTCGGCCATCTTCGTCCATTACGCTATTACCGACTCGAACGGCGAGGGTTACACACCAAGGATCAAACTTAGCTTGCGTCCGACCATGGGTTCGAGTCTCGAGGACCATATGAAGAGCCACATGGAGGGCGTTATCGCCTCTACCGGACTGACGCAGAAGTGCGAGGTGATGGCTCAGGGCCACGACTGTTTGAAAGTCGTGGTACCCGACGAGTGTTCCAGCGCTATCGAGAAGGCAATCAGCGACGTCCCGAAGACAACCAAGTGGGCGAAATCATTCTGGAAGAATGCTAGCGAATTTACAATCAGCGATGCCCCATTCATCACGGAGTTTTGCGAAGTGGCAACACTGTAATGCGCTGTGCGCAAGATATTACAAGATGCTAGTTCTTTTACTAGTCGAATTACTGGATCATTCAGTTGACAAGGGTTATGCAAAGGATATTGTGGGTTTTTGCACCAGCTTGTTACTGTATTCTGCTTCCTTGGGCTTGCGCAAACATGGTGTTGTGGTGGGAAAGCCACGTGCAAAAGGGAGGGTATGTGGTGCGTAGTTGGTGCACGAGCCAGGCATCCACCGCAGTGCTAAAGCTCTAGAAAACTCAAATGAATCAAGCACCAGTTTCTTTCTGCCAATTCGCGTGTAGAGAATTCCCTAGTCATTTTGTGATACAGTATTTCATGGATGATTATGCAACAATATGGCCGGGTCGATGATACGGCAAGCCAAGTTGTAAGGATTAGAAGCCGCGCCGTCAACGAAAATAACGATGGTACAGTACGTTTGAAGTACGGCTGACCCAAATGCACCGCCACATGTATGACCAAGAGGATCCAAAAATGGACCCTGTCAATAAAATAAAACCAAAAATCCAGCGACACTCAATTCGCCTTCCACTGTAAACGACTGCATTCCAATTAAGGAAGCGGACGCGATTGTGCTGATTCACCGTCATGGCGCATGTAAAGATCCGAAACTTGCGGAGCGTTATATATGTGGAACTTAAGTTCGAGAAGTGTTCTGAAAGGGGAATTGGCCAAACGCGGTTGACCATGATCACCTCCGCCTGAGGTGATCCTGGTTAGTTGATATATACAGTACTGTACCACACCTTACGGTTTGCTACCGACTAACCACTTTGGGCTCAAGGTGAGATTGTGCATCCCTAGCACTTCGTGTCCTGAAGCGAGCCTATTCTGCCTCTCGTCAGCAGTTCATATATAAGTCGGAGCTCATTGCCCGATTGTATTTGAAGCTTATTCACCTTCTAAACGAGTGGCTCGCCGGTCTTCAACTCTCGCAGCTAGTCGCCAAGTTCTGGCTATTATGGGAGTATCTTTGACGTTTTTCATGCTGCATTATGCGGCAATGGCGACAGCATTAATACAAGTGAGACGTCTACATATACAGTACCCCTATTGCGGTAATAATGTCTGACAAAACCATCAAGCAATCCAGGGAGAGCCATGCAGTGAGGGGCCTTACGACAGTCACCTGCGGCTGGGTCAGCGGAGCTTCACGTTAGTATAAAAGCTCACTCATAGTGGAGATCCGCTCACCGATGCACAGCATATCCAATCACCTGTGAAGGCGCCAATATTCACAGCTGCGTGACATCAGCGGGCTTTATCGGCTGTGGATGGGCCACTACCTGCCTTGGATATGGGGAATGGACATTCTCAAATCTACCTGCGGAACCGACCGGCATCTGGTAAGTGCTTCCCTCCCTCTGAGATGAGTACTAACGGCTGTGTCAGTGTCTCGCCGAAATTGCCGTTCTGTGGGGAGTACGTATGGGCATCACCTGCTCGAACTATGCTAGAGTGCTTCGCCGAGCCGTTCCGCACCGTGTCAGTCGGAGATACCTCGCCGACTAGTAAGTCCGTGGGAATAATAGCTACTTCTACGGTGACAGAGGTAAATGAGTTGATCGGCGATGTTCATTATGTCCATGATCACTCACCTTCGCTAGGAGACGATAGAATCCATCACGTCCGAGGAAGTCACAGACCAACAATCCGGGGGCATTATAATCTCAACATCGTCCTCGGTAACATCCAGCTCGACCAGCCTGACCCCCAGCACCACCGAGTTGCTGTGCTTCGACTAAGGACTTCAGTGCATCGTCGAACATACCAAGAGTACTCCCTACAATTCATTCCGAGTTTGGACAGAGCCACTGCTACTTCGTTATGCCCTTACGTTTCTGCCCCATTGAAGCAGGACTCCGCCACTTCGAGTCCAACGATGGTGGTTTTACGTCTTTGCGGTACTTACCCGCACATATAAGTGGTCATGTGTTGCCATTGACTACTTACGCTCCCTGTTGCAGCACCGTTTTTTGTTTGGTACGAGCAGACCTCATATGATACTCAGCCTCTATAAACGGCTGCGGGCTTTACATGGTCATTGAGGTGTGATCGAGTGAAGATGGTATGCAGAATGCGAGCTCAGCCAAGAAGCGGTCATCTTTCTTCATCGATGGTCGCATCACCCGCGGGAGCGTCTTCAACGGATTTATGTTTTAATAAAATCCATGACATATCGTCACTGTCACGGTTTTAAGATTGGTCTGACAGCATCAGTCAGGCCTAGGATCTTTCCTGGTGCTTATGCTGGGCGCAGAAGTACTTGTCGGACGGTGCCTGTCTCGGATCTACTCCTCATTTTTAAAGGTCCCTCCTCTAGGCTTAAAGGCTTTAGTCATTATATCGCCCGCCATTGAGCTCGACCGGCGCTAGTACGCCCGAGCAAGACGTGTCTTTCGCATTATTCCTTACAGAAGTTTCTAGAAAGAGATCCGTGATTGCTGAGCTTTCCATTTCCTGGCAGGCTCACCAGCCGTGACTAGAGCGAACGTCATCTCACCACCGATAAAAAGACAGATATCGTTCCGGGAGCTCCTATCAGTGCAATCATAGCTAGCATGATAGTTACTGTAAAAGAAGCAAGGGAGTTCTACAGCCACCTAAAGGGGACAAGGTATTATCAAAAATGTTGCGTCAGACTCATCATATGCAATCCCTAAGAATCATGTCATTCTTGCCGGTCTGTGACGTCTCATCGATGGAGACATGAACCATTTGAAGCACTAATATGTGATATTGCTGGCCCGTGGGCCGGAAGGAATCGCGGGATATGGGGACGAAAACCATTTGGAAAGAAATAGATACAGTAATAGAGAGTTATCATTCTATCAGGCTTGTTAAAATGCCACAAGTCGACAACTACTGACTTTGCAGTATCGGCGACATTTGCTAGTCACTAGCCTCTTCGTGCGGTCCTGATCGTAAGACTCGTAAGGGGACGTTAATAGAAGACCCATCTGACCTGAAATCATGGCCTGTTATACGGACTTGATTGTTCCCTCCTACACAGCGACCGTACAACTTAGATAGGACGGGGCAGCTAAATATAAAAAGATCGTGCACCGCGAAAGCATTTGAAAAGAGCTTAGAATCATAGTCAGTTTTCATCCGAGTGCCACGCGTTTCCGTTGAACTTACCAACAGTCGGGTGGTCTGTGATTGCAATGATATTCCTACGTTGCTGGCGGCAAATGACAGTGTACAGCTGCCAAGAACGAGCCGAATAGGCGTTTTGTTGGTCGTAGTATCTAGCTCGACCCGTATCCATTCCCAGAGGATCCAGAGCCTGTATCCGACGACTGATGTTGAGGATAGAATTCTTCCGGGAGCTCGAAATTCGCTCTCGATAATTGTTCCAGCGACGAAGAGGGTCAGACACAGCGTCAGAACGGAGAAGAGCGGGCAGGCTTTGAATGACCTCTGTCCAGCACTTCTGGAGCTGCCTAACCGAACGCACTAGAAGTAATTAGCCCTATTTATTGTCGAAGATTATTTTCTTACCTCTCTCGCCATGCTGGAAAGGATAATAGAGTTCAGGAGATAGAGTGACCAGGCGCCGCCTCCCTGCCAGAAAAGAACACCAAATACACCCTGGATCGCGATAGCTATGATGGACTGGGATATAACCAGGATCATGGATATGCGCCTTTGATGGTGAGATAGAGACGCTGCCTGGCTCTCCCTGTAGGAACGGAGCGCGAGGGAGCTCGAAAGGAGGCCGATCAGGTTAGCCAACATCGCAAGGACAGCTGCCGTGATCAACGCAGGAAGTTGCCGACTTGTTAACAACTCCATCTCACAAGCTTCGTTGGGGTTTATTTGCTAACTTAGCTTTTCTGGACAGAAATATGCCTCTACTCGGTCGCCCTTCTGTTGATAAATCCGATACTGTAGTTACCTGTACCAGCCGGCAACAGTTTATCTTGAGCGCCATCTCGCCACCGCCCGCTCACGTACATGCCGTTTAGTTTTTGTACGCGCCACTCACGAACCTCCACGCCCTTGTCATCGGTGGCAAGGATGATGCTGCTGTCTATGAACTTCTGTATGAGGACGTGGCCTTCCTGAGACCGAAGCTAAGATTGATAACGTCTCTGCTCGTGAACGCCAAGACATCTCCACCCTCACTCACGTTCCCCTTGGCTCAATGCTAGAGTTGGAAGGCTGATCTAGCGGAGCCATCTCGGCAATACTGGGACTTTCTGAAGGTGGGCTGGCCGGATAGTTGAACTGCTTTTCCCCACCGCCTCTTCGCCCTTTCCTGGGTCTTGTACTTGACCAAGATGCGGCAATATAGTCGCAAAGTCGTCATGGGTTTATGGGCGAGAAGTCTCAACTAATGTGACAAACACTCATATTTCCTTCACCATCATTGTCATATATTGGCAAGGAGACCAGATCCTAGGAGGCTAGATCTTGGGACACCCTAGCTCAGTGGATACACCCGTGATCGAAAGATTGCAAAGCTGAAAAGGGACGTGATTGGACCAAGATGAGTATCGAAGACTGGCCTGACAAATTCATAGTCTTCGCGTCTAGGCTCTCTCGTCGCACTTATGCTGGCAACGGGAGCCCCTCCTCCCTCCTCCCCCTTTTTTTTTTCCCGGACAGCCATGTTCGAGTACAACGCTGTAACGGGGACGGAGCCGAACATCTTTGTTGCTCTCACTTCAACCTGATGCGAAGCATCCACGAGGAGTCCACGACGCCGGTTTGAGTCTGAACTTTCTGCTGCCCGTTTTCTTTCTGCGATTATGCCATGTTGCTGTGCTGCATTCGCCATTTGTCCCTCACTTGCGAGAGTGAAGTCATGGGCTGCTCACCCACATATCCTGCACAACGGGTTTTAAGGTCCGGTTTCGTTACTTAGTAAGAACTTCTAAGTGCGATGAAAAGATCTATCAGAAGCTATGGGAACATCCCTCACTACATACCCTGGGGCGCCTTTGAATACAACTATTGTATCTCTCGCTTAAGTTGGGACGCACTTTGATGACAAAACACGTCCATGTACAGATAGCCGGGCTCCGCAGTATGGTCTTGCTCTTGGTTAGTCTGGACAGCACTATCATACTCTTGGGATACCGCCTAAACCTGCCAACTGTCCTAGTCTGTATGAGAAGCGCTCAACGTATATTCACATCCAGCCTTCGCGGTCAGAGGCTTGTAGATATGAAGGAAAATGGTCGTAGGATCAAGGGCTTCGGCCACCGTTTAAGTCTAAAATGGCCGGCAAAAACTGGTTGAGATCTAAAACGAACCCCGAATATGTGGAAATGTGCCTTTCAAGTGGGAAATATTTTCTGCTGCAAGCGCTTCAGCCGTTCCGACAACTGGCGGTCGCATGTCGAACTGCACACCAAGGAGACCGGCAGGACCCCCTACGTTCCCGAGGTCAAAGCGGCTCTTGAGCAGGAGCGGGCCGAGCTGGAGGAGCGGCTGTCAGCTGCCCGACGTCCGGACAAGGTCAGTCGGCGTTCGGGACGGAGAGATACACAGTGAGAATAACTCGTTCCTTGTTTGCTGCCACGGGATCCTTGGACTCCAGCTTGGACTGGGTCCGAGGGACGCAGCAGACGCTCCATGTAATACTAGAAGTGGGAATTGGGAGTTTTTGACGAGAAGGGAGGATGATACGAGACCCGTAGCAATTATTCTATAATTCAATTCTCCAGGACGAGTGATTAGCTCAGCGCGGCTAGCAAAGATGTGCCATTGCAGTGAGCCGACGCGTGGATGACACGCAGTGAGGGACCGTGATCTGGCAGCAGCGGGAGAGTGTGTAGAGGCGGCACGTCTAAGGACCACGCGCGTCCACACACGCACCCGGTAGCTTCCAGCCTAAAGCTTGTACTCGGCGTACCTACCAGTACGCGCACGTCAGGCACGTTGAGGACTCAGATCGAGCGTCTGCGCTCGCCGGAGAATGACATTGACTCACTGCAGCGGATAGAAGAGCATGCCGCTATGGCAGGGTTAAAGAATCATAGGAGATGATGACGTACACATCCCACGCAGTCTTTCAGAGCTAGCAGCATTAGCAGAGGTACCACAGAGATCACCATGATCGGCTTCAGCAGGAGGTGCGTACCACGGGCGCTTCTGAGCTCGCGTCTCTGACATACCACAGGGCCGATGCAGGTCAAGGCGCTCTACCCCGAGGAGTCTCGAAGGCTACAGGCAAGGCTGGCAGGACAGCAAGCACATTGACGTCAGGCGGAAACAGGTGGGTTATGGCTGCGAGGCTGACAAAGAACAATGCCGGACTGCACCTGCTGGTCGGTCATGATCACGCTGTAAACAGTATAGACACGTGCCCGGACGTCCGTCCATCCCGTCTAGCTATGACGCATCACATTAGCATTCTAATAGTGCATGTCTAAAATACGTACGAATGAGACTTCTCGCTCGTCTCGCTCTCTGCAGTGCGAAGCATCTGGTGCGCATGGCCGGAAGGGCAGCCGCAGCTGTGTAGTTGGCCATTGTGCTCGAAGCCGCCAGTCATTGGCGCTGCTGACGCGCAGGGCCGCCTGACAAATTCTCGCCTCGGCAGGTCGCGCTGACGTGTCCCCTCACGTGCCCTATCGCGTGATCCAGATGTCGCGCGTCTCGACTGCACACCGCCGATCGATACACGGCGAGGAATGTCTCGCACACCACAAGCCTGAATTGTCTCGACTAGATTACGAGCTCACACTACACGGCGAGGGACGTCCTGTGCCTCCCCGGAAG
>JANBVO010000106.1:0-22268 GCA_030052745.1 Pleurostoma richardsiae
CGATATGAGGAATTGGGATGTGTGCGGGGAGATGAAAAAAGTGGGGGGCGAACACGAGCTTGCAATAGACAGTAACCGTCTAGCGGCAGAGGTGCGAATCATCTGCGAGACTGGACGTTTCACGGTTAGGGAAGCTAAAAATACGGGCGAAATTGCCCCGCATTTATTGGAGGGTATCTTAGCTCGGAGGTGTGTAACGTATCTTAATTACTAGAGACGATAGCCTTCGCGATATTACTTTAGCGCCCGGAAGTTGCGGAGGTGAGATATTTCTGGCCGACCGGTCGTTCTGTTTCGGTAACGATCGAATCACGTAGGCTTTCGGGGAAGCGGTAACTGTGTCTCCGGCGGGCGAGGAGGGTATAATCACGCTATGTTTACCGTAGTTTAGTTTGTTAAGTAGGTATTATTAGTACGATCGCTGCTAGATTAAGGTTTTAAGCTGCGACGAACGACGTTTTGACCTCCGAAATAAGCGTGTGGTAGTAGGGGAACCGTTTTGTCGGGTTCGGATGTATTAATAGGTACAGGTTATTGGCCGCTGGCGTTCACTAAGAGCAGGAGGGGTGAGTGGTACGCATGGGTTATTATAATTATCAACTTAAGTTGAGACGAAAAGACCCCGTCTGTAGCTGATTATCTGAGCCGCCTTCTACCCCGTACGTTGAAAGATAGGCCTCGAAGGCCCCTTCCGATCCTGCGGTGGCCTTAGACGACTAGCATCTTCTCCGGTAGTAAATCATCCGCCCTGCCTGTCCTAGGCAGAATATTTAAGACGAAGCCGTAAGGGGCGCCTGCTCCGCTCGTCCGATTGCGTGCTGTTCTTTAGTATCTTACGGAAAGGCCTTTTGTCTGTGTCGCCGCTACTGCTTCCATGTTGAAGGTCCGCGAACGTGCGCTTTAGCGGCACGACGGGCGGAGAGGCCCTCCTACTTCTGGGGTAGTGGAGCTGGCTTCTTCCGCTGGACGGCTCTGGGCGCTGTGCTTCGACGGCTCTGGTCTCGCTGGCGGGTGCCATGGTGCGCCCTGGGTTCTGCGGCGAGACTATGTCGTGGTCTTCCGTGTCTCCCGGCGTCACGACCTCGGCGCCATCATCCTCGTTATCGTCGTTGGGCCAGAACAGGTCCTTAAGGTCGGAGTCGTCTGACTCGATGCTGGCCATGTCGGCTGCGTCGGGCTCCTGCTCTTCGTTGTCTGATAGCTCGTCCTAGTCCTCTTTAGAGTTGCTCGAAATAGTGATGGCCTCGTCCGGCCCGTCTTCGTCGTCGGACAGAGCCAGCCCCTTGGAGTAGTAGCCTTCGTCGCGGGGGTACGGCGTCCTAGGCCTGCCGTCGGCCCCGTACGCGACGCTGTATCCGGATCCGGGCCAGGCCGCAGGCGGGATCTCCTCGTCGCTCACCATGGCGGGGAGGTCCGGAAAACTCGTGCGCGCCGTCGGAGACTGCAACGCGAACGGACCGAGCGGCACGACCCTAAGCCTAGCGGGGATGATGTACAGGCACAAGAGGCTGGCATCTAGGAACGGGCGGCTGTTCGTGAGCATCCCTTCCATGTCGTAGCGGCTCTTCTCGTCCAGGACCGCGTCCCAGACGTTCAGCAGGGACATGATCTGATGCCTGACTCCGTAGTAGAAGTCCATCCCGAGATCGAGCTTCCCACGTAGGGCCGTAATAATACGCTCGTCGCTACCGAGCGCGTTGTCTTCGATAAATTGCCTCTCCGACGGGGACAGGATCTGCCCTAGGTAAGGATAACGCTGCTCATTCTCAATAATGCACACGTCTCTGACGTAGCTAGCAAACTCGAGGATGCCGTGGGCACTGTCGGTAAGCTAGGGCGCGGCCGCCATCTTATTCTGTTGTAGTCCTCTCTGGGGAGATAATCTCGAGGTTCGTTAGAGGCAAGGCGTGGAATGTCTAATGTCCAGAAGTGATACTAACCTCTGTAGACGGACAGCAGATACCTTTATAATCTCTAAGCTCGCGACGCCCGGAAACCCGCCCCCCTCGTCTTCCCCGGCTCCAGTCTTTAGTCCTCGAGAACGGCCGGGCTCGCCTGGAGCCCGGCCACCGGGAGGTCACCATCCCGAATAACGAACAGGGCCCCGACGGCTAACTACAGTTCACATGCCATCGCACGCTAGCTTTCGTAGACACCGCCTTATCAGCCGTAAAATGAGACGTATTTGCGAAATGGAGAAGAGCTAGTATTAAGTGTACAAATATTTAATCAAGATCTATCACGACGTATCCGTCCTAGCACCTACTACCGCCACTACCCTCCTGAATATCTCCCATCGATAAATACTTTACGGCACGATAAAGTCTTACAAACCTCATTCCTACAAGAAAGCTGTAAGATGATATTATATACGTTACGGCGGAAACGGCAAGCCTACCTGGAGAGCTCTCTCGTCGAGCTCGTTTAGCGAAAAGATGCACTACTCTATCTTCTAAATCTGCTCGCGCTACGCGCTTAAGTCTAAGCGTACGGTAGCTAGCTAGCGTAAACGGCCGAAGACCTCTTACACGTACTTTCTACGCTAAAACGTGGTAAGTTCTTTATAGTATTTAAGAAGTTCCTCTTACGTCGCTACAAGAGGGGGGCAGGGCGGAGTGTATAGAGATGAAAAATCCATTGATAAGAGAACTATAGTAAAATAATAATCACGAAGCAGCCGGTACGTAGATATTATATTATAATCTCAGAAAGACCCATACACATTATACCCTAAGAAATAACTGGGACGAGTAACTTTACAAGTACATGAGCGCAGATAATTATAGCCTCCGAACTAAACAAGTAGACCGGAACTCGAGACTAGCAGGCGACGGTCAGAGACAGGAGCCCGTCTACGGGCTTCCGGCAGGGGTGACTGGGGCCCCGGATATCATCGTCGTCACGGTTATCGTGATTGTGAGGACGGTGAGGGCGAACGTAATAGAGCTGCTGGTACGAGATGCGGTACTAACCTAGGTAAAACCGTCGTCCGTATTAAGGGACGAGGCGGACGTAATCGTACTAGTGCTCCTGGACGTCAAATCTCCCGTGCTGCTATTCTGGAACGTCGGCAAGGTAGTACTTAAGTAGGTATCCTGTACCTACGCTCTCGTAGTGGTAGCGGTCGAGTCCGTGCCGCTCATGGTCACGACCGTAGATAGCGTAGTCTCGTTCTAAATAAAGGGGGTGGAGCACGTCACGGTGCCGTTCTGCTGGCCGTCGAGCGCGGTATCCCCCTCGCCACCTGAAATCAGTACCTAGTTGCATGTTAGCAGTTACCGTCTACATTGCCTGAGGGCGTTAGTCTGTTTCAGAAGCACGTCTATTCCTTTATTTGAGGCCTACCAGATGAAATACGTGTAGCCATTGGGCACGCCGAGGGGGATCTGGAAGGTGGCGACTTGTACGCCTAGGCACGGGTTCGCGTCAAACCCATACGTGATTGGCTCCGCAGCGGCGTCGATAAACCGTAAGACGGCCTCGTAGCGGCGACCGAACGGGTTCTCTACCCTGTAGAGCCTGTTAATAGCACGAATCCGGCGGCGTGGGTGGCTATCCTTACAGGGTAAACACGTTGGACTGTCCGGCTACTAGCTTAATCGTTAGCTCCGTCATACACACGAGAGGAGAGATGTCATGGCCCGCGGCCAGCAGAGCCAAGAGTAGCACCAAAAGGATAACCATCAGGTACCCCATGACGAGGTTCGGTTCACCGTCTAGGCGAATCTATAGATAGCAACGTAATATGAGTACCTTGCACTAGAAGGGGGAAGAGCGGAAAGGAAGGGAAGGAACTTACTGCAAGTCTGCGATAGCTCGCCTGATGTTAGCATAGGTTAAATACTCGTTCACAGTCTACATCGAGACCACAATAACATCGATGCAGAAAGCCCCAATCGCGGAGTTCGGACTCCCAGAACAACACAGCCCGGTCAGCACATCGAGACGAAAGATAGCTTCTTTCCCGGAATTCTTCTCTGAGCCGGCGGCGGAACAGGCTAGCCCTATCGTCGTCGAGGGCACAGCGGGGCGGGCCCCGGGCAGTACCAACTTCGAGCCGCAGTGGCCGGCGCTCGACTTTGGCCAACCCTACCTCTCGTCCCTGGACTTCCCGCTGGGCCCGGGCATGATGCCAACAGGTACACCGCAAACCCACGATCAGAACGCCGCCAACTCGCAGGACGAGATCAGAAGGTACGGACCGAACTGACCTGGCGGTGGCACGACCTGACCCAACGACTGCTAGGCTCCTCGTCATGATCTGTTCCTAGCTGGACAAGATCGAGACGACGACAAAGGCGATGGACAGCAGGCTGGAGGAGACCCGAGGGACGACCAGTCGAGCCTACAAGATCCTAGAGAAGGTGTAGGCTGGCGAACAACAGGCCATCGAAGGGCTCAAGGCGCTAAAGAAGGGCATAAGCAGCTTCTCGCAGACGCTCTTCGGGTGGCTAACGAAGCTAGCAACGCGGGAAGACGAATGGGGGTCGTCTTTCGTGCAGATAGGCATGCCCGGCGACGGTATATAGGGTATGATCTCGCCCGTGTCTAGGCTTCCGGTATTAGAGGTCTCGTCTTTCCTAGATTTCTATATGTAAATGAACGAACAGAACTATACGATAGAATAACATTTAGACCATACGTACCCCTTAGGGCCTTCGTTTCGCGGCACTAATGTATGTATAGCCCCTCTACCCCTCTACGTAAGCGAAGAGGATGCCTCGAACTAGAACGCAGCGCCGCCTACCGCGGTTGAGTAAGGCATTGCCGGCCCTACCCTTAGTGGAGGAGGAGCCGCCCGCGGTACCGTTACCCCTATCCGACCGACGTCTCTTCGCGGACACCGGCAGGTACCCCCCGATACGTGTGACGAAGACGCCGTCTATGAACCTGCTCGAGGAGAAGATTACGGCTTTGCAGGAGGAGAACGAGGTCCTGTACAAGCAGATCGTAGTTAAAAACTAGGAAGATACCTAAAAGAACAGGATAATTACCCTGCTGTAAATAGAGAACGCGTAGTATAGCCGCGAGATAGAGCGCCGGAACGGGACGATGGTATATATCGCCGATACGATCAATGCTGCATTCTAGGAAGTAGAAAGACCGCCTTCGGAGGGCAGTAAGAGCCCGCAGGTCTTGATCGACGAGGTGATCCGTATTTATAGCTAGCTGAATTGACGACCTAGCTGGTAGCGTCGTACGCCGGTCCTCAGTTTGTCCTCGTCTCAATGCTAGGATTTGGAAGTTCCGGCCTTTAAGATTCCGGATACCTACTCCTACGACCCCGCTCATGCTATTACTTATATTATCGCTCCGTGTACTATATTTACAGTTTTATCGTATATTCCTGGACAGACCTCTAGAGTATTTCGGACTTGACGTCTGCGACGAAAGGCGTTATAGCGATTGGTAGAGTTGTCCTGGCCATTACAGCGGCGTGTATTATCTTCTTGTAAGTTTGAAGTCGTAATATCCTTGCGGAGCCTAACCATCTTCTAGTTCCCGACGTAACCGTCATAGGTACTATGACGTTAGCTACCATCGGCCCCGCTCGTACCGACGCCGGTCGTCCTCCTCGCTTGAGTTAATAATTAGGAAGCATAGAGAGGACAAACGTAGGGGAATCTAAGAGTACGCAAGCACGACCTATTAAAAGATGTTAAAACTGATGTTGGTGGCGTAGTCCCCCCCCCTCTCCATCGTGGTATGCTGTTTTAGTTGCTGCCATTCTCTTCTGAAAGTCTAGCTGTAGATCGTCGGCTTAAGGCTAGCTGTCGTTATTAAATGATATTTCTCTTCACCTTACGGTGCTAGACTTCCGATTGTGACCTTATGTGTAATAAAATAAAAAGGCTACTAATTTGTGATATTCGCTCTAAACTCATGGAGGGTGCGGTAGGAACTACCTACGACAGACGTCCTTGCATATAGTTCATCTTAATACCGCCGTACGACGAGTGGGATTGATAAGTAGTAAAAATAGCCTACGGGTCGTAGAATTAATGATATATTGCCTCCTCTTTCCGCTGTATCCTTTAAAGAGCGTGATAATAGACCGAGTATCCTCTTCTCGTATTATAGCCGGAACAGATTGTCTACCTAATAGTACCGATCATTTGTCAAGCTATTATTCTTACCTGGCAGCTATTCTGTAGCATGGGCATCGTCTTCGAGTGTATTGACGAAGACATATCGAGAAGTTTTAGGTTTAGTACGGTTTAGGACGGCTCCGTTGTCACGTGGTTTCCTACGGATCCCGATAACTGTTACCCGTAGATCGTCGATAGTAGCAAGTACCGCCAGTTTACTCTTACCTTCGCAGTAGCCGATTATTTCGAGCCCGAAGCCGTCTTATGGTCAGTTATATAGATCTATATCCGGCGGCTTGAAGAGAACTAGCACGTCACTGTTCTCGCACTTCTCACGGACAATTATTTTTTTATGTACATGCCCTTACTTATATCCCTGAGAGTGCCCGCGAGACCTTGGACGTGGGATAAGGCTAACCCTGAGCCGGTAGAACCGTGTTAGCATTCCGCCGTACCAGCCTGTTTCGGCGCAGCCGACAACGACCCCACATGGGCCGATCGGTACCTATGCGGAGCGGACGACCATCAAGCCGTCGTTTACGAGTTCGAGTTACAAGCTACGCTGTCGGATCTCCTCGCCATGCAATAGTCCTCCAGCCCGGCTATGCGCCCGCTGTTGCCGAAACGCTATCCGCCGTCCAGCGCGCGCTCGCCTGTGCGGAGACGTAAAGCGCCATCTAAAAGATGCAGACGATAGACCTCTAAAAGAGCCGAGACAGCTAAGTAGGCTGGAGGTAGATGCGGAGTCTGAGATGACGTGGGCCTGTACATATTGTCTTTTCTTTTTCTTGATTTCTTGCGGTGCAACGTGTTCATGGGATTGAATATGCGGTGCTTGAGACGAGTCCTGTCTGCTTCGACCTGAAATACAGTATAAATTCCCGAATGCTTCAGTATCGTCCCTATCCTGCGTAACAGTGCTATAGAAACCTCCGCCCTAGTGATAGCTGTCGTTCCGTTTGCGTTATAGCGTACAGGCGGGTACTGAGGTGTTCGTAGTCGAAGGGCCGGTCCTACTGATATTGACGAGGAAATTGTCGTTTAGCTGCGCAGAGATCGCCGTATTGTTCAAGTCTTGACCCGTCTCGAAGGAGAGAGCCTGGCTAGCCGAGAGCGCCTCGGAAGTCCTTTCGATATTCATACACGAGGTGTAGATCTTAGAGATGACGACGGACGGAGTTACATTTCTCGGTGCAACGGGATTTCCCATGGCATATCGCCTGGCCCGATCACCGCGAACAACCTGCCTCTTACTCGATACCATCGGAGCGGATATTATGGGCCAGTCCTAGACCTAGTATATGGTATACGTGCCCGTTTCTAGTATGTCGGCCGGTAGCCGGATATTTGTCTGGTACTAGAGGTCTGCTCCTTGGGGATCCTCGGGAGCCTTCTTAGATAGGGCTTGTCGGGTGACTGAGATCGGTTCGTTATTAACTTAATAGTACTGTCCGTCATTAAAGTTCCGTGTTGTGAGTAGCCTGCCCCGCTGGTCGCCTCCTTGCCTATCGGCGGTCTAGACTTTGTAGATCGTTAGCAGGGTATCGTTGTTAGACGGACTGGTAGTGCTGTAAATATAGACTGTACCCTTATTCTCTAGCTTGCTCGTGAAGGGAAAAGTTATATAGCCGTTCTCCTGGTACCGTAGGGCGACGAGATTTCTTGGCGCGGCGTATAGTATCGGATACTCCGTACTGTAGTCGCCCACGGTCTACGTCGACCTATATATGAGGTCGTCTGAGTGGATGATCTTGCCGTCAGGTCTGCCGTTGGGAGGGATAAGGTTAAGATCGAGGGCTTCGTTAAAGCCGGGCGATCGACTAATATAACCCCGAATGAACCCAGCGGGCCTTACTATGGTTCCATTCGGCGCGATACGTAGCAGCTATTCTACCTATGAGTGAGCGATAATGACCTGAATAGGGACGAGTAGACCAGCTACGATTACCAGTTATAAGACCGTTGTAGACCTTATGACAGTGGCGGATATCTCGTCCCTAGAATTCGTTCGACTAGAAGTAGTGTGATCCGTCCCCGTAGCAAATCTTTTTTGAGGAATATTAGAGAGCCCTAGGCCCTACGGGCAGATATGTATACGAACAGCTTGGCCTGCGACTGTTCGCAGCATTCCCGGCCCGCCACGTGCCGGGACTCGGAGAGATGGGAGCCCGGCACTTGCTTGCTGTATTTCGGGCTGATGCAAGCTGGAGGACAGGTGTCGACGGATTGTCATCTTTAACTACCAACTTAAAGTTTATTTGCTTCTATGTTTGCCAGTGCCGTACACATATAGGCTTATATAGGAGCTGACGGATCACACTCATTAAACGACGTAGTAAGACACCCGCCAATATGCAGTCCAATCCTGCCGACGAAGAGATGCTTCTAAGTCAGCCAAATGACCTTAAGCCGTTTTATATACCAAGGCAGTTGGAGGTCGGGATGCTTACCTAGCGCCTCGTCAGGCACGACGCCAGTGCGTTCTTCGCGGAGCATTTCGAAGAAATATACCACTTCTAGGTATCGTTACTACAAATAACAGCATTGCTAGGAACCATACGTACGGACAGCCGCATCGTAAACACGTTTGAGGCTTTAGATAACGTCATAATCAACGACACGCTTCTGTCGTCGTAGCTCGTATATATGTAACTATCCCGGTTCTATACCACAGTTAAATAACGTATATCGAACGCCCGACGGAAGGACAGGACGAGCCTGTACGGCCTCCGTAGGAACGCTACGATTGCTGGTAACGCACACCCTAACGTTAGTAGGCATACGTTAGATCGTAAATAACTCCGTAAGCGTCTACGGCACGTAAAGCGCTAGGTTTACTTCACTAGATCATCGCCCTTCTTACTAGTGATTTACTCGGAGAACGCCGAGTAGATCATGTACGTACCGGATGCACAGTGACATCTACGTGTTGACTTGCTGTAGTACGAAACTAACCATATCCAACGAACGACTAGGAACGACAGCGACGGAAATCCTACGAGTATACCCCGCTAAGCTAATCAAAGCGTCCGCTTACCTCGTAAAGGTAGCCTAGGATACGGTCAACCGCGACATTGCGTACGATCTAAGTCCTACGTAGGCAGTTATATCGAAATTGAAGGCCGAGTTGCTCGCACCACGCCTAAACTCTAGATCGGCGTGATAGATGCTAACCTTTAATATAGACCGCCGGTAGAGATGCGCTATCGCGAGTTCCAGCTGGTTTAAGCTCGTGCTTTAAGCTCGTAGTTCTAAGTCTTGGTTACGACCTATGGTAGTCGATAATTGGCTAGTCTAAAGCTATACACAAAATATAATTCGAATGATGCCCAATACAGTCTCCCCTCTCTAAAACACGCCTAGCTGCCGTGGTCTTCGGGATTAAAGGCTTATAAACCTTTAAGTACAACTTTTATAAATAAGTTCACTCCTCGTAGCGTAATGTTCTCGATAGCCGTATTGGTCGGGCAGCAACAGGCAGCCTCGTGGCTTGACATGTTTGCCTTACCCCGCAGCTGAAATAAACCGTTATAACCTCACCCTATCCTCGTAATGGTAGCGAAACTAATGAAACCCTCTCTAACTTTACCCCGATGGCAGAAGGTCTTAGTGTCGCGGCGAGCGTTATCGTCGTCATCGAGCTGGCCGTTAAGGTTACTTTACTCTGTCTCGAGTATTTTTCGGTCGTAAAGAAGGTTAAGCTTAATATTGAGCTCTTACGTGGTTATGTCGACGAATTGAAGGTGACCGCCGAAGAAACACAGAACCTACTTCAAGGTTCCTATGGATCTCGCCTTAGAACGTCGTAGAGACTGCGCGACGCATTAAACCAGACCCGTTCACAACTTGGCGAGGTCGCGAACAAACTAGACGATAGACTTAGGCCGGGCCGGAAGTCGAAAGCGATGAGAGCGGTAGGTTTAAGAGCCTTAAAATGGCCTTTCGAGAGCAAAGCTATTGACGAGGTCATTACAAACCTTTGGCGAAACCAAACCGCCCTTTCTGCCGCTTTTCAAATTAATTAAACGTATATTTTCCGTCCGGAAAGACCTACTAGAAAGCGATTAACCGTCACGTCTAGAGCCGAAATTCTGGACATTAACAAAAAAAACGACCTGTCGAAGCTCTCCGTCACGGCAAGCGTCGCCTTCGATTCTCAAGCCAACGAATACGACCCTCGGTACCACTCTAATACTAGAGTAGAGCTCCTCGCTGAAATATACAAGTGACTTGAGTAAGCAGATGGCAAGTATATTTTTTGGCTACGCGGAATGGCTAGCACCGGCAAATCAACGATATCGCGCACCGTAGCCGAATATCTCTCTGCTAATAAGGTACCTGCTACTAGCTACTTCTTTAAAAAAGGCGAAAGTAACCGCAGTAAAACAGACAAACTTTTCACAACGATCGCTATTCAGCTCGTACGGCAAGTTCTACATTTAGCCCCGCATATCCGCCGTGTGATCGAAGATGATGACAGTATCGGCGATAAGAGTAAAAAGGAATAGTTTAAGAAGCTCATTCTCTAGCCTCTAAAGAAATACGTCGAAGATCTTCGTAGACCTGCCCTAGTAGCCGTTATAATCGATGCTCTGGACGAATGCGACCGAGAAGCAGATGCTAGAGCCATTATCTATTTTTTGTCCCGCGCCCGAGAGCTTACTACTGTCCGTCTGAGGTTTTTCGTCACTAGCCGGCTAGAATTGCCTATCCGGCTCGGGTTTAAAGATATCGGCGGCAGCTACGAGGATGTTGCCCTCTACGACATCCCCGAGTCCGTGATTAAGTACGATATTACTACCTTTCTTGAGCATGAGTTCGGTTAGATTAAACGAGATTATAATAATCGTCGTGCGCCAGATCTACATTTGCCTCCCGATTAGCCCAACGCTGCTACTATTTAGACATTAGTCAAGATGGCAATCCTATTGTTCATCTTCGCCGCGACGGTCTGCCGATTCGTTGGAGATCCCCGTCTTGGTGGTCCGAAGGAGGGACTGACGAGAGTCCTAAAATATAGGACAAGCCGAAAATCTAATATAGATGCGACCTACTGTCCAGTGCTTGATCAGCTGCTTATCGGACTTACGGACTTAAATAAGTGTAGAGTAATAGAGAAATTCAAACAAGTCGTCGGTTTCATTATTATTCTCGCTAGCCCGCTATCGACAACCTCCCTCTCTCGGCTTCTAGCGGTACCACGGGATACTATTGAGGATCAGCTGGACTTGCTTCACTCCGTTTTGAACGTCCCCCAGAACCCCGATACCCCGGTTAGGCTGCTACACCTCTCATTCTAAGACTTCCTTGTCGACCCTGAGAGGGGCAAGGAGCAAGAGCAGTTGCCATTCTAGATCGACGAGAAAGAGACGTATACGCGGTTAACAGCGTAATGTCTCTAATTACTGTCGACGAGCGACACCTAGAAACGAAATATTTACGGTTTGCGAATGCCCGGAGCGCGACGGTCGGACATTGACCCGCATACTATCGATTAATGTTTCTCTACTGAAGTCTAGTATGCGTATTTCTATTAGGTTTACCACTTAAAGCAGAGCAAGGGCATTATGTAGGATAGCGATATAGTCGATAACTTCTTACGCCGCTATCTCCTGTACTAGTTTAAGGCATTAGGTATCATAGGTCGTATCTCAGAGAACATCGATATAGTAGACGACTTGTTAGAGATAACTGATGTACGTATGCCCGTTAGTATGCTGTTTTCTGATGAAACTAATTGCTAGTCTAGCGCGTAAGTAATGTGTTAGCTTTTCTTTACGACACTAAACGAGTTGTTATGAATAATTGCGGCGTTATCGACAAGACGCCGCTTCAAGTGTACCATTCGACGATTCTGTTTACGCCAGAATCAAGCGAGGTTCGCTAGGTGTTCCGAGACTAGTTTCCAGCTTGGATAAAGCTACTGCCAAAGGTAGATTCAGAGTGGCATCTATGTTTCTAAACGCTCGAGGGCCACGGCGATGGTGTCAGCTCGGTGGCGTTCTCGCCCGACGGCCGGCAGGTGGCGTCGGCTTCAGTCGACCGGATGGTCAAGCTCTGGGAGACAGCGACGGGCCGCTGCGTGGCGACGCTCGAGGGCCATAGCGGTGCTGTCTGGTCAGTGGCGTTCTCGCCCGACGGCCGGCAGGTAGCGTCGGCGTCATTCGATAGTACGGTTAAGGTCTGGGAGATAGCGACGGGTAGCTGCGTGGCGACGTTCGAGGGCTACGGCAATATTGTTAACTCGGTGGCGTTCTTGCCCTACGGCCGGCAGGTAGCGTCGGCGTCATTCGACAGTACGGTCAAGGTCTGGGAGATAGCGACGGGCCGCTGCGTGGCGACGTTCGAGGGCTACGGCGGTGTTGTCTGGTCAGTGGCGTTCTCGCCCGACGGCCGGCAGGTAGCGTCGGGGTCAGTCAATAGTACGGTTAAGGTCTGGGAGATAGCGACGGGTAGCTGCGTGGCGACGTTCGAGGGCCACGGCGATATTGTTAGGTCGGTAGCGTTCTCGCCTGATGGCCGGCAGGTAGCGTCGGGGTCAGTCGACAGGACGGTCAAGCTCTGGGAGACAGCGACGGGCAGCTGTGTAGCAACACTCGAGGGCCACGGCGGTGCTATCTACTCAGTAGCGTTCTCGCCTGACAGCCAGCAAATAACGTCGGCGTCATTCGACAGGACAGTCAAGCTCTAGGAGACAACAACGAGCAGCTACGTGACGACGTTCAAAGGCCACGGCGATATTATTAGGTCGGTAACGTTCTCGCCCGACGGCCACCAGATAGCGTCGGCGTCACACGACAGGACGGTCAAGCTCTAGGAGACAACGACGGGCAGCTACGTGGTGACGCTCGAAGGCCACAGTGGTACTATCTACTCGATAGCGTTCTCGCCCGACGGCCAGCAGGTGGCGTCGGCGTCACACGACAGGACGGTTAAGCTCTGGGAGACAGCGACGGGTAACTACATGGCGACGCTTAAATCCCACGGTGATGCTATCTACTCGGTGGCGTTCTCGCCTAACGGCCGGCAGGTGGCGTCGGCGTCATTCGATAAGACGATTAAGGTCTAGGAAATAGCGACAGGTAGCTACGTGGCGACACTCGAGGGCCATGGCAGTGCTGTCAGCTCGGTAGCGTTCTCGCCCGACGGCCGCTATCTGCATACCGATAATGGCAACTTTCTACTTAACTCATCATTTGGACAGACACAGCTAGAAACACATGGGCCTCACTCTTCGAGCCAAGTAACTGTTGGCTAGAATATAGGGTTGAACGAGAACAAAGCATGGGTCACCTATAATAAGCATCCCATTCTGTAGCTTCCACCGGCATATCGTCCTATTATATCAGCTATAAACAAATCGGCAATAGCTGCTAGATGTCATTCCGGGCGGGTATATTTAATGACCTTCTCATTTACGAATAATCTTTTCAAATAATTTTCTCTATCTTTGTTCCCTAAATGGTTCAAGGGGACGTAGTTACTATATACCCAGTCAACTCAATAAATGCTTCAGTTATAAACATTGCTGCACTAGTCAGCTGTAGCGGGACCAGCTGGTACCGTTATAGTACATTGGTGTTGTTGTCTTCTCAGCACTGGGAGGGATCGTGCTCAACATATGCACCGCCCACCTTAAATCTTATTCGCAACATGTCGTTGTTCGAAGTTCTGCTATTAAGCTATGATTCATTAATGTCCATATCATCTCACTAACCTACTATTTGAAACGCACTCAGAATCAAATCTATTCGTACTAGGATTCACTGATCGGGAAGCCAACAAATCCGAGCTTGTTTTAGCTTATCAAGAAGCCGTAATTTATAGCTAACAGTATAATCATAGGTATGTCCTACCCCTCTATAAAGCCGATCAGCTGCTATGAAACGCAAATATCAGTAGCACCCTAAAATAACCGTCTACGGCACTAACGAGCATTCTCGTGTAGTCTGAAATTCCTCTAGCAGCTTTCGTATTAGAGGGCTCGAGACGCAAACGATAGCAGCAAACGGGCCTTCCCCACCTTCTCCGAAAGGTCCCACCGTGTACTCGTGCTAACGTAGGGGAGTTGAAATAAGAGTGGTCCCTACGTCCTATCCTCTAATAAACGAGACGTCCAGCTTCCTCTGCTTAGAACTGGTAGAGCTCGGCGATATGCTTCTCTTGCTGCGAAACACAACACAGCTCTCAAGATTATTCGCTTGTCCACATGTCTCTCCAATGACTCGGAGAATTAAACCTAGGCTAGAGAATCGACTCTAGGGTCACTAGTACTGAGCGACTAGGCGAGGGTGCTGCTCCGGCTTCGTTTTGGGACACGGTAATAATCTGCCAATCGGGATCGCCTTGCTCCTCCTCCTACGAAGCCTCATGCACGCTTTTGGTCTCCGAAAAAGGATCCATTCCCCTCCTCTCGCTCTCGCTACCATAACTAGCTTAGCTACTCGTCTCGACTCTTGAATCGACAGCCTTAGATTTTAAAACAGGTATTTCTATAGATAAGGATCTCCTTACCTCCAGCCCTGCTATCTCCGTTATCTCCCCACGGACGCCTTCAGTTGAGCGAGGGGATTTTTACCGTTCGTCTAGAGCGTCTAAGTCCCTCCTGTTTGCTACACCTCCTGGCTGCGTACCAGTGGCGGCTTCGCGGCGTGTTCGAATATCGAGCAGCCGCTGGCGTACCTCATCTAGTAGAAGGCGACGTAGTCTTTCTATCCTTGCTAAATTCACACGACTCACATCCGGAACGGTCCGTCCTAAGCTTGGTTATCTTAGGTTATCCTCGTGGTACTGGAGCGCTACATGTTCTCTAACCTTGCTATCGACCGGGGAATCGTCCAATAAATCGGTCGTATACTAGCCCGACAATCGCCGTTTGAATTGCAACTCTTCGTTATTCTCGGTTGCCCTTAGCTTTACTCGCTTCAGTAGTGGCTCACGTTTCTTCACGGGACGTATACGCAGTGCCGTATTAGATGGTTCCGCAGGGCCTCCGGCATAAGTAAATACACCTCGACCTCTTAAGATATCGTCTGCTTCTAGTGCTCCTGTCGTGCTGGATGGTCCGGCAGGAACTGGGAGAGCCTAGGCGAGCGCCTATCCTCCCTTTTCCGGGTCCGAAGTAGATGTTATCGGAGCGGAATCTCCCTTCGCGCTGGAGGGCCCGGCGGGGGTTTCCACTAAATGAGGGTAGGCAAACGTCTATCTGGCCGTCTCCGGATTCGAAGTAGATGTTACCGGAGCGGAATCTACCTTCGAACTGGCGATAGCGTTCTTACTACCGCCGGTGTTCTTTCTGCTCCCGGTATTCTTAGTATTCTTTTCATTTCTCTTTGCGAGTTACCTTAGAGTTGATATTCGAGTAAGCTTGGCGTTAGGTCTACCGGTGCTGGTAGATTTTCTTAGCCGGGTTCGGGTTTCCCGTATGGACAGTAGCTCAGTGCTCTTGGTCCTGGCCTTGGTTAACTTTACGCCCTGCGCTCGAGTTGATCTTTGAGTAAGCTTGCCACGGGGTTTGCGGGTCCTGGGAGACTTCCTTAGTTGGGCGTGGGGTCCTCGCGTCGAGAGAATTCCTGTCGACTCTGCGGTCGACGATATTCCTGCTTGGAGTATTTCATGATTTCGCGGTTTTTCCTGGCCTGCTCTAGTGTCAGGCGTGGCAGACTGCGTGGAAGCCGGGTCTGGGCTCCTATCGCGTCTAGCGCTTGGAAGATTATCTTTTTCCTTATACTACTTCGGAGTCCGTTCTGCTGGGCTTAATTCTCGGCTGCTTCCTCTGCTGGCCCTCCGTACTTCGTCCCGACGCCTGCCTTTCCTTTGGCGGTAGTTGGGATATTTAACAGACTTGGCCCGTTCCCGCCGCGGGGTCCTACTGACCGCGACTCCGGCTAGATATTCCGGAGATGGTATTGCGAAACGTAGGGGCTTAGGCGGGGGCTCAGGCGGATGTTTTAGCGGATGTTCTAGCGGGTGTTCTAGTGGGTGTTCTAGTGGGTGTTCCAATGAGGGCTCCGGCGGGGGCTCGTGTTCCGGCGGATGTTCCAATGGGGGCTTTATCGGTTGCTGCGACTCCCCTGCTGAGGCGGGCGGCAACTCTGGCTTACCCGACTTCCGATGGCTAGAGGAATGAACGTGAGAAGCGTCTCCGCCTTCTTCGGTTGTAGGCGTCCAGGTGGGCGGCGGCGTGCGTGGAGGTTCCGGAGCTGGAGCTAGCAAAGAGGATACCTCTTGGTCAAGGACTGGCCCGGTGCTTGACGCTCCCAAGTTCAACAGGCTCGTACTGTCATCGGGCCTGGGAGAAGGCTCTTCACTGAGAAGCGCGTCCTCTTCAGCGGGTCTCTTCAGCACGGTAACCCGTTTAGTGGGCAGAGGCGGGAACATCGGCCGCTCTGAACGCTGAGGGGTCGGCTTTGCTTCCGAAAGTTTTCGCGGGTACCGCAATGCAAATCTGTGACCAGGTCGAGACGCCGTCGTAGGGGCGTGTTCAGCGGTCTTCTTTGTGATTCCGGCCTTGAAAGCTGCCGTTTGACCTGTTCTATTAGTAGCCTTCTGGTTTCGGCGCGTAGGTCTAGGGGCTTTGGATGAAGGCGGCATTTTGCCGGATAGGTCCGCCGCGGTTATGTCTCCTGGCTCTGGCCGCTTAGGCACGGAGAAAGTAGGGGGCGGAACTGGCGGGTCGAACGGTGCTGCCGCTAGAGCGTTTATAATGTATTTTGCTTTGCCGAAGAACGCTTTAAGGAAGTCATTTATAACAAATGCCGAGCTTAGACGTTCCTTGCTCGCCTCCTGTAGGGTCGGGAGGAAGGTATAGCGAGATAACGTCCGGAAGACGTTGGTAGTCGGTTTGCCGAACCTCCACTCTGGCGTTTGGGAAGCTAAACGGACCGTTTTCAATGACAGAAGCCGAGGTTCTATCTTGGGATTCCTTAGACCTTCCTCGATCAACGCGGTCGAGTACTCGATCTTGTTCGTACCGGCGTGGAGCCGGAGTAGGTCCCGAGTATCGACGTCTGTTATCATTGGTTTCTCTTTACGTTTATCTTATAGGGTCCGTTTATTGGAGAGGCGTGGAAAACGCCGGATAGTCATTAAGAATAAGAGTTGGTACGTTAGATTTCCGTCTATCGAAGCTAAAGAACGGAATCTACTTTCGCTGGTTTGATCGGTCTCGATGACTGGCGGGTTAGGCGGCCGCTAAGCGATACCTAGGTAGTTGTCTACTGTCTGTGCCTGTGACGGATTAAAGTTTGTCGCCTTTATGTTTAGAATGTGCCGTGTGATGATTTGTATGCTGATGGAGAGGTATCTTATATTCGCTTGGAACGTCTCGAAACTAGTAATGATGGTGTCGAGCGATAGTATATTCTGTAGGATTACCTGCCGTAGAGCGTGATCTTTAACCTGCGAGAAGATTAGGCGCTTATTTATTATTATGGTGATGAGGGCCGTGTTATTGGGGTCGGACAGCGCGAGGCCTTGTAGCTCCCTAATCGTGTTGAAGTCCAGATAGCTGATCACGCAGGGGTCACCGCCGGTAATCTTCATGAGGATGACGAGGATATGCTCGAAATATCGCACAATCTGCTCGTCACAGTGGAGGGCCAGGTACTTGTGGATGTTCCCCAGTTGGAACCCAGGCTACAGCCCCACGAACGGGAGCAATGCATTCAAGGCCGCTACGATGCTTCCCCTGAGGTAGTTGCCATTCTCGTTAACTTTAAGAAGAATCTAAAGGCTCTTCTCTTTGTAAGGGGTCAGCTACAGAACCCATTCGCCGATCAGGTTAGCCAGTCCGATCTCGTCTTAGCGCTGATAGGATCGAAGAGTTCGGTATATCTCGCCGTCCGCATATTTCGTCTGGTAGAAGAAGCGCTTCACCTTCTCGCGGAGGAAGGCAGGGCGGGTGGCTGGTTCTGTCAGCAGGCGGCCTTCGTTTCCACTGTGCTACTTGCCTTCCGGGACATGGAACAACTTCACGGTCCACCAGAAGCGGCTACCGTAGAGCCCCCGCGCCGCCGCAATCCTCTGTCTGCCGTCTACGTAGACGATGCGGTTGTTGAGAGCGATGCGCGGTGGATTTCCCTCCCAGACGGTGCGGCGGAGGGCCTCAGGAGACCGGTGCAGAGTAGACAGGATCTCCTTATACGTACTCTCATCGACGCAGCCTGTTATATAGTTATCCTGATTATCCTGTCTGCACGCTAACCTTCGAAAGACTCTGATGAGTTTCTCAGTGATCGTACCGTACTCCTGTCTGCCATAGGCGGCATCAAATGTAAAAGCAGATGGCGGAACCCGAATGATACCGACGAGGTACTTTTCCGTTATGGTCTCCACGATATAGCCGCGGAGAGGAGAACGACAGAGAGAGTGCGTGGGAGATAGCTGGGATTAAGCGATGCCTAGTACTGCCTACGAGAGCCTGACCTCCTGTCTGGCACATGTCTTCCTCGATTCGTGCCGGGATCCTGGTTCTGAGCAACCGCAATTTGGAGGACTAGGTTCCCGGGCTCGCCGACTATATAGGCAGGCTAGCCGAAAGGTATAGCTACTAGGACTCAGCCCACCGGCTTTACGGACTGCTCGTCGTGCTATGGCTATACGGGTCGGCGATATCCTGCAGCAGGTTATCACTAGGACGCTGCTTAGCGAGAGATAACAGTTCGCCTGACGAGCGGGTGCAAGTACTACATCACATTCACGATCGGAGCACTAAGTGGAGGTAACAAAAATCCTTGACATACGCCTACAGACAAATCGACAGGATTCTACCAGAGATCCTGCGCAAAGAATCGAATAACCAGACATCGTTGGAACAAGACGGCAATACAAGCACCTCCCCCACCCAACATGTACGATCAGCTCTCACCAAAACATTCCCTTGCCAATGCATCCATTTGCCTCCTAGTCAACGGGCGTAGTGTTCTCCGCCGTACCACGCGCGCTGGCCGCCTTATAGGAGAGGAGGATGAAGAGGATGAGGAGGATGGAATGGAAGACGAAGACGAAGACGAAGTGCTGCTCGAAGAGCTCGGCGTCCGAGCCGGGCTAGGCTACTCCGGAAATGGAACAGATACGCTTAACAGTCCCGCCTCAGTTCCGCCGTTGGAGAGCGCGGCCAGTACGGTGGCGTCGGTGGCAGGCAAAGGTACATTGCCATTGGTGGCGGCAAGTCTGAGCCGTCGTTCCTCGATGCTCTCGAGACTGTCAAGCCCAAGACGTTCCTCGAATCCCGAGGTGTTGAGGCTGCTGAGTAGATCGTTGCTTGTCTCGAACAGGAAAGTCTAGCCCATGAAACTGCCCGCCAGGACAAATTTAGCCTGCGTGTCGTAGTGCAGCTCGAGCAGCCGCTTCATGGAGGTCTGCCGGCGGTCCAAGTAGCTCCGCACTCTCTTCTGAGATGGAGTTCGAGACATAAGGGGCAGGCTTGCAAGTATGACGGAGGATGACGTAGGGATGCGAATTGAGAAGGCGAGATATGAGAAGTTTACTGCTGAACAGAAACTATATGACCGTGATGGTGCTAGAAGTAAGGTATGAAGACTTCTAATAAGCAGAGACTCTATCGCCGTAATAGCAGTGGAGGAGTTCTGTAGTTATACATGACTAAGGAGTTCTATAATTAAGGTATCTCCGGCCATGTTCGAAGCCATGAAACAGGTGCGTTCTGAGGGGCACCAGTGATTAGCTGGGTTACCCGCGCCTAGCCAACGATCAAGCAATAAACACCAAATTTAGCCGAGCACCTCTCCCATCCCGGCGCTGGGCAGCCAGCAGCCCGTACCCCGGTGGCACTCTCGCCCGGAACCTAGACAGCCCGGATACGATCAGGAAAGGTAAAGGGGGAGGAAGACGAGGTTGGAGCTAGCCGCAGGGAACTACCGCGGCGCGATATTAGCCCTTACGGTGCGAACGCCTGACGCATCGGGCGAGAAGTCGACCCTACAGCGAACCGCTGCGGTCGTCTCAAGAACATCCTTCGTTAAGAACCTTTTTGTTTCGCCTTGCTATCTAGCTACGGATGTTGCAGAGCGCCCTTTTCAGCCAACATCGCGGAGTCGGTGTCTCTTACTGTCGCTCCTGGCCTGTACTCCACCTCTGCGAAGCTGAGATCGCGGTCTGCCGTGACGAACGACGTTACCGTCCGCCACGTGGTCGCCTTATACTCTGGGTTGCTATACACTTTTCTAGGTTAGCGGTAAAGCGAGCAGCTTTGGTAAGACGTACTAACGACAACGGTCTTGTCTGGTAACAGAGACTCGTACGCAACCTCCCTTATAGCCCTCGAAGTTCCCGACCATAGCTGCCCCTCCTTCGAGTACACAGCCCTCTAGTATCTCGACTCCGTAAACGGTGGGGGGCCGGTCCGAGGCGACGGGTAGATACACCAGACGAGGAGAAGTCTCTACAGGATGTCAGCGTACAGCCGTAGGCGGCGGGTGTTTCTATAAACGTTATTGGGGTCTAGGGTCTACAGAGCTCTTAGATAGCCGTCAATCCACTTCTCTTGCGAGTTGTATTCTAGCACCTAGAACAGGTCGACCTTATGTATGAGATTGCGGAACAGAGACTTAATCGTGTCTTGCTACTACGGACTCCGGCCCTGCGTCTTATTCGCGATAGAGTTCCCAGCGTCAGACCCCGCGTTAGGACCTAGGCTCTCATGCCTCGTCGCCATACCGGATAAGCTGCTGTTAGCGGACGCCTTTTTTGCTGTCTTCGTGCTGTAGGCCTTGGCGAAGATCTTCGCCTTGACTTCGTTGTTATGCTGCTTGTGCTCGGCGAGGCCAAACGCATGCGGCAGTACGCTGGCGATGCCTATGCCCTTCGCCGTAAGGATGACCCTATCAAAGAGGTGTAGACTTAGGTCGCGCCCGTAAGGACCTTCTAGGAGTAGCCGCTGCCCTAGCCTGAACGCCAGGCCGCGGAGCGAGCGGGCCTGGTGCGAGACTAGGAAAGCCAGGCTGGTCTCGTCGGACGACGGAGCTTGCGTGTAGTGCATCACAGCCATCGGGTAGCTGGTGAGGACTTCGTAGTGCAGGGCGCTCTCGGGCGAGAAGGCCGTGGCCTTCCTAGGGAGGTGGACGTAGAAGTAGCTCCTGGGAAAGACGCAGAGCCGGCCAGACCGTAGGCCGATCCGGGTCACCTGCGAGTCCTCCCATTTGTTATAGACAGTGGCCTTGCCGGCGGCGAACGAGAGCCGCAGGAGCCGGTAGAGGGCCGTAAGCGTCTATAGGCCGGCGGCCACGTAGATGGGAATCTGCGGGATCGTCCTCCCGACGAAGATGACGTGCGACAGCGTCGCCGCGAGCACGGCGAGGAACAAGACCGCATGGATCTTGGGGAACAGGGTGCGCAGATAGGTGCGGGAAAACGCCAGCGACGTGACGCAGATCGCCAGGAGCCCGCCAGCGGCCTGGGTCGTCAGCCAAGCAGCGAGGGACGGGGCAGGGGCAACTTACGACGTAGCCAGACGTCTTGACGGAGAAGGCTGCCGCGCGATCCGTAAGGGCGAGGCCCGCGTGGAGCAGACCCTCTACGACCACCACCCGCCCGATCCAGTGGTGCGCCAGGTAGTAGGTGTGCCGCGCGATGCCGATGCGGTCCACGAGAGGATTCGTGCGGCCGCCCAGGAAGAGCGGCGTCGCGTTCATCACCGCCATCATGGCGGCGGTGTTCCCAAGGACCCCAAGGCTGCCCCCGCGGACGGCGCACATGACGAGGGGGTAGGCGTTAGCCGCGAGGAACGACAGAAAGACCAGGAGCTCCAGCCAGGTGACGCCGATGGACGGCCACTGCGGCGTCAGGAGGCGGTACAGCAGGAATCTCGCGAAGGGCGCTCGGAGGTGAGGCCAGACGCAGCGCAGGAGGCGCGACGTGAGCAGCCGCGCGGGATAGAGAGCGAGGAGACCTCCGAGGAGGATGGAGTAGAGGCCGATGACGTCCATGATGGCGGAGCAGCAGCCGTGCAGCGGGTGAGGATATCTCTGTCTCACGAGCGGTTGGCGACGGGGGGAGCGCGAAGAAGACGAACGAAGTGCAAGGACACCGCACGCGTCGGCGCGGAGGCTGCGTCCGTCGTGCAGCCCGGACGAGGCCATCTAGCCACCAGCTGGCGCATCCCGGTCCCCGGCGCCCGGCTCCAGACTCTCCCAAGCCGGTCTACGACGGGCCAGGCTC
>JANBVO010000107.1:0-11944 GCA_030052745.1 Pleurostoma richardsiae
CGGCAGGAGCCGGTCCTGTACCAGTCTGCCGCGTCCTTATGATCTTTCCCATGTTGGAAAGAGAGGGAGATTCAAACCTAAAACGGCCACAGCCTGGCCTGGGACATCAATGTCTCGACTAGCACAGTGATCGAGCCGTCTCGTCTTGACCTCACTGTCCCTTGGTCGAAGAACTCATCCTGCCACCCTTTTGTTCTCCGCCTAC
The DNA here is from genome assembly GCA_030052745.1 of Pleurostoma richardsiae. Taxonomy (NCBI): domain Eukaryota; kingdom Fungi; phylum Ascomycota; class Sordariomycetes; order Calosphaeriales; family Pleurostomataceae; genus Pleurostoma; species Pleurostoma richardsiae. Next base: position 206 of record JANBVO010000107.1, read on the forward strand.
TCAACCACGACAAACGCAGGATTGCAATGAGACCGCAAGTTGCACATTCTGATGCCCGTCACGCTCCAGACTCAAAGATTGTCCCACCGTATAACCTATCCTCGCGTAGCAGCCGAAGCCGACTTCCAAGAACAAATGCGGTAAAGATTAGAATAGACATCCGGGCGGTCATCACCGATCAAGCCTCATGGCGTGAGACGTAGAAAGTATCACTTGCCAGCCACCACCGACGGGCGAGATCCATGGCGCCTTGGCACGAAGCTATTTTCATAGACATGGAACGATCGCGTATATACTAGTCAGATAACATGATCATTCCTAAGTACTTCGTCCCATAAAAATTCGTCAAAGAGGAGCTAGTCTGTGACGCTGCGAAATTAAAAGGAAAGGGCGACGATTCTGTAAGTTGAGTTGTCTCTAGTATTGTGAAAGGGGAAATTACACTCCTCCACCCTGTAAGGAATAACTGATCACTATCACAGGTTACTCTGGACCATGAAGAAGCCCATCACACCCTCCTTGAACTTGTCGTAGTCCGTCGAATAATTCTCAAGAATCTCCCAATGTAAAGTTGACGGGTGTCTGCCAGCCTTTGCCCAACCTGACAGGAACGAGATTGTCGCCCTTAGAAAATCACCTCGTCCCGCATAGTGAAGGGCGTGATCAACTATTTTTTTATCTTCTTTGTCAAGTTGCTGATAGGCCTTGTCGATCTCTATCTTAGCTAGTCGTAGAACGACGTCAGCCTTAGGGAACGCCCATGTAACATATCGTAGCAACCTACTTGGCGGCATGGTCCTTATGATGTTCTCTGAGATAGCTCGGATAGGTTGGCGGACGGTATCAATGGCACGTAGACCACTAAGCACTCGATCATGGATTTGTAAAGATTGACCCGGAGCTTTCATTCTTGCTCGATGTGGTTTATAGGGGCTGCTGATGCCATGATTCCTGATGACATAGGGCGTGTCGCAGTCTACCGTCAGCTTCCGGTACGTGGAACGCGAGGACGGTCATAGGATGGCTGTGACTGCCACAGGCCTCGCAGATTTCGTGAAGCTGGGTAGGCTCTCCCAAAAAGGTGACCAAGGGGTACTGTACCACTCTCCGCTCGTCCACAACTGCCTAGCGGACCCGCTTAGAGACCCGCTACGTGACCTGATGCTGATGCTGAAGCTGAAGCTGACGGTGGTGTCCTCGGCGATGATATCACAGGTCGCGCCAAACCAGGGGGTGTTAGCACGCCGGCGACGCTGTGGACCCAGAGCCTTGAGATGACACAAGCTAACAGATGATGACGTGCTGCCTACAATCGATCCCTGCGGGAGCTCAGGTGGACTGAGTGGAAGGCGAGGGGCGACAGTCCTCGGAACAGCGAACCCTGACCAATAACTCTAAGCCCAGCGTCACCACCCAAACGCGTTCAATGATCACCTCCGTGGTGAGTGGTTGCGGCTCGCGCTCGGGTGCTGGACCCTAAGGAGCCTAGCGCGCAGCCGCCATAGCAAGCCCGGATAGCCGAAGGCGTCTTCCGACGGGGCCTAATCCGGTCCATGCCGAAGCAGAAGCTGCAAGACCACGCCCAGTCTCGTGGCCGACGTCATAGCGACGACAGATCAGCAGCCCGCGACGAGACAGGCGCCGACCGGGTGGCTGCGGTGGCCCAGGTTGAGGCGGAGCTCTCCAGGTTGCTCCAGGATCTGCTCGTCAAGACACAGACCGCGACTAGTCGGGCGCGGGGTGGCCACGACCGTGTCGTTAACTATTTTGGTGCGCAGAACGGGGCCGTGTAGCTTAGGTCAGCTATGGCCCGACCAGTGGCTTAACATTTCGGACAAAATAGGTAGTTCCGTACAGCTGTTTCCCGAGTATCCAATAAATAGGGAAACAGCTGTTTGAACAGAAGCTATCCGTCGTTGAACCCTAGCTTACGAGATCCCCTATTACTGTTCGTACTAGTAGATCCTCTGCTCTCCTTACCCTGGAATCACAACAGTATCGAAGAGGAGGTCTTGCTGTCATCCGACTCCCGCCAATCACACTATTATCCGCTCCCGGCAAAGCTGAGCCGCAGCGGGCTCTGACCGCACTAAGCCGGTAAGGCTCTAATTACCCCTCATTTTCAACTTCACTAGCGATGTCAACCTAAAACCCCAGTAACCTGCCGTGACGCTACAGTAATGGAGCCCGTTGGGCTAGCCGTTGGTATCGTGGGGCTCGTTGGCCTCTTCAGCACCTGCCTCGAGGTCATCGACAAAGTACAATACTACAAGACATTTGCGAACGACTCGCACGTTCTCGACTCGCAGTTCAACGCCGAAAAACTCCGCTTCGAACAATGGGGTCGGGCTGTCGGGCTGGCTCCTGGGACGCCGTCAGCAAACCACCATGACGCTCTCGATGAACCGGATGTCCGAGCGGTCGTCGGGGACATCTTATCAATCGTCCGAAGCATATATACCGCAGACAGCTCATCACGGGGGGCAATCGCCCACTCTAACATCAGAACGGGTAGATACGACATGCCTTCAGCGGGCCAGGGGCCATTAGACGGAGGTACGACATCGAGATCCAAGAGACAAAAGATAACCTAGGCTTTAAGAGGGAAAGATATCCGAACGGCTCAAGTGAAGCTATTTAGAGAGCTAGTACAACAACTACCCAATCTGGTTCCGCTTGAGCATGGAAAGGGCGTGCAATCCCCCACGGATATGCATCAGGACTTAGCTACGGATCTGCAAGGTTCGGTTGCGATACTCGGCCGGTCTCAAGGGTTTTCGTCTAAGCGTCATCTCTAGAACACATCCGGAATATGATGACTTGGCGCACTGACATTCGACAAAGCCTGTCACGATTCGAGGCGCAGATAAACGGTGAGGCGTTTGATTTTTGCGTACCGCGGCGAGGACTAATGAACGTCACAGCCGAGACGATACGCGAACTAAGTAGCTGACTGCTGGGTAAGGATCATCTAAATGAAGTCTACAGCGATTCGGTTCAGAAGAGGTTAGAAGGCACTTGCGACTGGGTCTTGAGCCGCGACATCTTCCTCCGGTGGCTTTCACCTAAAGTGGAGACCACCAAGCTGTTGTGGATCAATGCACCGGCAGGCTTTGGGAAGACCATCCTCTGCGCCCACATCGTAGAGCACCTCTCCGCTACGATGGACAAGCCTGTCGGCCACTTCTTCTTCTCGTCAGACCACGAGAGCCGCGGGGACCAATTTGTCGCCGTCCGGTCTTGGATTGCTCAAGTCATGTCCCGCAACCAGGACGCTTTCAGCCTCGCTCGGGATGCGTGGACAGCCCAGCAGGAGCAGATGACCACGGTTGCCACGCGACGCGATATCGTCAAGCTTTTTGGAAACGTTGTCCGTGCTGTGCCTGGATGCACTTTCATCTTTGGATGGCCTAGACGAGTGCACTGATATACGCGAGAGCCTAACCATCTCTGCCGCCGAGTCTGTCGCGGGGCTTCTCCAGATAATCAAAGAGGCCGTGGAAAACACAGACACTCGGTTTTTAGTTGTCAGCCGCGATGAGCTCGAGATTCGTCAGGCACTGATGGTAAACTCGCCCAACGTCGCCGAACTCAAGATATTGCCTGAGGACGTGCAAGCCGACACGGCATCGTACTCTCAATATATTGTCAATACGAGGCTGTGTAACAAGAGGAAAGATATCAGAGACGACATCTCTCGCAGGATGGCTGACCGCTGTGCAGGCCAGTTCTTGTGGCTGAAGATGCAGGGCGAATTTCTGAGCCGAGGCAAAAATAAGAAGCAGCTTCAGGCCGTCATCGATGAGACCCCAGCTGGACTTGGGACCATATACATGCGAAACTGGGAGAGGATTGAGCGGTTCTCAGAGACGAAAAGAGCTCGCGCATTCTCACTTCTCCAGTGGACGGCGTTTTCATGGCGTCGGCTTACCATTTCCGAGATCACCGAGGCCGTGCTCGTTGACCAGTTTGGTAATCTCCCGATGGATGAGCTACCCGACTCGGTCGACGAAGATTATATCAACAGCGAGATCTTGGATCTGTGTGCGCCGCTCCTGGAGGTCCGGGCTGGTTCGCAAGACTCCCCGACGCAGAGGGTGGTGCATCTTCCACACTTCTCGGTCAGGGAGTATCTGCTGGACAGATTCGCAGCCCAAGGGAATTCCTCTCAAGCTGGGCATAGTTCCCGCGCGTTGACAGAATCTTACCAACACATAATACTCGCGAGAGCGTGTCTATGCTACGTTAATATCCAGACGGTCTGGCATGACTTGGTTCGAGGAGAGACCGACGTTTCCGGAATATCATTCCGGGACTATGCAGCCGGCTCATGGCCTCGCCATGTGATGTTGGCAGTGCCAAACGACCCAGGAATAATCCAATATATGAATATGCTCTTCGACAAAGACAACCCTAGTTGGGAGCCATGGAGGAGATGGTTCGATGTAAACATACTGAAGGAAGATATAAAAGACGACACCACTCCACCGACCCCTCTCTACTACGCGTCAAGACTCCGGTTAGCACAGCTTGTCACCTATCTGATCAAAGAACGCAGGTACGACATAGACGAACAGAAAAGCTCTGGACGACCAGCGCTCAACGCTGGGTGCGCAGGAGGGGACATGGCAATAGTAAAAGCTTTGCTTGCTACAGAGATCAATGTTACAGTCCCAGCGAAAGATGGATTGACGCCATTGAACGTAGCTGCGGAAGGCGGCCACCTCGACGTCGTCAAACTTCTCGTGGAAAAGAGCACAGATCTGACTGTTTTGAATAGTGATGGAGGGACACCCTTGCATACAGTTGCAGCCGGCGGCCATGTCGATGTGGTTAAGCTTCTCTTGGAAAGGGGTGCGGATCTGTCCGTTGCAGATAGTAATGGACGGACACCGTTGTTCTCGGCTGCAGCCAGAGGTCATGTCGATGTGGTTAGGTTTCTCTTGGAGAGGGGCGCAGATCCGACCATTGCGACTAGTGAAGGATGGACACCATTACACTCTACTGCATACAGTGACCATCTCGAGGTGACCAAAGTGCTCTTGGAGAATGGCGCGGCTCTTATGGCAGCTGATAAACATGGACTTACACCATTGCACGCGGCTGCCTTTAGTGGTCATGTCGACGTCGTCAAGCTTATCATGGAGAAGGACACGGATCCGACCATCACGGACAATGATGGGTGGACACCGTCGCACTTTGCCGCGCATCGCGGTCACGTCGAGGTAGTCAGGCTTCTATTAGAGAAGGGCGCAGATCTAACCGTTGCGACTAAGGGTGGATGGACATCGCTGTTCTTGGCTGCGGACAACGGTCACTTCGAAGTGGTTAACCTTCTCTTGGACAAGGACGCGGACTCGACAGTCCCAGGTAATAATGGACGAACACCGTTGAATGCGGCTATAAACAACAGTCACTCGAAGTGGTCAAGCTTGTCTCTCCGGGCCGAATGTGGGTCTAACTCACGTCCGAGCCGGCGTCTGTGACATCGTCGTCTGAGAATCGTCACCTGAAGCGGAAAGGGGGAAGATATGCAGCTTACCAGAAGAGTGGACTGTAAGTAACGTAGCAAGGATCGATTAATAGCCCACAATGTCTGTCACAATGGATGACACGAAGTTCCTACAGGTACCCTGTGACGCACAGCCAATCCAATCAAATTGAAAGCTCATAGGGAGAGTCGCGTGTTTACGGTAGCACACCTCCCCGCACACCTCCCCGCAAATGAGCTTAAAATACACTGCATCTTGACCTGCTGGGAAACGCAGGGTCTAGGGTATACGGAAACCTTTTTTTTTTTATTTTTTTTTTAAAGACTGCACATAAGTGGCTATCAGTGTGGTGACTAAGCAAAGCGGGGATGACCCCGCTCGATCTCCACAGCAACACCAAAACAAACATCAACCGATTAAGCCCGTCACTAAGATATCGGTGTTCGGAACCATGACTGAGACTTCCACCTTTCATATCCCGCAACCTGTGAGGCCGACACAGATATTGCACAGATGAGGCCGGCTGACGTCGAGAACTGGATCCGAGGAATCATCATCAGCGCTAATGCCGACCATCCCGACGTCACTTCGCAGAGGGACGAAACTCCAGCCGGGGGGGATAGAAGCGCTCTCCTCGAGAGGCGGCGGCTAGCGTCACCGCTAACGCCTCCCAAATCAGCAAGGTCCATGTCCCAGAATGCAGCGGATGGCATGACGCCAGCGACGAAGCGGCGGCGGATGATAGCAGAGGTCGCGACAACCAGTGACTCGAGCGAAGACGAGCTGGGCCTCGGCGGCGCCGGGGGGGGCAGAGCAGCAGTCGAGAACGGTACGGGAACAGATGCAGCAATGGCATTCGATGCAGATGCGACTCCCAAAGCCCCCCGGAGGTCGGCAAAGGCCTCACCTGTGAAGTATCGTCACCTGCCGCAGGCCGGGGTGGCGTCGCCGACGATATCTGGACCGTCAACCACGTCCTCCACAAGCAATCGCTCGATGTCGACCACCTCGTCACCGAGGAAGCGGATGAGAGCCTTGGAGGTAGCGTTCGAACCTGTCGAGGTGCGCCCTTTGGTGCCGGACATGCCACAGGATATGCCACAGGCTCTCGCCGAGTTCTGTTCCCAGTTGTTTGACATCTCTCAAGGCGTTGGCGTACTCGGCGACAGCACCCTTGTGAGTCTTTCTGGTCCTTGTACTCTGGGGCGCTGCGAGCTGGGGCTAGGCCGTCAACTGACGTGGGATTGCCTTCCAGGACAGTTTCGTGGAACACTCAAATCCAGCCATGAAGAGAGTGGCTCGTGTGCCGCGCCATTTCTCTGCCGCAAGAGACCATCTAGGTCCCACGCCGTCCATCGACTGCGTACTTTCCATCCTCATGTCCGCACAAGAGTGTCAGAAGTACAATCACCCCGAAATATCCTGGAACCTCGAGGTGCATGCGCCAGTCTTGTCCTTGGCCTTACGACCACCAGGTTCTCCGCCATTCTCGCAGCCCTGCGACTTCGTCGCCTGGTGAGTCTGTTCAGCCGTATTCCCTTCTGTCGTGATGCTCTCCTTGCCATCTATGGCGGCATTAGCTGACAGGCCCTCTCTCCCACCCGAACAGCCACCCTGCGAGGATCATCAAAGAGTATCTTAACGGGTCGGTGCCAGACAAGATGATAGATTTCTGTCTTTACCTCGATCCAGAGGCTCTGAAAGACCGCGCCGCAGTCCGTGAGATTGAATTGACCAGGCAGAGTTTGGCCGGGTACATGATTAACCACACTGACTATGATCCTCTGCGCAAGAGACCCCTAACCCTCAGTATCGAGACTAAGAAGCCCGGTGAGGGTCTGGAGAACGCAACCCTCCAGGTTGGGGCGTGGCACGCTGCGCAGTGGAGGTTCCTGGATGCGATGGCCGGTCGCCTTGGCGAAGACAGCACTGGTCTGCCGTTCCTGCCCGCCATCATCATCCAGGGCCACGATTGGAACTTTGCCGCCACCACTCGTGAAGGCACCAAGACGGTACGTCAGGTCATTGGGCCCAGTAGCAGTTTTAACACAGTTCACTGACTGGTTTTGCTGCTTGTTCAGGTCGTGTGGCTCAAACAGACCATCGGGTCGACGAACAGCGTGCTCGGCATCTACCAGATTGTCACAGCTCTGCAAAGCTTCCGGAGGTGGACACAGAAAACGTACTGGTCGTGGTTTAGAGCGACTGTGTTGGGGCTGCCATCGTCACCCTAGATGGGAGCTGATGCTGGCCCTGCTCTTACGTGCATCGGAAGAGCGTGTAGGATAATGATGTGTCATTAAGCAGCTTATGAAGTATGAATAATGAGTAATGATTAACGAAGAGCGCCTCCTCGACATTTTGGTCTTCATTCAGCCCGTGGTTTCTCAAGTGGGACGAACATCGCACCCTGCAGTGCCTGCTCTGGCTCTGACGAACGGCGTGGCCTCTGGGGTAGATGGCTGGTCTCGCTGGGAAGTTAGGTAATACAAATCCGGCCAGGCTTCGTACAGCGCAGGATACACACACTCTCTCCTTGTATCATCGTCCTTGTATCATCGTGGTAGGTTAGAAGAGGTAAGCGCGCCCGATACCTGCCGCCAGCTACACGCAGATATGTTTCGAACACCTTCTTAGAAGATGACAACGACGACTCTCATGACGTAGCAGAGTAAGGGTGAGCAGGTCCTAATCGTCAGGTGAAGCGAGTGGTTGCTGTACCCTATGCAAGAGGCTGACAGAGAGGTAATGAAGCAGCACCCGGGTGGATACGGTGACTTGGAGTAAATGCTAGCCAATCTATACTGTACTTATGGCTGGGTGTTTTCGTTAGGCATGTCAGTGCTGATCTTCTGAAACGCGTGACCCGTGCTGTTTTAAGGTCCTAAGTCGACCCGCACCTACATGATGTACATCAGAGCAGAAGTTAAATCTCCTTTGCTGCGACTTGATCTGCGTCCAGTACATGTACAGGACACAAATACAACCTCTCACTCCTAAGCCCGGTTATCTCTTGGTTTCTCGCCCTGCACAACTTCCCCGCAAGTGGAAGGACTATGCACGCATATGTCAAGAGCTCAGAGCCATGGCTAGATGAGCACATACGGTCATATATCCGAAGATACGCACCAGGAGCCGTCTTTATCGATAAAGTCGAAGAAATGCCGGCCGGAACAACGGCTATCTTTCAGATTTGTGACGGTGTCGATATGAACCGACATTTCGACCTGCTTAACCATTCAACAATCGGGCTGATCAACGCCTACCCAAATAGCGATGCACTAGCCAGGAAGGACCACCTTGCTAGGGTAGTGGAGTATTGGACTGTGAAACGACCAGAGAGCATCCTAAAGAAACACGTCCCAACTACGGTGCGCCTGAACCTTGATTACAGCGAGTACGTTGATGATGCCCTGACAGAGGCAGACGATCTCGCCTTATACGACTCGCTTCAAGAGAACGAGAAGATCGACGCTCCGGAGCGAGAATGGTGGATTCTTAAGCCAGCTTTATGTGACTCTGGTGCTGGCATTCGCATCTTCTCTACTGTAGACGAACTTGCGAGCAAGCTCGAACTTGTTGCATGTGTAGATGACGACGATGCTGTGGCAGGGGAACTAGATGGGACATTGGAGAAACCGTCGACGGATGCTTCGCCGGACACTCTAAACTTCACATGTGAGGATGATGGACGTATTCCGTCTTCTCAAATGCGAGACTTTGTCGCCCAGCAATACATTACTCCCGTGTCGGTCCTTGAGCGGCGAAAATGGCATGTTCGCGTCTATGTCCTTGCCATTGGCCGCTTGAAGGTCTACGTTTTTAGGGAAATGCTTGCCCTTCTAGCATCGGATGTTTATGAGCCACCTTGGGAGAGTCCCAGCCTGAGATCGTCTCTGACCAACACGGCACTACAGAAGGAGGACGAGTATGCGGACAAAAAATCGATGCGAGATTTCTGGGCTCTTCCAGATGGCTTGTTCCCTGGAGACTGGAAAAGTCGTGTATTCGATCAGATCTGCGATGTCTCGGCCGAACTATTCCGCGCCACCGCTCATACCATGCCTGAGAAGTTTGTTCTGATCGATAAGTGCTTCGGCCTTTTCGCATTAGACTTTTTAGTTGACAGCAGTGGTGTACCGTGGCTTCTGGAAGCAAACGAAACGCCGTCCTTTTATGAGCATGGGGTAGGGGGCGCACTGGCTCAACGATTGCTAGAATCCGTTATCTACGTGGCTATGGACCACATGGGATTAGCTCAAAGGGAAGATGCCGAAAATGCAAGTGCTAGAGATCAGATGTTGAAAATACTGGATGAAACAGAGAGACTGGGTAAGAGCAACATCAGAGACATCCTACCTGAAGATTGAGTGGACTTTTGAGATGTAATTATCTATAACAGAACGCCAGTGGAAGATTAGGACCAATGGCCGAGGTATCTATAGTTACGTATATATAGTAGCAGTTTCACGAACTGGCTCATCATACGGCATATCGGCTCTAGTCATGGGGACGCGGTTCCGTCTCTGTAGTAATACCTCTGCAGTGCAATGTACTGATACGTCCAGCTTGTACTCTCTCTGCGTGATCTATCCAGTACCATCGAGGAGGACACTGTCTGGCCCCGTCCGAATTCAAAGATACCATAATACTCGGGGCCCGAAACTTAAGTACACCAAAGTCTATTTCTGTCTTCAGGGCGAGCTCGTGCTGCTTTGACCTGAGCTGCCGCTGAGTGTAACCGAGCACGTTGGAGCCTGGACTGAGCTTGAAGCAATGTGCATAACTATTGGGATCACGCCTCCTGCAAGGTCCCAAATTTAGGCCAACGGCCCTATTTTGAGCTGTGGCTAGACTTGCCCCTTCGAATATCGTCTGCATCCCACCAGCTTCAGGAGGGATGTCCAAGGCGGAACATCCCGTGACCAGGTAGTTCCAGGTATACTAGGAGATGTCGTATGCACATCCAGACCTATCTACACGGAAGAAGTGAACTGTACGGGCAGAGTACGACAGTCTCACGCAGATGTCATTGCTCGATTGCATCAGGCCAGTACGCAACACGGTTAGATTCAGATCGTAGCCTAGCAGGCCAATGGACGAAATATACATATCGTGCCGAATAGCGTCAATATTAGTAGTGATCTTAGCCCAAATAATATAGCAGAAGAGAATCCTACAAAGCATCGAAGACCGGTAACCTACCTCCCTATTCTTCACCTGCACTTTCGGTGAGAGTGGAAATCGCCCACTTCTGATTGGCTCATGACGCGTACATCCTCTTTCAGATGAAAGAGGACGCGACAGTCACAACCACCATCAACCCCCTCTTTCATTTGAAGGTTGGACTCCATCCCCATCTCTTCATTGGCTGTCCTGCCTGGCCCCCCTGCAAAGGCATCCCGAGTTTTGCTTTTTCTCATCGTCAAACCTTCAGCGTCAAGCATTATGGATTATGATAATAATTTCGCTTATCACGTCACACGAGTGCAGACGCGTTCTGTTCGCGTTTAGGATAACTACTTAAACGTTCATGCCTCATATAAAAGAACTTCGCCTCTATTATTATTAGTACCGTTATCTATACTACCTCATGAAAGTAATACATAATACTTAGAAATGTCCTCGCAAGCCACTCAACTTGGTGAGACTGGGGACATCGAACAGAACGAGACAACCCCGTGGCTACGGCACACGCGCTGGCCAGAACTATTCCGCAACCGTCCACTGGGTATCATTGTTGCATCAGCGCAGCAGCCTGGCCGGGCGTGGAACGAGGATTTTTTGCTCGGTCAATGGCGAGACACCCAGATTTTCAGCCTTGCTACGGACGAGGTCCAGTTACGCATTATCCTTCGTGCTGTGGACCTGGTGATTGACCGGGCCAAGTTCACACTTTCCCAGACATCATATAGAACCAAATGCTGGTTAAATACCTACTGGAAAGATGAGTACTGGCCACATGAATTCAGGATCGTGGCCTGTCTGAAGCGGTACGTCGCTGAATGGAAGAGGTTCATCTGCTTCATATTCCGAGTCTTGCGGTTCACTCCGAAGCAACGACGGGGAATTTTCAACTTGGCATTCGGGCCAAATGAAGTCAAGATGATGAGGTACATTCTAGACTTGGTCGCGGAAATCCAGCAAGAATCGGATGACTCGAAAGATGGGTCAAGTGACGATGACGAAGACGTAGTGGGGGTAACCGGCGACGAAGACGACAAAGGGCAAGCTGGGGGAGAAGAAG
>JANBVO010000108.1:0-21144 GCA_030052745.1 Pleurostoma richardsiae
TTTCGCTTGGCCCGAGCGCCTCACCAAAATTTAAATCCTGTCTTGAAGATATCTTTTACAACTAGTGGATAGGTTCGGCCGGCTTAGAGATTATTCTGGTATACTGTCTAGGCTTTCTTTAACTTTTTATAACGGCCGTTTGAATATATAGGAAGGTTTAAGAGATTTCCGTTTTACTTACTAGCTAATTAGAAATTACAATCTTCACCCCGTTTTATAGGTCTTAAGAAATGAAATCTTCCCCCTTATTTTATAAGGTTGGAAAATGAAGTGTACTACACTTTAGATAACTATATTAGGAGTAGGAGTTGACGGACGACTAATTACGAAAGTAACTTTTAGGGTTAGAGTCCTTACTTAACACGAGGAGAGCTACGGTTATGTATGGTAAGCATCTGTATAATCAACTGCGTACTTAGCCGTAGAGCAGCGGTGTACTAAGAGCGTGTTAGATTGGACTAGTTGATTCGGGCATCGCTGTCGCCATCGGTATCAGCTAGTGAGGGTGACCAAGCAAGAAGTAATACCCCAAACAGGCAGTTTGTTGAGAGCTATCCCAAAGCGGTATGCAGGGTGATGTTAGATGATTGGCCAAGGCGATGTACAATACTTCCTTATCGACGATTGCGGTTCCAAAGCACGCAGAGGATCCAGTTCCTTCAACGAGGGAACAGAACCGAAGAGGCATCCGAGAGTTTCTTTTTTTATTTTTATTTTTATTTTTATTTTTATTTTTATTTTATTTTTAGCTGCAGGCATTTATTCTTCTGTGCACGAGAATATACAGCTATAGGGCCGCTGGGCCTATCTGTGTCATTCTATGGCGAGTACTCAGCAGGTACATACATAAGCAGTAAATGACGGCCCTGCTGCTCCATATGGAAGGATTATGCCACTGACCATACACCTCAGGACCAGCCTTCGTACTCCATACCTCCTGAGCGTCGCCCCTTTCGCCTTCTAGGAGACCCATATGGGAAACAGGGCAATGACAAGCGTTGTCCCTGACCGGGCCAATGGGGACCTGCCCTTGCCGGAGGAGATGGCCGGCGCCGTGCTCACCATCAACCTGGATGCCCTGCGCAGCAACTACCGACTTCTACGGGAGATGGCAGCCCCTGCGCGCTGCGCCGCTGTGGTCAAGGCCAACGGCTACGGCTTGGGTGCTGATCTGGTAGCTCACACCCTCGAGGCCGAGGGCTGCCACGACTTCTTCGTCGCCTATGTCGCCGAGGGCCTGAGGCTGCGTCGACATCTGCTCGCCAACAGCACCATTTACGTGCTTCATAGCGTACCTCCCGGCACGGAGCAGCTGGCGGCCGACCACGGGCTGACGCCGGTGCTCAACACCCTCGAACAGGTTGCTGCATGGCAGCGCCAGGGCCGGCGGTCCAGGCGTCCGCTGCCGGCCATCCTGCAAGTAGACAGCGGCATGTCGCGGGCCGGGCTCTCTCCCGAGGACATCGAAGTCGTGGCTGCGGAACCTGAGCGCCTCGCCGGCATCGCCTGGGTCGGCACCATGAGCCATCTCGCGTGCTCTGACGCACCGGACAACTCCGGAAATGCCCACCAGCTTGCCGCCTTCCGAGCCGCCCGGAAACGGCTTGCCACGTTGGCTGGCGGCCCGGGCACGGCCCCGGCCAGCCTTGCCGCCTCGTCGGGCATCTTTCTCGGCCGCGACTACCACTTCGACCTCGTGCGGCCCGGGGCCGCCCTCTACGGCATAAATCCCTGCCCTGGCCGGCCCAGCCCGATGCAGCCGGTCGTGCGCCTGGATGCGCGCATCCTCCAGTGCCGTCAGGTCCCCGCCGGCACCGTAGTCGGCTACGGACACGCCTGGACTGCGGCGCGACCAAGTCGGCTCGCCACGGTCTCTGTCGGCTATGCCGACAACTTTCCCCGCAGCGGCAGTGGCTGCGGCAGCGCCTTTGTCGGGGGCGTGGAGGCCCCCTTCGCTGGACGCATCTCGATGGATATGCTCACCCTAGACATCACCGACGTGCCGGCCGCCGCCGTGGAGGCCGAGTTCCCCGTCGAGATCATCGGGCCCAACCGGCCCCTCGACGCTGTCGCCGAGGCTTCTGGCACCATCGCCTACGAGCTGTTAACCGGCCTCAGCCGTCGCTATCACCGCCGCATCGTCGACTCCCGAGAAGACACGTGCCGTGCGCTAGTCCACCTCCAGCAGCAGCCCCATCGCCATCGTCGTCGAGCATATAACAGCCCTGTCAGCCTCTACGCCATCTTGCAGCTGGGGGGTCTTCTGAGTTGTGATACAATATACCGACCATGGAAGCAGCCCACCTTCGGCCGCTGGGCGCCTATCATGGTTGCCACCGCTTTCTGCGTCCCGTTCTTTTTCCTGCACCTCATACGCCTCCCCATCTCTAACTACAGCGGGAACCTTTGTTCAATCTCGACGGTAGCCAGCATCATAATCTATCTGTGTGTCGGCATCCTGGTCGAGCTTATCATCGAAGCCATTCCCTCAATCACTAGTTATCCAGTTGAACCACCTGCCGAAGAAGCTAAGAGAGATGCTCTATCACAAAACATGTCCCTCGATGCGATTTAGCAGAGCTGCAGCGTAGAATTCGAAGTGTTCGCACAGCCTGTTTAATAAGACTAGGGCATTTCAATAAATAACTACCATGTAAGAAACAAACTAGTTGTTCCAGTATTACCTTACCCGGGTATAGCTGAGAGCATCAGAAGAGAGCTAAACTCCGTCGTTGCTAAGACGATGAAGTAAGTATACGACTTTGTTCGCGATAACGAGCAAGGCTAAACCTAACGGAACAAAATACTAGGTGGACGCAGCTGATTCCAACCTGTGCTGACGATTGAGCACCGGGAATAGCATCCCCCGAGGAGACAAAGTAGCTGAACTAGGACATGCGTAGCCCTGTACGGTATGAGAGGATTGTGGCTTCAATACCGTTTCGAGAGCGTCAGGATCCTCATCAGCGATCAGGGGTGGGAGCATCCTGCATGCCCAATGCGGCATGGCATTCGCCCCTTTGGGAACTCCTCGCCTTGCCTCATTGGGCACTCTACACCGGTGAAGTTGATAGAGGCTGGTGCTCCGTATAAGTCTCACCAGACAGCGTCCTTGATTAGGCGGGAAGTCTCAGGGCTAGGATCGTCATTGCTGTTGACAGTGGCGCGACGTGTATCAAGTTATTGTGACATAACTTCCTGATTTATGCACATCTGCGCTGCGCGACGCATCTCTCTCGCTGAAGATGGGCTCCGTGCAGCTTGATGGCGGCGACTTGCTGCCGCTGCCATCGACGAAGCTACCATGCTTCAACATCACGCTGTTGGACCCCGATTCTCAGCCTTACCACGAAACGACAGTCAACACCGGGTCCATCAATACTGGAGCCTTGTTGCAGCGTTTTGCCTCGTTTATCGGTGCCGTGACCGAGGCTGATCGCGTTGTATTTGTAGCAGACACCACGAGGGGCCGGACTCTCGTCGACGCTACTGTAGTATCGCCGGGCGGCATTGCAAGACTCCAGCACATCCCTGCAGGTAGAGCCGACGTCAAGGTCGACGATTTCGACTTTGCCATCCGTCTCGTGGCCGACGATGTTCTGGGTGAGGCCAACGGAATTGCTCGCGACAAGTTGCCTGTGCCTTTCATTCTCTCGGTCGAGCTCAGCAAAGGAGATGGCTCTGCCAACCTTACGCTGAGCCTCCGCGGTGACCATGGGTCGCTAACGGCGGCCCAACATCTGCTCCGGCTCGCGGCCTCCTATCTCAGCACGGGCACTAGTGGCCACAACACGGAGCCATCCCGTATCGTAACTGTGGCTCCGACAGAAGGCTCGGTGGCGGCACAGAGAACGCTGATGCACGAATGGTTCGAGGACAGCGCGCGTCGCCGTCCCGATAACATCGCAGCCGAGCACCTGTCGCAAGACGCCACCTCGGTCTACCACCGCCGCGACCTGACCTACGGCGAGCTGGACGCCCTGGCCGAGCAGGTGGCGGACGCGGTCAGTCTGGTTATCCCGGCGCTGGACTGGAAGCCGCTGCGGGGCGACCAGCGGGTTGTGCCCCTGTTCCTCCCCAGCGGCCCCGACTTCCTCGTCGGTTCGTTGGGCATCCAGAAGGCCGGCCATGCCTTTTGCCCGCTGCCCCTGGACGCGCCGGCGGAGCGGCTGCGCGTCCTGATCGACGACGTGCAGGCGCCGGCGGTGTTCGGCGTCGGGAACAGCCCATGGGCGGACACGAAGGAGCTCCGCGACGTGCTGTGGGTGGACATGTTGGCGCCCGAGGCCTGGCGGACCACCGTCGCAGTTCCTGACGGGCCCCTGGTCGTGCAGCGCCGCGCGGCCACGCCGGACGACCTCGCCTACGTGCTGTACACGAGCGGCTCGACGGGCAAGCCCAAGGGCGTGCTCATCCCGCACGCGGCCGGCGCGTGCTTCCTCGACAGCATCACCACGCGCCTAGCGCACCTGCCGACCGGCCCGCGGCTGCGCTGGTTCGCCACGTCGCAGCCCACCTTCGACGCCCACATCTTCGAGGCCTTCCCGCCGCTGGCCCTGGGCGGCACCGTGTGCACGGCGGAGCGCAACCTCATGCTGACGGACGTCGAGGCCGCCGTCGACGCGCTGCGCGCCACCGCCGCCTTCTTCGTGCCGAGCCTGGCCATGCTGCTGCGCCCGGCGCGCGTGCCCACCCTGCGGACGCTCTTCGTGGGCGGCGAGATGCTCAGCCAGCGCGTCGTGGACAACTTCGCCGCTGCCTCCGCTCCCGCCACCGCCGAGGCGGCCCGGCCGGACGACCGATACTTCCTCAACTGCTACGGCCCGACCGAGGTCACCGTCTGGGTCTCGACGCAGTACGGCAGCAGCGCCACCCGCCGCTCCGTCGTGGGCGACCCGTTCCCGCGGACCACCGCCTTCCTGCTGGACCCGGACT
The DNA here is from genome assembly GCA_030052745.1 of Pleurostoma richardsiae. Classification (NCBI taxonomy): domain Eukaryota; kingdom Fungi; phylum Ascomycota; class Sordariomycetes; order Calosphaeriales; family Pleurostomataceae; genus Pleurostoma; species Pleurostoma richardsiae. Next base: position 4,936 of record JANBVO010000108.1, read on the forward strand.
CCGACGCGCCGCGCGAGGTGGCGCTCGGCTTGCCCGGCGAGCTGGCGCTAGGGGGGCCCCAGGTCGCCCAGGGCTACCTAAACCGGCCGCACGAGACGGCCAGGGCCTTCGTGGATAGTCCGGCGCTCGGGGGCCGGCTGTACCGCACCGGCGACAAGGTGCGCATCGTGTGGGACGAGGACGGGCAGCCGAAGCTCGACTTCCTAGGCCGCTTCAGCGCGGACCAGGTCAAGCTCAACGGCCGGCGCGTCGAGCTGCCCGAGGTGGAGACGGTGCTGGCCAGGCTGGCGAGCGTGGCCGAGGTGACGGTGCTGGTGGCTGCCAACCAACTCGTCGCGTATGTGGTAGGCTGGGCCAGTGGCGGCGACGCGGCGGCCGAGATGGAGCACCAGTGCCGCGCCGAGGCGGAGCGGTGCTTGCCCGCGTGGATGCGGCCGCGGCGGTACTGGGTTCTGCAGGCGCTGCCGCGCACCGTGAACGGGAAGGTGGACAGGAAGCCGTTGGTGACCATGGCTATCGAGCAGCTCGCTGGAAAGCCTAGGACCAACGGCCTCGTCCGGCCCAACGGCCCCGTCCGGTCCAACGGCCCAGCGCCAAAGCCGGCCGACCCGGAGACGGCGCGTGCCCCAGAGTCGCCTCCCGATGCCATGACCAACGGCAACGAGAAGGAGACGGCCTCCTCGCCCCCTCCGGATACTGCTTCGATCGTGTACCGTGCCCTTGCCACCGCACTCGACGACACCGATGTCCTCGACCGGGAGGGGGCAACGCCCCTCGCCAACCTCGGCTTCGACAGCCTGCGCGCGATGGCCTTCCTGCAACGGCTGCGCAGCACGGGCGTGAGCCGGCTGGCGATCCAGGACATATTACCAGTTACATCCATCGACGGCCTCATCAAAGTGACCGAAGCCCGCCGTGCGGCCCAACCGGCGTCCGCCGAGGAGAACACAGCCGCACGGCCCGACGGCGGCCACGCTCCCCTCGCTGACAACGTCACCCACGCGATCGACGTGACCGCGATCGCGGTAGACGACGAAGAGGCCGTCTACGAGCTGCCGGTCGAGGCCAAGCTCCGCCACTTCGCACACTACTGCCGGCCCGGCTGCCTGGAAGCCCTGGGGCTGCCGGCGGCCGAGGTGGAGCAGGTGCTCCCGGCCACGAACCTCCAGGTGCGGTTCCTCACCATCGCCACCACGGAGGCGTTCCTCGACCCGGCGCGCTACTGGGGCAAGCCCGAGATCGAGCACTACGTGTACGAGGTGCCGGACGCGCTGGACCCGGCCCGGCTGCAGCGCGCCGTGGCCGCGGTGCTGGCGCGGTACGACTGCTTCCGCGCCGTGTTCGTGCCGGTGCGGCACCCGCTGTCGACCTTCGCGCAGTGCGTGCTCGCACCGTCGGCGGCCGCGATCCCGGTGGTGGAGACGGTGTGCCCGGCACGCGACAGCGCACAGCCGGACAGCCTATGGAGGCGCACCGTGGCCGGCACGCAGCGGGCCGCCGAGGAGGCCATGCGCCTGGACCGGCCCGGCGTCGCCGTGGCGTACGTCTGGTCGCCAGACCGCGCGCGCTGCGTGCTCGTGCTATCGCTATTCCACGCCCTCTACGACGGTGTCTCGCTGACCTACCTCCGCGAGGCCATCGCCGCCGAGTACTACGCTGCCCTTCCCGTCGCCTACCTACCTGTGCGCACCGCCGTCGAGGGCATCATGGGCGCCGATTGGACTGGCACCATGCTCTACTGGATGGCGCGCTTCGCCAACGTCCCCGTCTTCCGGCTGGGGCCCGCGCGCCCGGGCCCCGTGGCCGGCGCCACCCCGTACTCGGCCTCGGGCGAGACGCACATGCGGAGTTTGTTCGTGGTCTCGCGGCTGACCCTGCAGGAGCTGTCGGCGCGCGTGCGCGGCGGCCTGGGCGCCTCGCTGATCGCCGTGGTCGAGGCGGCCTACGCCAGCGTGCTGGCGCAGACATGGCGGGGCGCCAGCGAGGACCGTCTCGACGTGCAGTTCGGGTGCGTCATGAACGGGCGGCAGACGGACGCGGCGCAGCGGTGCATGGCCGCCATGATGGCCATGGCGCCCGTGCACCTGGTCGTAGACCGGCGCGTCTCGCCGCCACGCACCAACCGCGAGACGTGCCGTGCGCTGGTCGCGCAGCACCAGGACGCGGCGCCGCACCTCCAGGCGCCATGCCCGACGCGCGACCTGGCCGAGCTGGCCATGAACCGCTTCGACACGGTCCTCAACGTGCACGCGTACGTGGCCCCCGCCCGCGACCTGCCGGGCTTCAACGCCGAGGAGAACCTGCGGGCGCCCTTCAAGGAGATCGACACGGGCTTCCCGCTCCTGGTCGAGCTGTGGCCGGCCCGCGGCGACTGGGGCGAGAAGATTGTCTGGAAGGCCGTCTACAATGCTCGCCGGCCCGGCTACGAGTTCCTCACCGACGAGTGGGCGGCCAGCGCCCTCGCCGCGCTGGACGAGGCCCTGCTAAGGATCTTGGACGACCCCGACGCCCCTTTTTCCTGAGAGATATTACTTTCCACGGGAGTGAGGCAGCACAGTTTGGGTGAGACTTGTCTGACAGTATCTGACGGCATGAAGCATTGTGTATGTTCATTGTTCACCTGCCATGGCATGCCGGTATTTGGAGTTGGCTTCATTTTCACCTCATTTTTTCTTAGCTGGACTCGGTCTATTCCCATACTTCGTAATGGACACAACCGTCTCCTGTACTTCACTACTGATCTTAGAGATTCAAGATCTACTCCTAATCGAGTCGCCCTCTTGTAAATGAGCAGATGCGCAAACGTGGGTTGCCATCGACCCTGATATCCAGTCATTCGAGCCCTATTCTATCACGCTGTATATGCTTCAGAAAGAAAGATCACCATCGGACAGATAGAATCGGATCAACGCTAGCGTGTCAGGCATGAGAAATGACCAAAGATCCCGGTATACAGTATATTTATCAAAGGATCTGGCGATGCCTCTGTCTTACACACATGAGAGCCTGCAACACCCATTACACCAAGCCCGAACTGAGCGCGGCCAGCATGAAGTTATTTACGCAGAGCAGATACGAAGAGCAAGCTGACGACCAGTCGTTTCTAGGACGATTCCCATCGCACTGTAGTAACCTGTCGGAGAGCAAGAGGAGGGGGAGATTCATCAAACAACTAAGCTGGATGCTGAAGCTACATCGAAACATTGCCCTATTCCTAACCGCAGCCTCAATTTCTCGACTCTCTTCCCTACTCTCTCTTGGTCAGTCGGAAGCGAAGCGGCACGCCTTGCTGGGGGAACAGGGCCGTGTCCACGCGCGAGGGGACAGGAGCGTCCCGCGGCGGGAGGACTCCCTCCACCTGGTCAAAATGCTGGGCAAAGCGCGCCAGGCAGTACGCGCCCTCGATCAGGCTGAATTTCTCTGATGCGAGAAACAATTCATGTTAGCCAACCAGTGCAACAGATAAAAAAGAGGTGAAGGAGATCGGGGGATAGGGAAGGGGGGGGGGGGGGGGGGTTAAGCGCGAGGGTGAGATAGACACGGAGGCGGCACGTACGACCGAGGCAGATGCGGGGGCCGCCGCTGAACGGGGCGTAGCTCCAGTCGTGGCGGCGGCCGTTCCAGCGGTCGGGGTTCCACTGCAGGGCATCGGGCCCATACAGATCCTCGCGGCGGTGCATGACGTAGACGCTGTAGCGGACGACGGTGCCCCTGGGCACGAGGACGGGGTCGCGGCCGTCAGGCCCGCCGCCGACGGGCAGGACGGTGTCGCGGACGGCGTGGCGCGAGTTGAAGGGGATGCCCGGGTACAGACGGAGGGTCTCGGCCAGGCAGTTCTGCAGGAAGCGGCAGCTCTTGAGCTTGGGCGCGGACAGGGCGGCCGGGTCGTCGCCGCCCATGCCGTCGGCGGCGAGCTCGGCGCGCAGACGGGCCCAGCCGCCGGGGGTGCGGGCGAGCTCGAGCAGGGTGAAGCCGAGCATGCTGGTGGTGGTGTCGACGCCGGCGAAGACCATCTGCGAGACCACGTCGCGCATCAGCACGCGGTCGCCCGTCTTGGAGGCCAGGTACTGCAACACGTCGGCCGCCGCGATGTCGGCGTCGGCGCCCGCGCCCGCGGCCTTGACCTGAGCGATGGCCTGGTCGACGCGCGACAGGCCGAAGGCCTTCACGTGGCGGCAGGCCTCCTGGAAGGACCTGGGGTTGAAGAGCCAGTACAGCGGCGGCACCTTGAAGCGCATGGCGGCGACGCGGTTGCACTCGTCGAAGGCGTTCTCGAGGTCCGCCGACAGCTGGGCGGCGGGCGTCTTGGCGGCGGCGGGCGCGAGGCTGTTGCGCTGGGCCTCGACGCAGCCGCCGCAGAAGAAGGTGGTGATGGTGTCGAGGGAGAAGCGCCGGATCAGCGGGTGCAGGTTTGGCGCCGCGGTCCAGCCGTCGGCGCCGGTGCCAAGGGCCTCGAAGAAGTGCTGCACGTCGCGCTCCAGCAGCGACAGGTCGTAGATGTCGTCGCGCGCGAAGCTGGGCCGGATCAGCGACCGCGCAGCCGCCCACGGGCTATGGGCGCCGTCGTGGCTGCTGTTGAAGATGCCCGTGCCGATCCAGGGCGACAGGGCCGCCAGCCGGTACGGCTCCATGCTCCAGTCCTTGAAGCTGGTGGCCAGGATGGCCTTGAGGGCCTCGGGCTCCGCGCACAGGATGGGCGTGTTCTCCGTCCACGAGGCGTCCTGGTACAGCCAGCCGCCCACCTCCTTGAAGCGTGTCGTGAGCAGGTCGTCCAGGGGGTTGCCCTTGTGCGTCAGGATCTTGTGCTTGCGGTCCAGGCCCAGCGGCAGCTTGTTGTGGGCCGGCCGGATCGGCTTGCAGCCGTGCGCCGTCGCCAGCTTCCGAAGCTCGAGCTGGCGTTGGGCCCGGCGCACGACAAGCAGGAGCACCAAGACCACGAGGCCGATCAGATGTGCGCCGGAGAGGGCCATGTCGGGCAGTACGTGCTCGTTCTGTTGTTGGTCGACGGAGCACTTGCCAACGCAGAAGACTCGGGGCGGCGCGGTTTCCGTGGTGTTGTTCTATAGCCAGGCATGCTTCCGAGATTGAGTCTTCGACCAAGACTCGATCGTCTTCTGGCGGTACGATTCTCTCCAGAACGAACCACGTTGTGGCGCCATGGCATCGGCCCAGCCAGCATCCCTATGCATGCCTATGCGTATACCAGACGCCAGCACCCAGGATGCCTATTCAAGACAGCAGCGGTGATAAGGTGTACGCAAGAGGCTGAGTTTCAAATGCCAGCCCAATAGGGGAACCAAGTCGACCACCCCTTGCAGGATACCATATTGTCGTGGATTTGGCGGTAACTATACTTGATGTACTAGCTTGAACTAGGCAGAACCATGTACATACGTTATCAAGCTTCAAGCTTAGGCTCTGCGCAGGCCAATATCCTGGATGCAACGATGCTATCCCGTCCTTTTCGTCCCTAACGCGTGGGGGATAGGATCCTGCCAGCTCTAACCGTAGCGGTCTAGCGCGCCATAGTCGTCACTGTGCATTCCCAAAGCAGCAACCTTCGTGGCGGTCTCCACCGCTGGACCTGATACCTTGCTGCGCCTTGATCCCCACGAGGTGGTGTCGTGACCGTGAAAGGTGACATTTTCACCGCGACGACATGTTCGAGCCCACCCTCCATCAGAGTCTCCCGCGCGACGAGCGCTCTAGAACAGACCATAATGTAGAGTCCGACCGGGGGGTCTCCGCCGCTTCGGGGCGGGACAAGTCGACAGAAAAGCTACACTTTGGGGTACCAAGATGCAGTCTCACGGCTCTTATACCCGCAACAGGCATGGAGCCCATTGAGTCACATGTACATATATACTTGGTCCAATGACCGTCTTGGTCCCTCACAAATAAGCTTCCCGCACTTGTACTCTTTGGCCCGTCTCTGCGTGGTTCCTCCAGGTCCCGATAATATCCATGTCCCTTCCACCGATAGACTCCGACGTTGGTATACCTACAATTTGCTCTACTTTGACTGGCAAACCAGAGCGCTGCTGCTCCATCTCCGCCCTGCTGTGAAATGTATCGCTGTTCTGGCAGTCCTGCACTGTGATTTTGCTCTAGTGCAGGGGTCTCATCAGTCTTGACTAACCGCTCACGGAGATCCCTTCTCGGATAGCGGCTATTTGCAGTTGATATATTTCTGTAGATGCTCCTGCGCCACGATCCTCTAGTCCGGCATGCGATGAGGCGGTCATGGCCTTTGTCTAGATAACGGCTTCCCACCTACATCGACACAATGCGGCGCAACTCTCTGTTGCGCTTAGGTGCATGTAAGCCGGTCGACGATTATGTTCAGTGGACGCTTGCTTTCCGTGAGTGTGTGTTGGGTGAAATACCTGATCTAAATAATTGGGCTGTCTGGCTCTCTCTCCTGTTTTGCCATGCCTACAAGGATCAACAGAGCATTTCCCCTGATCGTGGAGGATAGGAAGTGAGGAGCAGTTGACCAAATACAGAAGCATTATCAGTCTTCTCTATTTTGAAGATGGAATAGCAGAGCTCATACGTATTGTCCGCCAAAAATAGCCTGATTGAATTCTAGTTCTTTTCCATATGTTTCATACTGGAACACCTTGCGTGGACGTCAAACCCTATACAAAGATTAGTATACTTCGAGTCAGCCTCATCCAGCGAATTAGAGGTTTAAGTATCTGGTTGTGATGTAATATTTGACTTCATCTATTCCTCACCATGTCATCCTCTCTCTATAGATCAAGCGTCAACGCTTAGCCAGGCAGTTTCCCCCATTTGAATGCAGTCTCTCCCAGTGCGAGCAGCCATTATTCCGTGATATGACGCGAAGACCCGACCGCTACAACGCATAGAGCCAACCAACGCCTCGCCAGCAAGTCAGCAACACCAAGTTTCCGTATTTTCCCATTTGCACTGATACATAAAACGAACCCTCGCCCGCCGGGCCGCCGTTTCGGAAGCCGCGTCGGCGGCGTCGCTCCAGACTCAGGCCGAGGGGACCTCCGCGGAGGCGTCGCGCGAGCAAGTCTGCTTGACCTGGTCAGCCGGCGGGGGCACGAGGAAGCCGGCGGTCAGGCAGATGGTAGTGACGATGATCTCAACGAGGACGCCCATGCAGAGGTTGATGGTGACGTTGCCGCCGAAGAAGTTGAACGCCGGGTCGCTGCCGTAGTCGGCGATGGCGGCGTACACGAGGCGCACGAGCAGGAAGGGGATGGAGGCGCCGACGGCGGCGAGGATGCGGGTTTCGTGGCCGAGGGCGCTCCGGCGGGCGGGCGAGCGCGCCGTGGCGGCGCACTGGAGGATGAAGCAGTAGAGCGTCATGGCGAAGACGGCGATGAAGAGGGCCAGCGCCGCCTGGATCTCGCCGTTGACGCTGTACGAGGCGCCGGTGGAGTCGTCGACGGCCAGGATGGCGCCGACGACGCCCACGATGAGGCCCACCAGCGACGTGATGCTGAGGAGGTTGAAGAAGCGCGGCGGCAAGATCTTGGAGGCCTCGTTGCTGTTTTGCCCGTGGTCAGCGTGCCGCGTCCATGTGCAGCTTTTTGTCTTTCTCTCCTTCTTCCACCTCCCCTCCCCTCCCGGGCAACTTACACTCTACCGAGCAGGCCGACGCACGTCAGCGTCAGGGGCGCCAGGCCCATCAGGTCGCAGATCATGACGGTGACGTAGGCGCCGAGGGTGGGATGCGACAGCGTGATGAAGTAGGCGATGTCGCCGGCGACGCGGAGCAGGGCCAGGGTCACGATGAAGCGCCAGCTGGAGGCGGCCGACTTCCATCCCTGGCGGAAGCAGAGAAGCAGCGCCAGCGCGCCCGCGGGCACGAAGTAGATGAACTGGAGGATGGTGATCCCCGTGCGGTACGAGACGGCCATGGCAGGCGGCGACGGTGTGTTGGGTTGACGATGACGTACTGGGGATTTGTAGCAGCGCGCAGAGGCCAGGAACAAGACAGAGACGCAGACAGCGACGGCGAGGGCCGGGCAGTCCTGATATGGACGCAGGGAGGGCAGGGGGGCCGATGCACTCCGGACTCAGTCATGTAAGTGGCATTGCCAGCAGACTGCATACCGTGTCGGGACTAGTGCCGGCCTGCGTCGCCGCCCCTCCCAGCGCCAAAGGGAGCCAAACAACTACTGTGCACTCCGTAGTGTGTAGCAGCAATAATTAAATAAATAAATAACTGGGGGCTAAGTTGCTCCGTACTGTGCGAAGTACTCCGCACCTGGTGCCAGCACCCAGATTGCCGCTTTAGGAAGTGCGCCATGCCACCCGCATTGCCCATTACGCGGCGGGCCGTGGTCGTGCCCGTGGTGCCTCTGAGAATATGCCGCGACGCTGCGCCTCGCATGCAAACAAGCAAGGCTGTGTTGTGTATTCCGGACAAGTCTGCCTGCCTTGACGTATCCCGGGATCCATGTCGAGATACAGCCCATGCCTGTCGCAGAGGCCGCGCGAAGGGGCCGAGTGCCACCGGCGGCCCTCTTTGACAAGCCGGAGGCCCCCTATCACCCCACCTGACGCGTTGGCGAGGAGCTGAGAGAGACGTTAGGGGGACAGAGGATGTGGCGTCGCGGTTGCTTCTTAAGGAACTTCTGGGGGGGGGGGGGGGGGGGAAACACTCCCCCTTCCGCCAGCAAAGAGCGGTGCAGAGCGCACCGGCATATCCCGCTTCCTTGCTCTTATGAGCACGGCGTCAAGAGGACATGAACATATTTATTTTGACTTGCACCAATGCCCCGAACACCGTCCACTTGAACATGTCGCTGCCAAAGTTCAACGAAGATCGCTTTAACGCACCGCGCCCCCATCCGCCATCCCAGCTGCCCTGCCCGCATGAAATCTTTGCTATAATCTTGACTTATGCCCTGGCTCTTTCTAGCTCAGCCCCCCTCCAGCACAGGAATTGCGAAGACGCTGCCTCACAAGACCGATTCCAATAAAGACAGGAGGCAGGCAAGCAGGCGACCAGCAAGTGACCCAGCGCCGTGAAAAAAGAAGCCTTTCCTTCCCATCGCAGCGGAGGGACTGGTGATAGTGCTCTTTCTATTTTCTAAATTTTTCTTCTTGAGGAACCATAAAAATATCAAAAGGCAGGAAGAAGCAAGTCATCGCCGGTCATGAGAACGCCGGCGTTGAAGATGGGACGCTTCTCGATGGAGTCGGCGAGGTACTCGGCCTTTTGGATGCCGGTCATGGCGCGGATGGCGCGCAGGCGGTCGACGACCCAGTCGCGGGTCTCGGGGGGGTTCATGGGCAGGCTGCCGGCCAGGAAGAGGTGCCAGAGCAGGAAGTAGGCGCCGGAGGCGGGCACGTGGCGCGGGGGGTCGGCGGCGGTGGCGGCGGGGCCGGCGGCGCTGCAGTCGAGGTAGGAGGTGGAGGTGGCGGCATCGTGGTGGACGAAGCCGAGCATCTGGGGCACCGAGGCGAGGATGCCGTCGCGCATGGCGACGGTGGTGGCGACGGCCTTGCGCAGCAGACCGGCGTACGCGCCGCCGTCGGCGGCCAGCTCGTGCGGCGCCCAGGCCAGGCCCTCGCGCAGCAGCAGGCAGTAGATGACCTGGTTCAGCAGGATGCGGCAGGCGCGCATGCCGTCCCAGACCTTGGCGACCCAGGTGTCGTAGTAGACGTGGTAAGTGCCGCGGTAGACGAGCTGGGGGCTGGCGGCCGGGTCGGTGACCGTCTTGAAGCGCCAGTGCAGGGACAGCTTGGCGTCGAACAGGCCCTCGAGGCGGCGGTCGATCTCGACCGCGTGTGACAGCAGGTGCTCCCACTCGTCGGGCAGACAGGGGGCCGTGCGCTCCGGGTCGACACGCTGGTACAGGTCCATGACCTCGATGTGGGCGCCGCTCAGCGTCCACGCCGGGTCGTCCGCGGGGATGCGCTGGGCGGCCTCGGCGCGCAGGAAGCGGATGCGCGGCGGCACGGCCTGGCCGTAGCGCGAGCACAGCGTCAGCACGTGCGAGACCGCCTCCTGGAAGACGTGCAGGCCGAGGGGGGTGTCGAACTGGGCGGTGCCGCGGTGGATGACCAGGTCGGCGGCGCCCTGCACGTGGCGCGTCCAGGCCGCGAGCGACTCCTCGCCGGCGCACGTGATGGTCTCGAAGATGCCCAGCACCATGACGGCCAGCACCGTGCTGTCGTCACGCGCCGTGCGCGGGCTCGCCAGCGCCACGTTGACGCGCTGCAGCGCGTCGGCGTAGCTGGCCCGCGCCTTGTGCATGACGGTGGCCGAGCCCGTCGTGTTAGCGAGCCCGGCGAGCCCCGCGGCGCAGACGCCCGCCTCCACCAGCGCCGAGTCGCTGCGCGGGTCCTGCAGCACGTCCATGGTGTAGTCGAGGAACCCGGGCGACGGGCCCGACTCGTGCAGCACGTAGTTGGCGAGGAAGAAGCGGGCGCCGAGCCCGGGGAGGCTCTCCGAGGGCGCGGCCGGCGAGAAGAGCAGCACGGCGGCGGGGTCTACCGTGCCGCTCGGCGACGAGGACCGCAGCGTCGACGTGGGCGGGGTGGACGCCAGCTGGCCGGGGCCCCAGAGCGCGCCCCCGTCTCCGTGGTCGGTTCGCGCTAGGGCATCCGACATGGTCTCGTCGACGTCGTCGCTATCGCCGCTTCCCCCCTCTTCCTCCTCTGCCTCTTCGTCGTCGCCTTGGTCGTCGTCGTCGTCGGCTAGTTCCGACGACCCCACCCGTGACATGGGAGCCAGAGGGTACGAGCCGGTCGAGGAAGCGCCGGAGGCCGACGGCGCCGAGCTCTGCGTGTCCGAGGCCGGGCGGGGGGCCCTCCGGGCGCGGGCACGGTCGATGACCCGGGTGGTCTCGTCGCGGAAGACGAGGCTCGAGACATCGCGGTAGCCCGGGCATTCCTGGCCCATGCGACGGCCTGTGCGATCGAGTCAGCTCTTCTCCTGCAGTCTTCTTCTTCTTCTTCTTCTTCTTCCCCTTCCCGGGAGGGCGCAGAACGCACATTGGCCGCAGATGGGGACGGCTTTGTCGCACTGGCGATCGGGTGTGGTCAAATTAGAGCACTGCCAAGACATAAGATCGAAGATCGGAGACAGGCCACATACGCGGCGTTTCTTGGCACGGCACATGCCGCAGCTCGCCGACGGGCGGCCGCAGTAGACCATGACGGCGGTGGAAGCGGAGGAGAGAGGCTCTACGGGGTCTATATGCTCGCTCCGGCCAAGACGAGGCTACGCTTCAGCTCAGCTGGGTTCGAGGGTCGTAGATGCGCGCTTCGTGGTGTTGCAGCGCCTTTGCCCGCCGAACAAGGAAGTCCACAAGCAGAGGCACGGAAACGGAAATCTTGACTTGCAGTCATTCCCCCCTCCCCTCCCCCCCCCACCTTTTTCTTTCGCCGCCGCATTTTCACAGATATCGTGGAACTACACACGTAGCCTTTCTGTGCCTCAATAACTGCACTACGGACAGACCCTTTTTCCCCCCTCTACTTCGGGGGCCGCAAAACGAGTGCAGATTGCAGATTGCAGAGCGCCAGATTGCCCCCAAGGGCCCCATCACAGGCTCTCTTCTCCTCCCCTTCTTCCCCAGTCGTGAACCTGATGGTAACGAATCCCTGGCTGTGAAAACCGGGAATAGCGCATTCCGAGAGGAGCGCATCAAGCACGACGAGCTAGTTCTCCGAGGTCTGATGCCGGCCAAAGGCTGTCAGTTGCCCATGCTTTACCCGCGCTATCGCAGGCGAAGAAGAGACGGCTTGAGCTTGGAACAGCTTGGATGCACCGATACAACGCTATGCAGACCCGCCATGTACGTGTACGGCGGGCAGAACAGAAGCCAGAAGGCGTGACGAAAAAGACCAAACTCGGATGCTTTGTGTCCACAGATGAGACGATTTGCGCAGCACAGGACAACCGGGCAGCCAACCACAGCTTGGCCCCAACAGCAGTGTAGCAGTGTAGGATTCAGGGCGGCGGCAAGGTGGGTACGCAATAACGGCTCTCATTTATGCAATCCATATACTGCGACCTTGGGACTCCGGACGAGCCACTCTCGCCAGGGGGATGTAGTGTACACGGGGCCTGTAGGAGGCAGACGGTTCGGCCTACGGGGCGTCCGAGGGAAGGATGCCTATCCCGTGCGCCGTGCTGGGCGGTTGATAGGCAAGCAGGCGGCCGATCTGCCAGGAATCCCTAGCTCCAACGGTGGGCGCGGCACTTGCATGGGCGTGGCCGGCGAGGCCGGCGACGACGCCTGCCTGATACGAGCTGTATGCACAAGAGGGCCCAGTGCAGGGCTGTGAGGGGAGACCGGGCGGATTTGTGGTTCTCTCAGCTCGTGCGCGCCAGCATGCAGGGCGGGGACGCAGCTCGCCATGAGTATACGCAGCCAAGATGTCCCCCAAGTTAAAGTTATGCACGACGGGCGAACCGCCCTACCTCGACGATGGCGGGCTCGTGTGGGCCTGCCTGTACCCGCCCCATCTTTGCCGAGACGCGTGGGGGGTGGTGATGAAGACCCCGAGGGACAGGTACGCGCCGCATGCTTGCCCAGTCTGCTATTATTGGCCCCATCCATAGCCAGCCCGGCAGGGCCTGATCCGCATTATCTGTGTGCGCTCCGTCAATACTGTTTAACCTACCATCCACTTCGAGTTGCGGAGGTATGTTGGTCCGCAGTGAACCGGCGGCACTGCGATTCGGCTCTCGGTAGCACTGGCCCGTCTTCGGTCTGGGAAACCCTTCGCGGTCCGCTCCAAGATCGCGCGTGCCCCGTACACACACACGCCGCCTACTTGACTCTCGTTGGCTCTTCCAGGGCCTGGTCAAGTCGGCCGCATATTCCCTTCCCATGGTCTACCCCTCGAAGATGTAGGCACAGAGATCGTCCTACACAAAGCCCTATGCCGGGTCAGCTCGTGTGCTACTGCCAACACGACTGCGGTGGAGAAATAACAATGGCCCCCTTCTGCAGCCACTAGACGATCCTGCTCTAGACCTCGGTTTGAAAACATGGCGGATATAACGGCCTTCTCAGCGGCCCGCCCACGCCGCCAGAGAGAGGTTCGATGCGGCTGCCGGTCACCCAGAGTGCACCTGAAGCGGAGAGGCGGTTGCTCGCGAAGAGACGGCCTTCTAATTATCACGCAACGCGCTCGGGAACACCGACATGTTTTGAAGGAGGGCCCACCTGTAGCTCTCGGGCTGACCGATGGGCAGACGCTCGCTAGCACTATTACATCACTGGAGCAGGTTACGAGATGCATCGTACATCACTGCCAGTGGGCAGCCGACATACAGCGATCACGTCTCCTGATCGCTAGGTCGCTGTGTGTGTAGCACGGCATGGGTGCACATCTGCTACCAGCTGTCCAAGTGAGTAGACCTAAAAATAGCAAGCTGTGTTCGCGGGCCGCCTAAGGCAGCCATAGAAACCACCTAGGGAGGCTGCGAGAGCTCACAGTTGGCTACTTCTTTAGGGAGGCATATGTGCATCGATCGCGAGAGACGTGATGGCGTGACAACGCGGGACACTGAGTCAAGTCAGGGACCATAGCTTGTTGAAGGCAAGCGAGCGCGGCCTACTGCTTTGGGCATGCACTCTGCAGACAAGTATGTCGACAGAGACCCCCCATCCCCCATCCCCCACCTACCCTCCGCCCCCCTTCTTCCCTTGTCTGCCTACCTCGGATAACGCGGTCGCAGACGCGCGCATATATACACAAGGTCGGAGGACTTGCCGCCCGAAGCCACCGCTCCTACCAGCTGCTAGGCCGGGTCTGACAGCCGCCGGGTCTGGAGGGTTGCGTCTCATGAGCCTTGCAGGCTAGGTATCACCTAATAAGAGAAATACAATGGTGTGTTGCAGTGCGTTTCTTTTTGGGAGTTAGAGTGCCTGCCCGAGTCAAAGGGCCTAACTGGCCAACTACGGGAACACAATGTATGACTCGGGGTGTAGTATAGAGCAAAGCTATGCTAATTACAGACTCGCCCGGATAACAGAGTAGGATTTGGCCCCAACACCCCGGTGGCTGGTGGGGGTAACAGCGAAAGCGGAAAGCAAGAGGAACAGGTGCCTCACCCGCCGCGTCACCACTCCACCGGGTACACCAGCTTGAAGCCTCGCACTTCCTTGCGTCGGATCTCGTCGATGCCCTCGAGGATGCCCTCGAGCCCGCCGGGGCGCACCTGCACGGGGTGCGGCTTGATCTGGTCGGCGCCGCGGGCCAGGATGCGCTCGATGGCGGGGAAGTACGCCTCGCCGAAGGCCCGCAGGGCCGGGTCGCCGTCGCGGCCGTAGGGGGCGGGCCAGACGCTGCCGCGGCCCGAGATGGTGGTGGCCAGGATCCAGCCGGGCGTCACGGCGCGGCGGCTCGCCAGCGCGGGCTCGTAGGGGTCGAGCGCGGCGTAGCGGCCGCCGGCGCGCCCGATGGCGGCATAGCACGCCTTGGTGCTCGAGGGCACGGTGACGCAGTCGACGGCGTAGTCGAGCGCGTTGCCGGTCAGGTCGCGGATGTCCTGGGCGTGGCTCGGCGCGCGGTAGTCGAAGGCGCGCTCAGCGCCGTAGGCGGCGACGAGGTCGTTGTTGGCCGGCGAGCACGTCGTCACCACGCGGTAGCCGGCGCGCGCCAGCAGCTGGATCATCATGGTGCCGGTCGAGGTGGCCCCGCCGTAGACGAGCACCCACTTCTTGCGGTCCTCGGCGCGCGGCTTCTCGAAGGTCAGCGGGAGGCCGAGCTGCCGGAACAAGGCCAGCCCGGCCGACGAGATGGCGGTGCCCATGGCGGCGGCGTCGGCAAAGGGCTGGTCCGGGTGCATCTTGACCACCAGCGAGGCCGGGCACGTCGTGTACTCGGCGAAGGCGCCGGCCAGCGGACGCCGCGTGTCGACGCCGTCGGCGCACCCGAAGACGCGGTCTCCCACCCGCAGCCCGCGCGAGGCCGGCACCGCCGCGCCGATCTCGACCACGGTGCCCGCGAAGTCGAAGCCCAGGATGCACCCGGGGCCCAGGAAGCCGTTGATCATCTTGGTGTCGACTGGGTTCAGAGCGAGCGCTGCCGTCTTGACCAACACCCCGTCAGGGTCACACCGCACGACATCGACCCCCTCGGCGATCTCGACGGCGCCGTTGGCGTCGGCCGCACAGAGCGCCTTCTGCTTGGCCGGAATCGTGACCCTGCCGACGGCCATGGCACCTGGCGTAGGAGTTTGATCGAGAGCAAGAGGGAGAAGGAGGAAGAGACAGAGACAGCACAGGAAGCACGGCAGGTGTCGTGGAACTTGGTTGGATGATGGACGATGAGACGGCGGACGGCAGCGAATCTAAACGATTCACCCAACGCGATATATCGATGGCCGCAACGAGCTCACCGGTTCGCCCGTCCGAGAACGCTAGGGGCCCCTTGTGCACGACATGACGCAGTCACGGGCTCGCGGCACATCGTTCCGTGGTTAACCTATGCGAACTCCTGTTGTGGTAATGGAGACCGGCCGGTTATGATCACGCCCGTTACCACCCACACCTAGTATGGGTATTGCGCATAGTGTACGCCGGGATAACTATGTACCTCGGACTAAGAGCGCAGGCTAGTTGTCCCTGTCAATCTTCTCTAAAGGCGGCTGTTCACACACTTCCTTCATGCAACCTCATTCGTCCTTCGCTCGAATGGGTAAATGTCAGGAACCGAGGGATCGATCACACAGTAGTTACTGGTACGAGATGCTACGAGATGCGAGCGCAAAGTGGGGTCAGAGTGAGCAGCGGAGGTAGTTGTTGTTCGTATCGACAATAGTTAGACTATGGTGAGGATATGAGTAAGTTATAGTCTGGAGGTTACGAGACGAAAAACACCTTTTTGCCTGTCCACCACCACGTCACATGACGCGTACTGTTACTACGATATACGGAGTATATACCGGTATAATATAATTAGTATAAAGCATTAGTACTCTCTTTACAATACGTGCCGCCTAAGCTGACCACGCTGCTTAATTACGGTGTTACTGTGTTAGATGTGATGAGAACCAGCCGACCAACCGACCAGCCGCCCAGCCAATCAGCCAACCCACCTAGATAGCTGGGTAGGAAGAAAGGAATCCTTCAAGGATGCGCAGCAGAATAGGAACGGGATCGTCCGCCGGTGACGCGCTACTGTCTATTGCAAGCTCGTGTTCGCCCCCCACTTTTTTTCATTCCCCCGCACACATCGAATCTCAAGATGACC
>JANBVO010000109.1:0-20700 GCA_030052745.1 Pleurostoma richardsiae
GTAAAGTTGACGGGTGTCTGCCAGCCTTTGCCCAACCTGACAGGAACGAGATTGTCGCCCTTAGAAAATCACCTCGTTCCGCATAGTGAAGGGAGTGATCAACTATTTTTTTATCTTCTTTGTCAAGTTTCTGATAGGCCTTGTCGATCTCTATCTTAGCTAGTCATAGAACGACGTTAGCCTTAGGACCGGCCATGCAACATATCGCAGCAACCTACTTGGTGGCATGGTCCTTATGATGTTCTCTGAGATAGCTCGGATAGGTTGGCGAACTTGGCGGACGGTTTCAATGGCATGTAGACCACTTAGCACTCGACCATGGTTTTGTAAATATTGACCTGGAAGCTCTCATTCTTGCTCGATGTGGTTTATAGGGGCTTTGATGCCATGATGTCTGATGACATAGGCGTGCCGCAGTCTACCGTCAGCTTCCGGTACGGGGAACGCGAGGACGGCCATAGGATGGATGCGACTGCCACAGGCCTCGCAGATTTCGTGAAGCTGGACAGGCTCTTCTAAAAGGGTGCCCAAGGGGTACTGTAGCACTCTCCGCTCGTCCACAGCTGCCTGACGGACCCGCTCGGGACCCGCTACGTGACCTGATGCAGATGCTGATAAGTTGACAGTGGCGGCCTCTGCCATAACATCACAGGTCGCGCCAAACCAAGGGGTGTCAGCAGGCCGGCGACGCTGAGGACGCAGAGCGTCGAGAGGACCTCAGCTAACAGATGGAGACATGCTGCCAACAATCGATCTCTGCGGGAGCTCACATGGATCGAGTGGAAGACGACGCGCTACAGTTCTCGGAATAGCGAATACAAGCTGCGGCCGGAAGAGCAGCTGTAGTAGACATAGAAGGAACAGTCAACGAGGCGGTTGAAATATTTATCATGCGACCCAAGCCGGCAGATTAGAGACCTCAAGCGCGGTATTAAGAGAATCTTTCTCGAGGTGATGGAAGGTCTGGGAGGACTATGAGGTGAAAGAACAGACGTATTCCAGGTCAGGGATGCCTCTTACCAGAAGGGTGGGAAAGGACGAAGCGAAGAGAGGGTAGGATACGTAGCACTTGATGATCAACAGCGGCAGTGGAGGATGTAGAAGACGAAACGTGATTGGCGGGGTGACTCTAGCAGAGCTCCTGCTATCGTGCACCCGGGACTTAGTCCTCAAGTGTTTTGTGTGATAACGCGGTAGCGTGTCGCTGGTGTCGGTAACATCTCCAGGACAAACTGAAATGACCCCGGTCGAAGAGTTGAGTATCTCCACTCGCGACTATGGGCGCGTAGTGCTTCACAGTTTGCATTTCCTTCTCTACGCTGTCGTCTAGTATTACCATCTCCCCCACACATTCCCTCGGCCGCTTCGACGAGGATATCCACTTCCAAGTCTTCGTTAAACTTGAAATCAATGGTATCACCTTCGCTTACGAACTTCTCAGAAGGTATACACGTTCATCCTATGCGCACATACTGTACCTATGCTTTAGAAAAGATAAAAGGAAAAAAAGAATAAAACATGAAAGAATAAAAATGAAAAGCCTAATTTGTGTTATTCATATTTCACTCGCTACATTGTCTTAAAATAACATTCACCCGATGCTTCTTATGTACTGCCCGCTAGAGAGTCGAGCGCTAAACAAATGGGGAGTAGCGCGGCTAGAAGAACCGACCAAAGCGGCTGCCCGGCCAACCGGAGCTCTCTGCCTTCATTCTAGATCTACTGCTGCCTAACCCCGCGTTCTAGGTATTCAAAACATCCAAACAGGAAACACCGTCCCGATGCCAGCACAGACGTTCACAGCTCATCGCGAGATCGTACATGTCTGATGACAGCACCAACAAAAAGGCTGTGCTTCAATGGCTGCACAATATTGAAGCTGGAACTGGCAACCATTACCCTACAGTAGAGCGGCTTAGCAACGGGGCAAAAAAGCGACGCCGACAACACCCTCCCTCTCCGCCGCTAACGATGATACATGACGACGACGACGACGACGACGACAACGACAACACCAATGAGCACAGCTATCGCGAATTTTCGGGATCAGGAACGCCGGCTAAGAGGCGGCGACTAGACTTTAGCGATGATTCGGCCGATGAAGAGTGCCAACCCACGCCACGGCCGGCGCCAGGACGTCCGGGGCAATTGTCGTCGACATGGCAGCGCCCCGAGACGTCCTCGACCTCGTCTGCCGCGTCGACTAGGTCGACTGCCTCGTCTCCCAGGAAAAAAATGGTGTTCTTGTCTCTGCTGTCGGAAGGGGTCGAGCGTCGGTCGCTGGAGTATGGGACACGTGGCCTACCGCTCGCTCTTGGGATGCTGCTCAAGGATATAGACACCGCGGCTCTGGGCTACAACGTAATATCAAAGGACAGAATGGTGTGTGCAAGTGACCATGCGATGCTTGTTTCTACCTGCTACCGATCACTAGGCAGCAAGCGCTCGATACATTAGTGGCTAATTTGCCTAACACCGTTCCAGGGCGAGATCAGGGACCAAGCTAGTATGGAGCCGTTTCCAGACTTTGTCTTCTCTGAACCTGGAAAGCGGGACACCCTCGGTGTTACTCCCGCGTTAGCCGAAGTTCTCGACATCCTCAACGAGGCGAAGTGGTGCTTTGAAACCGGTCAGGCCGAGCATGGCTGGAACTGCGCCGTCCACTACCGGCTGATGCGTCTCGCGCTTCACGGGTCGCGACGGCAGGAACAGCTAGTTGATTGTACACCCTGGTACGAACAGCCTTCTATGACTCCTGTACACAATTATCTGTTTTATCTTGGCGTCCCTCAGCTGAACCATTCCTAGCGCGACCGCCCGCATCATCAAGGAGTACCTCCCCGCCAGTACCGATAGCAAGCTGGTGGACTTCGCGATATACTTACGCCCCTCGTTTAGTGATGTCGCCTCCGATCGCACAGAGGCTGCTGAGGCGCTGCGTAACCTCCGTTCTGCAGCTCCTGAGCTATCAGCAAACCACACCGACATGGAGCCTCTCAAAGAGGGGCCGATCACGGTCAGCGTCGAGACGAAGAGGTCTGGCGACGGCGCCGACAAGGCAGAGCTCCAGATCGGCACGTGGCAGGCCGCGCAATGGAAAATGCTTGCCCAGCAGACTGAACGCGTGGGAGGCTCACTGCAGGGACTGCCATTCCTGCCGTGCCTCATCATACACGGTCATGACTGGAACTTTGCTGCGACGTCCCGCGAGGGGACCAAGACAGTAAGCATTCAATTCCAGCTTCTCTCTCGCCGACCTACAAACTCTCGAATTCACTTGAACACCTTAGCTAATCAGTTCTCTGTGTGCCTAGGTTCTCTGGGTGCAGCGACCCCTGGGAAATACGAAGAGCATCCTAGGCATCTACAAAGTTCTATATAGTCTGCAGCTACTGTTGCGCTGGTCGCGGGACGAGTTCTGGCCGTGGTATAAGGCGGACGTGCTTGGGCTAGCCGTAACGTGAATGAATGTAGGCGATGCCTACTACTATACCAATTACCACCTGTACTGCAACGCAATATAGTCAGCTCTGGCTCGTGCACGCGCTCGAGGTCGGTATTGCGACGCAATCAGGGAAATATGGTCCGTGCATACGCGTCGATCAGCGACGAAAACCCTGTCGTCGTCAAATGATGGAGATAGGGGGTGTTGGGAAGACACATTGCGGCGCCCGTTCGTCTTCCTCCCCTTGTTATGCTTGTCATGACGACCGTGCTATCTCTCGTTTTTGCTCGCCTCGTAGCACCCAGGGTCGATGAGAGAAGGAAGCATGACTGACGAGGAGATCCTGCGTCACCTCCAGCTCTTTGTTGACTTTGACGCGCATGTACTTCTATTCTGTCGCCAAGAATGCCGTTATGCCCTTTGCCCTAACCCGACCGGGGTGAGCAATCATCTTCGAGATAAGCACCAAGTACCGAAAGATGAACGGCGGAAAATCTCCCAACTCACGGGATCGCACGCCTGCCCAGTGCGATCCTGCCGATGCGTCGCTACGCAAAGACGGGTCTCCAGCGGAGCCCCGTCTTGGGTTCTGGACGGCTTTGCCTTCTGCCCCACTCGAACTATCCGCAAGCAGTCCTGCTCTGGTCACGTCAAACTGTGCACACGAGTAGATAAGACTACAGCTAGGCGTGAAGGCCGATGCCATGTGTGACCCCGTGTTTCTGCAAGCTTGGATGAGGACGGGGCCGTACTGGACCGTCGAGAGGGACAGGAGTAGGACCCGGCCCGTGGGCAGGAAGGAAGCACATGACCACCTGAAGGGAGTAGTCGAGCGCAAAGTGACGATGCATACGGGCCCGGAATCGGAACCGGCCGTTGTTACCGGTGGACAAAAGGGTGCGGAGACGGGACCTCGTCTTTCACGGAGCTTCGGCCCGAAGTCATTTTCCAGCCCCACAAAACATGTGGGTAGACTTCATTTCTCGGGACCCATAAAACCGGGCGTAGACTGTAATTTCTGGTTGGCCAGCGGGCAGGGACTGAGCCCCCCTGAGCCCCCCTATATACTCAAGTGGCCGTCATGAAGAGCCAAAGAAAGCCTCTCACAGCCGCTGTTTAGACGGTCTAATATGGATCCGTTCGTACACCTCCCAGAGTACCGCCTCGTGGTGTGTACAGCGTGCCGGTTTGCCTGTGTAGCTAACGAGGTGGCTACATACTTCCGGATAAGGTACGTCGATATTACCCCGGTTTGGCGGTACTAGATCGTCGAGGCTGTATTGTAGCTTGGTTATGTTATCTATAGTTAGGCTTAGTTCGGCGAAGTACGTTTCCCGCCGCCTTCCACTGAGCCAATTCCTTGTCTGCGCCTGCCGAGGACGGACGGCTGCGACCTGTTATATATCGTAACGGTAAGGAAGTTGACGTTAAGCCGAAGAGATATACAGGGCTTATGGACACTTCTAAACGTGGTACGTGCTTTAGAGCATGCGTATTTAATGCGTGATAATTTATAAGTACATTAAATAAAACTTGCCTGTTACTCGTGAATGGTACCAAATTTAACAATGAGGTTCCGTGCTATCAATCGAGGCTTACGGTTCACAGCAGCACGTCCGTACCCGTCCAGCATGTGTCAATCGAAGTGCTAAGCGTGGCATGTACGGTATACTGTAAGCTACGGTTTGCTACATATTCGCCACGTACCTGCTACGTACTTGCCACGCACTTATCACGTACTTATCACACCTCTACTACACCTCTGCTATATCTGCCATAACATTATCTGCCACACCCACTACTATACACCTGCCATCCCTGACTGTTGACCATAACCGCTGCCGCTCGATTAAGAATCTTTCCTACGGTGCCAAGCTCCATTCTGCCAGATTCAGAGTCCCAAACAGAAGACACCGCGTTGTTGTGGGACACGTCCTGCAATTTGCCCTTTAAGGCGCTGCAGTGGTGCCAGAGGTCCGTCTTGATTCACGGCCTCTTACTAGTATAGAGCGCCCGTTCCTCCTCCTCCTCCTCTTCTTTAGCGGCGCACCTCCCAACAGGAGACCAGCCTGCTGGACTTCTCGAAGATGTCTGACAAAGGTCACGGTCTCGTGGCCAATGGATTCCAAAGAATTAAGCGGCCTCACCTGCTGGCATAGGACCGGGAGGCACTCCATATTTCCGCAGCTACATGAGTTCTAATACAAGTTAATCGGAGCGTTAGCAAAGGCAGACTGCAATATCACCCTCAATCCTGGCTTTCCCTGATAGACGGCCGGTATTTGAGCCTAGTTTTTGGCCCTGAGAATCTACAGGCGCGAGGGGGTCATTTTGTTCTCGAGATCCGTAGTGTGCCTTTTTTTTCTATGGGATACATATAAAGGTCTTGCTGGGTTCGAGGTAGATCCCAGATTAACCGGGGTGGACAGGAACTCGCAGTCTTGGCTGCCAGGAGTTGGGACCTGTTCTCTAGGAATTTTTTGAGGTAGACCTTTCCCGACGGGAGCGGCCCGCCGCTGGCGACCATCGGATCGTCCGCACCGCCGAAAGCCACGCAGTTCCCCTGCACATTGTTGCTGGAGAAGCGCTGCAGCATATGTGTGGTGGCCACATCCTATAGGAATAGCACTACCAAACTGCTGGTACGGAGTTTTCGCATCCAGTGTGTGTATGCCTACGCTTTCCCTTCTACCCTAGGAATTTCACTGCAACTAACACTTCAAACCTAGGAGGCTACTACTGTTATCGGATGCGGGCGCGTTTAAGCTTTTGGCCCCAGATACGACTCTCTCTACCTACCAACTATCACCAGCTTAATTCACCTCTTATCCGACGCCGAGACACAGTTGAGGGCGCCCAGCCACGACCGTCACGCCTTCTACCGCGCGAACTACCGTGCAAGCTATGACGGCCAGCTCCTTTGCTATCAGAGGGGATCCCGCCGCCAGCCTCTGCGTTAACTTTGCCCATGCGCTGCTTCCCTACGTACTGACGCCATCTATTCTGCGGTTGAATGGCTTGTTCTTATGGTGGTGGAAGTGTATGAGATGTTAAAATGTATCATCCTGTGACGGGATCTTGTAATCGTCGGATAGGCGCCTCAGCGCTCCGTCACGCTCTCGGGCATATTGAAGTGCACACACCGTGACTCCGGGGGGCCAAATCATCTTATGGGTTAGTTCTTGACTATTAAACTCCGTATCTTCAAGACCTTGGCATCTCCGACCATGTAGACCTTCTCTGTTGAACTCCATGAATGTTTGCTGAACTGGGTCGACCAACTGTAATTGTCGTGCACGTCTGTCTCGTCCCAAGGCTTTGATACACGAGGTTGATGAGCAGTGTGGGTTAGATGATCGCAGAATTTATCCAGGTCTCCATCCTGAATAAGTATCAGACTGGGCGAATCGGTCTCAGACCAAAATATCTATCGGACTTACTGTTCCGGCCCTTTTGACATCTCAAATCAACAACCGCTTCTCCCTTGAAGAAGCTCACTTGTCTGCAGATCATCGCATTTCCGACTTGCCCCAGGGTGGGTAACACAAACTCTACACCACTTTTATCTGTCGTCCGCGACATCTTTACAAGGGAGAAGCAGAAACGAACTATATCTACTATCCAGTTGACTTTCCTTCCCCTCCATGCTGATAGTCGATCAAACGCAGGCAGCAAGTCCACTGTTACTGGAGATGTAAACAATGATAAGTATTCCGCCTTTATCAGGGCGAGATATATGCAGTTAGCCAGCATACTTGTCTTGTAGGTCTTACTCCTTCATACGATGTCTCCGAATATATTGGTTTTCTTGACCGCGTTAACGACATTCTACTCTCCATAATTGAGGCTAACCCCCACGCCTCCCCCTCTCTTGTCCAGTGAATGGCTTGGGAAGCCCGTACCACGGACTGCTAAAAATTGTGCGAATTACTCCTCTGCAGGTCTCGAATTCTACCTTGCCTACAAGGTCCCCGCATCCACCCTGGGGGGGAGTTGAATGATAAAGGAGTCGGCTACTAACAACTGCAAAGTAGTTTGCAATGAAAATTGTGATTTCTCTTTCAGAAGTTCTCTTTCAGAAGTTCTTGAAGTCTGCTGGACTTCTTTTCACCATATACATCTTAACCAGTTTCCATCTCTATAGATCCCCCGTCATCAACGTCGTCTAACTCGCTTGACTCGCTAGTTGAATCATAGGAACCTTGACGACTCTCTTCATCTACGTCTTTAGCATTAGAATCGTTATCCAGCCACGGCGGCCATGGCCGATCATCCCAATAAGGACAAAGATCCTCCTTCCCTTCCCAGAGCATCTCGAACTCCGCTCGTGTGTATATCGCGGTATATCTTGCCTTCCGTGGGATGCCCTCCCGATTGCGGTGTGCCGTAAGATTGTGCCCAAAGCTTTGGATGACCGAGTCCCAGAGATCTCCAGTATAACTCCCCGGGTAACTAAGAAACCATTTCTTCTGCGGGTAATATTCAACTCTTGCACCACGGTCGCATAGTATCGTCATTCCATCCATCATGTAAGCGAGCTGCGAAGGTGACAGGCCGTAACCATCTCGAACATTGATATCCGCGCCTCTTTCAATAAGAAGTTTAAGAATGTCGTAATCTCTAGTAGCCTCATCACTACCGTGCAGTATGGGACGTAAATTGTAGAGGAAATGGTGCAAACAGGTGCGACCGAGATCATCACGAACGTCAATGCGCGCGCCCAGATCAAGCAGTGTACCAATCACATCGCTTCGGCTACCGCTGTCCCAGCCGCCGCAGTGTAAGTGGAGGACTGGCAAGCCTCGCTCGTTAACATAATGGGAGATGGAATCAAAGTGGCCGGTCAAATCCAGATTCCACACTAGACGAAGCGACTCCTGCTTGTTTATTAGTATTTTTCTTCTCTTCTCGCCACAAGTGATTGTTATGTGCTAACGAACCGATCCACCATAGCAAGCACTTCGTTCAAAGAAACAACAAACATAAGGGTCGATACTCAATGTTGGATCGGCACCTGCTTCCAATAACAGCCTGTGACATTGGTTGATTGAGTCCAGTCTGTCGGAGTCTTCTGAGGAGTCAAGCTTGTCTACTTGTAGGATCGTTCTGTAAATGAATCAGCCTTGGTCGGCATACTAACGCGCAAGAACCAACAAGTATAATCATACATCATCCATAGTCCATTATCCTCCGGGTCACGAGCCACATGATCGACACTTAATCCATTTGCGAGTAGAAACCTGCACATCTCCGGCTGACGAGTAGAGTACTTCATAAAGGGCTGTTAGTTTGGTACTCTCCATATCAACAGTAAGACGTAGAGTTGACGCGGAGTTACTCACAAACAAAAGCGACGCTCCATATTCATCGTGATCTCTCAGGGAAGCTTCGCCTCGCTGTAGCATCTCACGGAGCTCCTGTAGCCGCCCTTCACGTACCAAGTGAAAGACAATTGATTCTGATGGTATGATCCTGTTGATATCAAGTCGTGAGGTACAATCAATGGGAAACCCCATCACTTCTTGTAAGAGTGTTGATGCGACAAGCATGGGAAACCTCTGGGAGTCGGTTGGTATAAATGTGACGATCATTGCGCAGGCCTGAAGATCTCCCTCCTCGTTTTCGAAACTGCTTTCCCTGGTCTCAGTTGATAGGGTTCTTTGGTGGATCACAAGGAAAAGCCGTCCCAAGTCGAACTCGAATTCGTCATATGTGTGTGCGCGACGAATGATTCTATCTTTTGAGCCTCTGAATGAGCCTGGCAAGGGTCAACTGACACTCAACATTTCTCAGGGACGAGGGAATACTTTACTTACTTGTCGGATTGATAACTAAATAGGGACCTCTGAACTCTTGACGAAAGTGCTGGACTCTGCTTTTCCAATCTACTTTGTTGTTATTTCTGGGCGAGGCGAGCGACTCTCCACACTGCCACACTTTGCACGGGTTTTTGCATGCTGAGTCCAAAATAACTTGAAAATTTCGCACGATACCACTCAGTGTTTCATCGTCATCTGAAAAGGAAACAAATTCTCTGTTTTCTTCAGACTGTAGCCTGCGTAGTATATCGATACTATACGCCGCTTCTTGGTTTGATTCTGGACCGCGTTGTAGAAACATCTGGTGGGTAGACGTGTCAGCTGTGGTATGTTCGATGTCTAAGACGCATGAATTTGTTGCTATTCCGTTCTTTTGTAGCTTGCCTAGAATGCCGTCGGTGAACTGTACATTAAAAACGAACGGTAGATAGCAATGAAGATCAATGTAGCTCTGAGTGGCATGGTGACTTACTAGGCTGACGGACGAGATCATCCATCGTGCTGTCAGTACCGGAGCGTTTCCTCTTGGGCTGACACCATGCTTCCGATGAATGAGGAATATCTTGGTTGGTCGGCACAAGGCCGCGTGTTTCTTCGAGCATACCCGCCATGTTACTAGCTGGTGGGGTGTGAGACAGTACACCTGGCGGCGTTGCTGGCTCAAGTATTAGCCAATCTGGAAGAAAACAAAGGCTGGCCATAATTACGGGCGTTGTATGACTGAGGTGTCTCGTCCCTGACAGTGCATCGCTTACTGAAGCGGACGAGACAGGCATCTAGAAGTTCTTGGCTATTGTAGTATAATATGGTGTCTTCGCCGAGTGATCTGCGATGGTTCCGCTTCGCAAGTAGAATCTCCATTTCCGAGCTTTCTGGATTCTTGTTGATCCCCCATTCTTTGAGCTTTTCTTTGAGTACACGAAGGCTTTTAATTTATAAGTAGTGTCCACAAAGGAGAGATGGGAAAAGCTGATGTATAACACGAACCTTGTTTGAAACCCATGGTCATGTTGAAGGTCCTGGAGTATTTGCGGTGCTGTTCTATTCTTTCCGATGTAAAGCTCAGTGATTATCAGTTTGAGCTGCTCCCATTCTTCCGGTGGGTGGCGATTTCGATGCTTTGGGCCTGGCGTTGAGGTTGCTTCCACCGTGTTCCACTGTGGGAGGAACTTAGGAGCGAGGGGTCTCTGAAGCGGCATTTCGAACCAAGTAGGTGGTGAATAATGTGATACGCTGGATTGACTAGAGTCGAACGAGAAGAACTTATACTGTGGACAGAGGGATCATATGCTGCTTGGATTGTGATGGCAGGGTCTTTTAGACACTCACTCGCTGGTAGGGAGTGGATGAAGACCTAGTAGTCGTATGTTGTTACAAGCTCCCGGGGGACGTACGAGCATGGAAGCAGTGATTCATTTATGCGTATCTAGTAGAAGAGGTTGAAAAGAGCGTGTCGGCCAGCCAGGTCAGTATTTATCGTACGGGGCTGCCTGAACGATTAGGAAGCAACCGCTGCTGCATGCAGTGCAGATCCCGCGACATATGTTTGTAGTAGCCAACCAGAATGTGAAACAGAAGTGCGAAAAGCTTTGTTAATGTACTCAGCGCGGGTGGTATCATTTTGGACTAATTACGAGTAGGTAGCACATGCAATGTGACGTTCCTCGTTGATAAAAGTGAGGCTGTTCCTGAAAGCTCCCCGCGAATGACAATACCGACATAAGTGCGATGAGACAGGGCCTTACAATACAAGCCCTCCTACACGGCCCCGTACCAATAAAAGCTTCTTAAAGGAGTGCGATCGGCCCCACTTTCCCTTGCCCAGTCCCTGAGCTAAAGCCAGCATGGTATCTAGTGCCAATTTAGTTCTTTGCAGGAGAACCATGACAGCCAATCCCGTAGAACAAGATTCACTTAGGCACTTTTGTCATGCCACTACGAAATCCAGTCCCTCGGCTGCTTGAATCTAGATAAGGGCGGGATAATGGCTAAAGACGGCGCTGCCCAGCAATAATATTGCTGCTGGTCAGGAAAACATTATATAGTGCTGCGTGTCTCTCTGTCATGCCCGAAGAGATACTCGAAATAGTTCAATCGAGATCGCCTGGAAATATGCAATGACAGAATCTTAACCTGCCCAGCTAATTTTGTCCAGCGTAATATCGTCTCGCATCTAGGAGGATTGTGGGCAAGAGATAGAATTCGACGATAAGTTTAAGACCCCGGTTGTAACCCACCTCCAGATGTGGCCCACCTTATAACTCCAGCCCTTCAACTTTAAACGCCTATATAAAATCAAATAAAATAGATATAAAAACCCGAATTTCAGTATATAGTATTATATAGTATTATATAGTAATTATAATTATATTTTATTTTCTATATTAAAATTGCTACAATAAATTGAGGCTTATTGCTTGAGTTAGCACGCAGGCAGTCAAGACTGTCTGCGTGGGAGTCTGCATAGACTAAGGCATGACGTTCAAGTCAGGATATCAGGTAATATGGTGGTAAGGGCTTAATTCTCTATCTAAGATATCTGTCTGCCAGGCCTGCCTTATATAGGGCCAGGCCTGGCGCCTCACGTGCTAGACAGGTCCAGGTGCTCCTCAGGGGAGCACCCAGAGTACTGTAACAAAAATACTTTCTTTTAAATTTTACTTATTTGACTATATTACTTAACTTATATATATATATCTTTATAACTCTTATTTATCATTTTACTTTAATATTTTCTCTTCTTTCTACTCCTAGTATGGTTATCTGAAGTGTAGTATACTTTATTTTCCAGCCTTATAAACTAGAAGGATAGACTTTATTTCTCAGGCCTCATAAAATGGAGTGTAGACTGTAATTCCTGATTGGTTAATAGACAGAACTGAGATCTGCTAAGCGCCCCTATAATGCTTAAGTAGCCGTCGTGAATGTCACAGGCTATAGCCTAAGAAGGCCTCAGGACGCCTTCGGCCTTAAGGGAGGAAGCAAAGGCCTAGTTTGAAGCTAGCAGCAGCTAAGTTACGCGCGGACCTGGTAGCACGATCAAACCCGCTATTTAGACTTTGTATGAAGGAGGGGTCGCAACCTTGTAGACGTCATGACACTTTCCCTTAGATGCTTGTCCATAAAGGAGGCCTCCGTACGAAGACGAGATGGATTCCTTTTCTCTTTTCTCTTTATCGAGTCCTTTTGATCATAGGGTAGATACAGCTAGGCAGTCTGTTGAATACAACCACCGCATTTGGCTTTGGACCCTTACAGTTTCGACTTCGCGAAATATATTTATCTACTACAGGCAAATAGTCCTAGTCTATCGATATAACAAAAACCGCCAAACAACCAACAACGAATTCTAGGTAGCCAGGTTCCTACCGAGAACGGTCAGTCGGTTACTATATCTGTACCTAGTCTACGTCAGGCCCTTTTCGTACATATTACGGCGATCCTACTTTAGATCAGGTCAAGCCGACGGCTCGGTACTGTTCACTACTACGTAGCGTCCATCAGAGCCATAACGCCCAGCAGTCTTCGAACCAAGACGATGTGAATCCTGGCGGGAGTGAGTTTATATTGATATGCTGACAGTCGAGGAAACTCATCATTTTGTTGACCATCCCGGGCGTCTGCACAGGTGATCTTGATTTTCTTCCGGACGTGACAAATCCGACGAGCAGACGAGGCGGCCTCGACGAGACCGAACCCGACGCCGACGTGTTAGGCATCCTACCCACCACGCAGCACTCGGGCTTCGACAGCACGTCAGACCGGCCTTCCGCCGAGCCAGGATCGCCACAGCCGGCGAGCGTGATACAGGGTCTCGACGAGGCGTTCTCCGAAACGGCCGACGTGGGAGCGGAGGAATGGGACGATGTCGACATGTCACGCTCGGCCCTCGAGTCTCGGGCACACGACAGCTCCGAGCCCGGGGCTCCGTCTTATACCCTCGACATGTCCAGGTCTCCCTCGACCGACGGCGACGACACGGAGCAAGACCGAGAAGGCCCGCAGCAGCTCGTGCAGAGACCCACCCGCGAGCAGGTCCGCGATTGGGTCGAAGAGGACGGCTTGACGGCCGAAGAGAAACTCGCGAGGCGCTTGGTCTATCTCCTCATAGCAGGACTCGTCTCCTGTCCGGCCGAGACACACGAACAACGGGATGATGTTCACCACAGCACCTGCCGTCGACACCTGGGGCTGAAGGACACGTGGGCGGCACGGTCGGCCACCGACAGCAGCCGCTCGTTTGCGGAAAAGGAGGAGTATTCCGGGATGTTCGGGCTCTCTGCTCGTCAGCGCCCGCTGCCTTCCCAGGCCATGGGGCTGGAGCGCGGCCAGCTGCCCTCCGCCAGCCGCCTCGACGCAGCGTTCACCGGCTGGCGGGACCAGGAGAGGTGGAAGGACGCGGAGATCTGTCTCCACAAGGAAGACCTGCCCGGATGCAAGATAGCACCTGCCGCCCATGATGTCGACAGCTTCCTGCACGTCACGCGAGACCCTTCGGACTTCAAGGGGCCGCTGCACATCTGCCTGTCGCCACAGCCCAGCCGCCTGCTGTCCAAGTCGATCCACATCAAAGTGCCCGTCTCGGTCCAGGGGAAGAGAAAGGCCGTTCCGATCCACAAAATACCACATCTCGTCCTCGCGCACGAGAAGTTCACCGCCGTCTACATGTTCTTTCCCCGCCTCTACACGGGGGAGAAGAAGGCCACCGTGCATCTTCGAGACGAGCAGCACGCTCTCTTTTTCGAACGCGTCATCAGGCCAAGCTTTGAGAGGATCGGCATGCACTTCGAGCATCACCTGCCGGACAACTACAACTCCGTGAGGTCCGCCTCGCAGATCGCCATAGAGGCCACCGGATCGGCCACCGCCAGGGGCGCCAGCATCGAGGTGGCGTACAACAAAGAGAACCTGGCCGAGCTGTGGGCAGTCATGCGCGAAGTCCTCGGGGATGAAGACCGGAACCGAGCTGTCGACGAGCTTGACGACACGGGCCGGCTTTGGCAGTTCGGCGAGCCGATATTCCTCCTGAACCGCAAAGACACCAAGCTGCTGCACAAGTCCAGGAGCACGCTCACGTCCGCCATCGACGGCTTCTGGGAGCATAACGCAGGAGCAATCGACCCGTATGTCGGCGAATCGGGCTCGAACTCGGATTCGGACCCGGACTCGGACTACAGAGACAGGGAGGACGACAGCCAGGGCGGCCCCGAGGAGGGTGACGGCCGAACACAGCTGCTGGATGTCGCATCAGAGTTCATGCCGGTAAGGCATGGTCATACGGTCCTGGCCAGACGGTGCTGCCAGCACAACTCGATGCTTTTTCTCTACGGCGACGTGGAGAAGGCCCTGTTCGGCCACGAGGACCTCCTGCCGGATGACGAACCGCGGATGGCCGATCCGAGCGCCGCGGGCAGGTGGAAAGCGCCACGGATTCCCCGTTCCGTCACGACGGAGTACCCCATCCACCTGTTGCGGGACAGCGTCTCGGTCACCTGCGAGCCCACGAAGACGAGCGCCAACTTCAAGTCCGGCCTCTACTACGCCCAGTCGTACTCCATACTGAAGACCATCTTCACCAAGGCCGGCGTCTGGGCGTTCTCGAACGACGAGATCCTCAACCTGGGCCACGGCGCGGACGTGTGGAACGCGCTCGCGAGGGCGGCCCGGGTCAAGCAGGACCGGGCCGGCGGCGACCGGTCCCTGCTCAAGTCGTGCGAGCGGATGGCGGCGGCGTTCCGGGACCTCGGCCGCGGCTACGGCTGCAGGCTCGAGTTCCGGATCAAGCAGGGCCTCGCGCGGCGGCTGGGGGGTGCCGAGTCGTCGTGGTGGGCGCTCGTGAGGCGAGTCAACGGACTCCAAAACAGACGCACCCGCGACACGAGACCACTCGCCGTGCATCCGGACCGGCGGGCCTTCTTCGTCGTCGAGGCCAGGGAATTCAACCTCTTCCTACGGATGAACATCGACAAGCACCTACGGCTTATGGATTATATCCGGTCCTACCACTCACGAGACGACTGGAGCCCCCAGGCGGCCGCGTCGCTGTATGCGGTTGTTGCTGTTGCGCTGCAGGAGTTCACGATGCGGCACGACGCCGCCCTGTCGCGCGTCCTGGAGTCGCCGCTAGTGCCGGCACAGGATCGTAAGGCGGGACTCGGCATGCTGTCGATCATGGAAGCGAGGGGGTTCGCGTTCTTCCCCCAGGACGTGGTCGACTGGCAGTGGCTTAAGCTGCAGGACTGGGCCACGGACCTGATTCGGGTGCCGAACCTGACGCTCAGGGCGCACTGGCGCGAGTTCGAGAGCCTGAAGGAGTCGAAACACCTCTACGACCAGGTGCTTGCCATGGCACTCGGCCCGGGCATCCAGACGCAGGAGCAGGCGGACGCCGCGCTCGGCATCCTGGCCCAGCTCCTGATCCTGGAGTATAAAAAGGCGGCCTTCCTCGCGCTCTTCCGCCGGCCCGCCGAGGACGCCAGTTCCCTCACGTTCACTCTGTCGAGGCTGGAGGACGAGGTCAGCAGGCACCAGGGGCGCAGGCTGACGCCGGCGACGGGCAACCGAAGAGACTTCAAGCACGTGTCCACCTACTTCGACTGGGCGTGGACGGAGAGCGTCAAGTTCGGGGACCGCAAGCACCTGGAGAGCACGTCGTTCCGCCGGATGGCCAGGATGTCGAGGGACGCGCTGGACAAGATGCGGCAGAACGCACACGTCTCCGCGGACCGGCTGATGGTCATCCTGTATTACCGTTTCAGCCAGCAGATCATCTGCTTCCCCAGCCCAGACAAGCACAACGGCTGTCTCTCGGTGACAGACACGCGGCGGGCACGCCTCATGATCTGTACGGACGTCAAGGTGAGGGATACGGACGTGCCCCGCAGTGCGACACTGAGCGATACGGTGGCGGCGGTGGTGTCGTGGCAGGAAGCAACAGCCCGTCCAGTTGCGAGTCCGTACTCGCCATTCGTGCTCGGGTCTGTTGATCAAATCCGCCGGCTGCTGCAGGTTGAATAAGAGCGGGGAAGCAACCCTGCCTCTAGTTTTTGCAATATTTGTTGTAAAAAAAAAAATAAAAAATAAAAAATAAAAAATAAAAAATAAAAAAAAAAAAATAAAAAATAAAAAAAAAAAAAAACTTTCATATGGCTGTGTTGGAGGATGGAAGTTTGTAGATTTCACAGTTTAGACGACGGTTATTGATATAAACAGCAGTGTTTCGCTTTCGATTGATACCAACCCTACTCCTTTAAAGTAGCAACAGTATGTCAGGGCAATAGTGGGCACGGAGGACGAGGAGAGTACAATCCGAAAGGATGGCATCCTGACCTAGATCTACCCTTCGTGTATCAAGTCAGAAGCGCGGAACGTCATAAACTGTACTCTAAGGCTTGGTAGTAGCAGCATCAGGAACCAGGTAAGGCCTGGAAAGCTATGATAAATAATCATCAACTCGACATAGCAAGTTTTACATTATTGAGGTTCGAGAGGATTAACACCCCAATCACCACACTTCCCACGAGATGTTGCGTAATAATAATAAGTGTTGGGATAATGCACGCGCAGTGACGTCCCTACCACCGCTCTTCGTCCGGTTTACCTTGCAACTGGTCCGTGCCCGGCCGACCCGACCGTTTAATTGAAACGACGCGTTTGAAACCAGTCATCTACTACCGACGCGATCCCAACCTTCCGCCCTGGACAACCAATCACCTACCTGCAACAACTATACTTTATCGCCACATCAGGGGCTACATGGTCGTGATGTCGAAAAGGGCGCCTGAAGCTCATACCGGGAACGGTGCGAAACGGCCACGACAGGCCGGGGGGTACGAGTCACCTACGTCCTCTCCATCTCCTGATGCCGGTGGCCAGACCGGGCATAAGGACCCGTGGGCCACACGGTTGCGAGAGAGCGCGCGGCCCAGCCCCCACGCCCGGGCGGCCAGCGTACGCAAGTTGCTACGAGGGGGGCTACAAGGCCTGCTCGTCGAGCGATCGCTAGCCAAGCCTATATGGCAGTGGTCGCAGGACGACCTGTACGGTTGGTACGAGAAGGTCAAATGGCAATATCCCCGCGTCACCGGGTGGCGTGACATCCAGGATGAGGACACCTTCAACGAGGGCCAAGTCGAGGCGCAGCTGCTGCTGTGGTCGATCCGGTGCTCCGCTTGTCTCGCCTACCGCAAGGAGGACTGCGACACGCACACGCTCACCGAGTGCCGCACGGCGGAGGGGCTACGGGCCCGCAGCATCAGGGACCGACTCCGGCTCGTGGCCGCCGAGGTCCACCGGGACGGGATCGCGGGGTACGGAGCGGTGCCGTGGTGCGACGGCTGCCACCTGCCCCGGTCGCGCTGCCCGGCCTGGACCAAGTGGGACCGAGACGGGCTTACGGAAGACGGGGAGCAGAAGGGCGACGACCGGCAGTGGTCGCTGCGCGACCGGCGGCAGTGCCGGTTCCCGGACGTGGTTGTGGACGCGGTGGCGGCGATGGGGGCCTTCCAGGGCCCGAACGCGACCGCGGGGTGGCGCCGGGTCACGGACTGGCGCGACGGCAGCCGCATCCGGTTCAACGAGCACTGGGACGTGCACGGCTGGCTCTTCTCACCAATGACGTGGGACGGGCGCGAGGTGCCGGTGGTCCTCCGCGTGTTCTACCAGCTGGGGGTGGGGATGGAAGACGCGTGGATCAGGGCGGACGTGGAGCGGCGGCGGGCCGAGCTGGGCGCTCTGAGTGCCGAGGACCGAGACAGGGAGCTGGCGCGACGTCAGCAAGGATCACGGCCCGGGCAGGACAGCAGCACACGGGGCAGGGTGACGACCGCGACCGCGACCGCGACCGCGACGCTCGCCAAGGAGACGACAGTGCCGAACCGGGCGGAGACAAGCCCCGGCCCTGGGCCGCCAGCGGCAGACCGACAGCAGCAACTAAGGGATATCCTGACCGACGTGCTAGACGAGGCGGAGTACAAGTCGGAGCAGGCCGCTGGGTTCTGGGGCGGCATGGCATTCTTGACAGCACTCCAAGAGGCGGTCTTGCAGTGGAGCCGCAGCGGGATACGGTGCCAACTCTGCCGGATCCACGGGTGGAGCGAGGGGTGTTACCTCCACGACGTGACGGCATGTGAGGCGCACCCGGCAGCCTCGAAAAGGGTGAAGGAGACGCTGGAGAGCTGGAGCGGGCTCTGCGGAGGGCAGGACGGCGAGGGAAAGCTGTGCAGGTGGTGCCAGTTCCCGCTGGCGGCATGCCGGCCTGGGAGGTACCGATACGGCTGGGAGAGCAAGGAGCTGGCGCGAGACGAGGAAGACTATAGAGGGGGCGAGGAAAGAAGGAGGTCACTACAGCTATGGGCTAGCGAGACGGGCGAGACGGAAGGACGGAGGTGTTACGGGATCGAGGTCATAAAGCGGACGACGGCAGCACTCCTGACGGTGGAAGGTGGGCTGTTGGGCAGGGTCGTACTCGAGCGAGAAGCGCGGCCAGGGAGACGACGGGCGGCGGGCGCCGTGATGGACACGGAAGGGCGGCCTACGCGCGGGAGCATGGAGGAGCAGGTGCGAGTAGGGTTCACCAAGGCGCCACTGCTGGCGGTGGTCTTCCTCGGGCTGGCGAACGGGCTGGACGGCCTGTGGGCGGCGGGTTGGGAGAGAAACCTGTCGCTCCCGCCACTTTGACATACACTGTGACGAAGCTACTTGTGCTATAATGCCTATTTAGATCCGGGCTCTCTATACCAAGCAGTAGACTTTACGCACTGGGGAAACGATATGGTTCGACGAACACTTTGGCCAGGCGTCTGGAACCAACCAGACGTGCACGTATATTGTAACTAAGGCAAACTGCAATTGTATGGCGGCGTTAATGTTGGTCGACTTTAGGTGGGATGGCACGGTTGACTCACGGCAAAGCGGCGATCAAACCGCCAGCCAATCACATGGTGAATAGGCGTACATATTCCAGGCCAAACGGGCTGGTGTGATTGGAGTAGCCACATTTCGTGTAAGTCCTGCTCAGACTCGGATTTAAAGAAGGCTGCTCTTACTGCTGCACCGTTGTCCATGTTCCAAGCTTCATCGACCATCGTACAACCTGGCAGCCGGCAAGTCGACCGCGACCGGTCCCGGAAGACTTGTTACGATGGCGCCGGTCCATCTTCCCACGCCTAGCGGCAGTGCGCCAACGGCATCGTGGACGTCCGCCGGGGCCTGGAACGGCCTCCGAGCTCGCGCGGATCCTTCGTCCACTTCCACCTCCTCCGAACTCCTTCTCGGGGTCGCGGTATCTCTGTTCGTGCTCAACCTGGTCCTGGTCGTGCTCGCCTGCTGCTTTCGCAACTGCCTACGCGGGCCTCAGGGACAGCAAGGACCTGAAGGGCAGAAGGGTCCTCGGGGCCACCCTGGCCCCCCCGGGCCCCAGGGGGCCCAAGGGCTGCCTGGACCTTGGGGTCCTGACAGTCCCCGGCGGCCACCCGAGGATGGAGGAGACCGAGGTCCCCCGGGCGTCGATGGTCGTCGTGGCCGGGATGGCCGGGGTGGCCGGGACGGCCGAGATTTCGTTGCCATGCCGGAGATCATCGGGCCCACAACCGACCAGGAAAGGGCCGCGGCAGCAGCACTACAGGCTGCAAGTCCGCAGGAGCATTCGCAGGAGCCTACGCAGCCGGCGCCCGCGTTGTACCGCCCGATCCTCCCGAGAATATCAACCCACCGTAAGACGTCGTTCACGATTCTTATAACGAAATGACGGGAACTCGTACTGACCGTCTATGTCAAACAGGAGACCGGACAGAGGAGGCCGATGGCAAAATCCCCTGCCCTGGCTGCAGGCTTAGGTTTGAAACCGAGAAATCGTTCAGGTTTGTCATGGATGCAGTTTCGAATTGGGACTAGACTAATGAACGAGGCCGATTAGGGATCACAAAGAGAAGTGCGTGTGTAAGCAGGAAGGATGCGATAGGCACTTCGATAGTAAAGGAGACTATCCACTAGTTGTAAAAGATATCTTCAAGACAGGATTTAAATTTTGGTGAGGCGCTCGGGCCAAGGCAAAAAGACAGGGGGTTCAAAGGGTTTATTTTACAGGGGGTAGAAAGGATTTAGTTCCTGTAGGATAAACTGGATGCAATTCAGACGGTAGATACATAAGGACCTAGCGACATCGCATATGCAAGGGCAAGGCGTACGGAGCTGTCGTCGTCGAGATATAGGTGTCGGAAGTTGGGGTGTTTTTTGGTGTGGTCTGGGCCGTACGGGAGACGATTAGATAAGGATGATTACTAACTGCCAGACGACATGCGCATTGACGACACGACAGTCTTCTTACCGGCTCGTCTGTACTTAAAGGTTTCTTTTCTCTTTGTACGAAGGCTTATAATCTTTTCTAGAAAGAAGAACGGTATCCGACGACAAAGACAGCATGAAGGAGGGTTCCGG
>JANBVO010000011.1:600000-833767 GCA_030052745.1 Pleurostoma richardsiae
GGTGAGGCTGGATTGAGCTAACAGCCCTCTCGGGCTTGGTGCCTGAGGCTCTGAGACGCGGTGGCGGTCATGTGACTTCATTGACCACGCCGTCACGCCGACTCCTCATTCGCCTAATTTGGCCTAAAGTAATCTCTTGTACATTGCACGCCCGGATACTCGGAGAGGTACCTTGCGGAGACTTCTCACGCTCTGCCACTTTGCCGAAGATTGAACGTCGTCGCTCGCCAGTGAACGAGGCGTCACAAAATTCAATCCAGCAACGTTTCCGCGGAAGACACCACGTCACGGCTTTCCGCAGCAGCACCTCGAGGGCACGCGCGGCCTCTGCTTCTTCCAGTTGACTTAGCATCGAGTGCTGTCGACTCGTCAAGGTAGGGAAGCCGCAGCCCCTCCCCGATAAACCCTCACGAACCTGGCCTCGTCGCGCACTTCGCTCCCTTCCTTCACATTGCCCTCTGCCTGCCCCCGCCCTCGACAGTCGGCAGACATCACACACTGGCTATCAAGGTGTTTATGAGCTGCCCGACTACGCGCCGCTCTGTTGACCAGCCAGTGCAACCGGACACCCGAATCTCAAAGAAAATCTCACCTCACGGCCGCGAGCCCGGCTGACCAATCTCTCATCTAGCCTTTCGCGATTCCCACTACCGATCCGAGATCTCACACGACAAGGCGTGGCTCTACGAAAGCCGGCGATCTTTCTCTATGAACTCGACCGGCGAACCATTTCTGCAGACATAGAACCAATATGAAGGGAGGTGCCCGCAATCAACCCGCGGCTGCATCCCGCCAGCCACAGCCTCCGCCGACACAGCAGCAGGCCCCGGCGTCTCCGAGCGCGAAAGCCACGGCGAAATATACAAATAAGGATGGGTCGAAATTCATCACCGTCCCTAAGATAGCCACCTCCACCTCCGTGGAGCTGGCCCAGCCGTCGCCGACAAATTCTACCGTCTCAGGAGCCACGAGCCAGACGAACCCAGGAGGAGCAGGCAGCAATGGTGCCGGACCAGCTGCTGTAAATCGCAAGAAGCAGAAGCGGCGCGCAAAGGCCGCGGCGAAGGCTGCGGCTGAGGCGGGTTTGGACGATATTCCTGCAAACGGTTTGCCAAGCCCCGCGGCATCCGCAAGTCACGACCCAAAGCAACTCGATCCTGAGGCTGGAGACGAGACCGACGAAGGAGACCACCATTCGCACGCTGCGCACAACGACGAATTTCGCCACCAGGAAAACGGCTACACGGATTTACCTACGTCCAAGTCAAAGAAGTCCAAGAAAAAGAAGAAGAAAGCAAACGCCGCAGACCTCGCCCCTCCACCATCTGAAGCAGACCAGCAATCACTAGCCCCCGCAGTGCCAGCGAGCCCAGAGCATCGCGGTCCCGGAATATCAAGGGAGAAGATATGGAACACTAGCTCCCAGGAGGAACGTGAACGCATCAAGGAGTTCTGGCTCGGACTCGGCGAGGACGAGCGGAAATCCTTGGTGAAAGTAGAAAAGGACGCTGTGCTGAAGAAGATGAAAGAGCAGCAGAAGCATACTTGCAGCTGCAGCGTCTGTGGGAGAAAGCGGACTGCGATCGAGGAAGAGCTAGAAGGGCTATACGATGCCTACTACGAGGAACTCGAGCAATTCGCGAACCATCCCCACCATCACGGAGATCCGCCTATGATGGGCTCGTCCCGCAATTTCGGCCTCCATGCGAACCGTGGTCTTCCCGCCAATTACTCGGGTCAACAGCCTTCTCGTGGACGGATAGTAGAACACGTTGGCGACGACGAGGAAGAAGAAGGCGAGGAGGAGTACAGTGAGGAAGAGCTCGAGGAGGACGAATACAGTGATGAGGAGCCGCAGGAGATTCATCGAGACTACGCCACCGACTTCTTCAACTTCGGCAACAGTCTGACCGTTCAGGGTAGGGATACTTTCAATCCTTTCTTTCCGCTTGCTCTCCAGACGGGTGGTAATGATGACCCTCTAGGTGGCATTCTGACGGTAGCCGACGACTTGCTGAAGAACGACGGCAAGAAGTTCATTGAGATGATGGAGCAACTTGCCGAGCGCCGAATGGCTCGCGAGGAGGATGCCAAAGACCAGTCATATGCACGGAGCTTCAGTCACAATGTCGACGGTGCCGACCTCATGGGCCACAATCATCCTCCGCCTCCCCCGCCTGTGGAGGAGGAAGAGTACGACGAGGAGGATGAGGAGGAAGAAGAGTACGACTCCCAAGAGGAGGAGTACGATGAGGAAGAGGTATGATGAACGGCGGCCTAGATTGCTTGCCTCAGACAGCATACTCCAGGACCCAAGCTGACACGTGCCAGGACACCATGACTGAAGAACAGCGCATGGAGGAGGGCCGGCGAATGTTCCAGATATTTGCGGCGCGCATGTTCGAGCAGAGAGTCTTGACGGCATATCGCGAGAAGGTAGCCAAAGAGCGTCAGGCGAAACTTTTCGAGGAGATCGATGAGGAAAGCCGGAAAGTGTCGCAGCGCGCGGAGAAGAAGGCCAAGGAGGCCCAGAAGCGCAAGGAAAAGGCGGCACAGAAGAAGGCGGCTCTGGCGGAAGAAAAGGCTCGAAAGGAAGCCGAGAAGGCCGCTGAGGAAGAAGCACGACGGAAGGCCGAAGCTGAGAAGGCCGAGGAGGCGCGGCTAAAGGCTGAAGAGAAACGCAGGAAGAAAGAGGCTCAGAAAAAGGCCGAGGAAGAGGAGCGCCTGCGGAAAGAAGCCGAACGGCAACGCCAGAGGGAGAAGCAGGCCGAAGCAGAGCGCAGAGCCCGGGAAGCCAAGGACCGCGAGAAGAAAGCCAAAGAAGAAGCTCGGCTGAAGGAGAAAGAAGCCCGCGAACGGAAGGAACGTGAAGCGCGAGAGCGAAAGGAGAAGCAGGACCAAGACAAGCGGGAGAAGGAAGCGAGATCCAAGGTTCAAGGAGAGGCGAAGGAGAAGCAGAAGCTGGAGGAGAAACTGGCGCAGAAGCTGGCACCGGTCCCCGCTTCTATTCCCATCACTCTCCCCAAGCGGCCGTCACAGCATGCCGCTAACCCTACCGTGCCAGCACTTCCTCAACAACCTCTAGCCAACCACGCTTCGCCTCAGATCGCAGTTGCAACTCCAGCCTTGCCAAAAGCGCCGGTCCCAGTCAGACCACGCCAGGCTTCTTCTCAGCAAGAAACAATTGCGAGCTCACGGACTGCGTCTCGGTCTGGATCTGGAACGAGCCAAAACCCGTCCCCGAATCCCAACACGTCGGTCCACACCAGCCCTGGACCGATCGGGCCCCCTAGCAAGAGCAGTGTCACAGGCCAGCCGGCACCACTCATATCGCAATCGGCTTCACCCCTCCAGTCAGCTGGAAAGATCACCCCAGCAAGTCAGCCTGGCCTATTCAATATGCCACCCCTGGGGATGCCCTTCCCCCCTGGTCTTCAACAGCAGTTCCCTCCGGGCTTCGGCAACCGAATGCCCCACGACCCCATGTTCCCGCCACCCATGGGGTCTGGTTTCCGGCCGCCAAATATGATGTCAATGCCTCCCGGTCTCGGCGGCCCGGTTGGTGGCAGGGGATTCCCTATTCCCCATCCTCCCCCGGGATTCCCGCAGCAATCACCGGATCAGCTGCCGGGCCCTTTCTCTTCAAGTCTGCCAAAGGACGCGGCACCAGGACCCCATTCGCGTCAACCCTCGGGGAGCTTTGAGTCCCCATCAGCCACAACTGCACAACCGATTGCGAGACCAGCCCCCATAGGCCGGCCAGGATCTGTTGTACAGGGAGGCCGGACCATGTCTGATACCCCACCGAACACTATCCCGACAGACTACGAAGATCCCAAGGGCCACCTTGGCAGCAGTGCGCTTCTAGACGACTCAGAGGAGCAGCCTTTACCGGGCTTCAGGCACGGTTCACGAGGGGGCACTGTGGCGCCGGGCCCACGGCAAGCTTTCCCGCCCACTCCATTTGGAAGTCTTGATCCTGCTGTGCTGTTCCAATCGTCATCGCCATGGGGTCAGCCTGCTGGACTCGCTCCCTTCCCTGCTGGCCCACCGCCACCCCCAGGTTTTGGCCCTGTAGGATGGGCCAGTCCGACTCCGGCCTTCTCTGTCCCCGGAAGCACGGTTCGATCAACCCAACCGAGGACTGTGACCATCCGGCAATTGCTCTGCCGCGCGTGCCGGGATCTGTCGGACAAGGCGAGACTCTCTCACTCTGCCACGTCGACCCCCGACGGGAGCAGCAGGAACTCGGACCCGGTAAGCGACGTCTACATCCCGCTCGACTCGATCAAGTCGCAGATCGAGCTACTGAAGCCCGCGATGGAGAAGTCGGTATCTGAAGACGACATCCTGGCCCTCTGCGAGACTGAAGGCAATCACCTCAATGGTGGCGGCAGCTTTGACGTACGCGACGAGCCCTCAGGGAAGACCATCCGGTGGGTGCCATCTCCTGTCCTCGCCGGTGGAAGCGATGCGCTGCCCCATATTCAGCGGGCGGTCGGAGCGCCAGGCGAGATTGGCAGTCCTGTCATCGGGTCGGGTTGGGGTCGCTAAGGCCCCGCGGGGAAGGGAGAGGACGTTGTCCACGTTGAGAGGGAACGCATGCGTCTTGCCACAGCTGCTGCTAGTCGGGTCGGCTAGCAAGGGGCTATTTGGGCGAGGGAGTCGTGCAAGCATCATCACTATTGCGACGGCGAGGGCATAATACATGCGGCCTCGATGCGTTGGGCCCATCGACTGCGGGTGTGTGTGGACTATTACTGTACTGTAGTCGAATAAGACCTACGATTACCAAGCCAAGTCAAGCAACGATTTCTGATACTAGCATACATGTTTGTGACACCGTGAGGCTCAGTGAAGAGGTAGGGAGACAAGTGCGCGATTGTCATTTCACAGGTGCCGATAGACTCGTCCGTCTAATGCGTAACCCGAACTGCTTCCCCATGGATCGGACAAGACATCAGAAATTTCAAATGATGAGCCCAATTCTAATTCGACCCCGTGGATGTAATTACACAAAGCTATTCAGAGTCCAGCCGGAGTTTTGCTCTTCCGAAACTCCTGAAATCAGACATGTTAAGAGACTCGGTCGACCTATTAGGAGCCCTTGTGCTTTTTGACGCGAATAGCCGTACCCTCGCTCTCTTCCTTCCTCTCGAGATGCTTGGGTGGCACTCAAACTGGAGAAAGCGAAAGAGTGGCTCTTTCAAGGCTTCACAGCCGATTCCTATCACCGAACGGATCCCCCTGCGGCTGCGGCGCCAGCGGACTCGCCCCCTGGACAACCACCGCCGGCGCCCCCGGCCCACCGGGATATATCAGCGGCTCGGTGTCGCCTCCGCCGCCTCCGCCACCTCCGACGCTCCGGACCCTCACGGTGGGCCTCTTGCTGTCGCGCGCGATGGCCGCCGCCTCGGCGGCCGCCTCCAGCCTGCGCTGGGTGGTCCTCTCGCGGCAGCAGAAGAACATGAGCGCGCCGGCGGCGCCGGTGATGACG
Organism: Pleurostoma richardsiae; assembly: GCA_030052745.1. NCBI lineage: Eukaryota > Fungi > Ascomycota > Sordariomycetes > Calosphaeriales > Pleurostomataceae > Pleurostoma > Pleurostoma richardsiae. Next base: position 605,498 of record JANBVO010000011.1, read on the forward strand.
ACCGCGAAGAGCAGGGCGATGACGGTGCCCGCGGCGTGCAGGCTGTCGTCGCGGACCATGCAGACGGCGCCGCCGGAAGTGTCGGTGCTGCAGAGCAGGCTGGCGGCGCAGGTGGAGTAGGTGTAGATGGTGTCGGTGCAGGAGCCGGTGCTGGTGCGCGTGCGGGTGGTGCCGTCGGTGATGGTGGAGACGGGGCAGGCGGTGGTGCTGGCGGTCTTGGTGGTCAGGCAGGTCAGCGTGCTGGAGGCGGTGCTGCTGACGTAGGAGGAGACGGAGGCGCTGCTGCTGCTGGAGGAGGAGGAGGAGCTCGAGTCGGAGGTGGTCGTCGTGACGGACTCGCTGCTGCTGCTACTGGTGGTGGTGGCAGCGGCAGTCGTGGCGCTGGTGCTGGTCGTGCTCGTCGTCGTCTCAGAGTCCTCTGAGGTAGTTGTGGTCTTCGCTTTGGTAGTGGTAGTCTTCTCCGCGGCAGTGGTAGTCGTCTTCTCTGCTGCCTCCGTGGTCGTCGTCTCCGAATCGTCATCGTCGTCGTCCGCCCGGCCGAACAGCAGCCCGCTGCGGCGCAGGTCGGCCGGCGCGGCCAGCTCGCACCGCCTCAGTGTCCAGAACGCCTCAGCGCCGGCCTCGTCGGCCTCGCAGCCCGCGTCGACCAGGCACGCCCGCACGTCCCATATCTGAGCGGCCGCGGGCAGGGATTCGAAGCACTGGGCCAGGAGGGCCTTGTCGTCGCCGCAGGACGCGTGGCCCGCGAGCTCGCGGCTGATGACGCGCAAGCATTCGGAACGTGGGGCGGCGGAGGCCGGCAGTGGGGCGAGGAGGAGGGAGGAGAGGAAAAAGGAGGCGAGCTGCATGGGGGATGAAGTCGGCCGCATCTTGCACCGAGATCTCCTGGATGGAACTGCAGGTCGCCTGCTGTTTTCTGCTGGATTTTGCTGGCCCAATAGTGAGCGATGCCCCGGGGGTTGTTCGCTGCTAAGCTTTTTCCCTGTGGATCGGCGGGCTGTAGAGAGATCTGCTATCAGGCGGCCGATGCCGTAGGCCAAGTGGGAAAAAGAACGGATGACGCTGGACCGCTCGAGAAACGAAGGAAGAGATGAGGTAATGAGTGAGGAGGAGGATGATCAGACGAAGTAAAACACCGAGGAGAGAAAAAGGGGCCTGGCGCGGGCGGAAGGATTTCGGGGCTGAAGCCGAGTTTTAATGTGCGGCTCGCGATGGGCGCCATTGCCATTGCGTCGCCGTCTGGTTCCTCTTCCGCGCGGCACTGGAGCAAAGATACTTCTTAGCCCGGGCTAGAAAGGCACAGACACGCGGCGGCGGCAGGGTCCAGAACTGCTTTAACTCCCCGGAAAGTGCCTTGCGCAGCGTAGGAAGCCCAATCAGGCGGACGGGGGCAGCGCGGCACGGTCGAATAGGGGCTGGTCCTGCTTGCGAAGGCTGCAGTGACTAGGACTGCGCCGCATCGCCGGTGGCAGGGCGCTTGTCCTGATCGAGGGCGTCCAGACTCCAGGGTGAAATGAGACACAGCGGCGGGCTGGGCTAGCTCTTTGCTCCGGCGTTGCCGCCGTCACACGTCCCGGCTAGACCTGTCAGCTGCAAAGAGCCGCTGTGTTTCATGTCGCAACCAACGGCAGCAGCACTTTGCCCAATGCGGTTGCATCGGTCTGCATTGACAGCCCTCTGCAGTTTTCTTTCTCTTGTGTGCCCTCCAGGCTCCTTGTGGAGGATGTGCAGACTTCATGGGCACTAAGTGCCGCCGCCGCAGAGTGCCGAGGCATTATGAAAGTTCTAAGATTTCCAACGGCGGCGCTTGGTGGGTCGATATTAAGGGGCCCGCTTCCGCGTCAGTGCGATTCGACGGCGCTGCTAAGAAAGTACATTTCACCGCACCTAAGATTTGCCGGCGGAATGTGCGTGGATCAAGGTAGAATGCTAACTGACAGCTGAACCGTCAGCCCTGCACCTACGCTGGACTGGCTGGGTCGCTCTGTGACCCCTGCGACGAAAGCTTACGTCTGGGGTTTGACAGACGCTTTCAAGTGGCTGTGGCGAAGCCATCGCCAGCCCGATGCCATGCATGGAAAGAAGCCAACTTTCACTCACTTGTGTCTGAGACACAGACAGTTGTCAGCGACGCATGACACAGTTTAAAAGAGAGATCTTCCTATCAGACTGCAGTGAGGTGTCAAGAGCTATGATGGGCGCACGTTCTGACACACAGTTTCAGCATCAAGACTGATTCTGCCACTGTCTGGAATGTGACTCTAGACATATCGCAACGCGATCTGCAGCAGACGACACTCCTTCCCTCTTGATGCCTCTGTGACTCTCCCACGGCACCTCCGTGGCGGATCGAATAAAAGAAGAATGCTGGCGATCGGTCTGCCTAGGACCTAGAGGGCATTTGACGCTCCAGGATTGTGCCCCTCTTGTCATCCAAGGAGCCAAACAAAGACAGGGCTTCCAGCCGCATCAGAAAAACACCTCGGGCAACATTACTTGCTGTAAGATGGTCGTGGCAGATGCCAGCGCAGATGTCCTGCTTCGGCATAGTTCTCTAGACTCTTGGACTTCGTCCCGTCCCACCTCGAGACTAGGACAACATTACCCGAGCTCGCCGTCGGTCAGACTTCTTCAGGTGCTGTCTGGCTCATTGCACCGTGAGGCTACGGGGTCTAGTGACTCCACCACAAGAGCTATTCGCTGCACGGCTTAACATCTAGCGATAGAGCAAGTACTCCACTCCGGCTGCACCGTTCGCCGCGGATGATCTACCAGAGTCGCGGTTTTTAGACCGCCAGGCCTAGGTTCACCTATCCACTCGCTCCGACGAAGACGACAAGGACTGCTGCAAAGCTGTAGCCCTGGGAATCAGCATTGCGCCTGATCTGGCATGCCCAGTTCATTCCGGGGGATTGACTTACGCAGCGCTTGCCCCGAACACCTGCGTGACATCCGCTTTCGTGGCGACTGTGAGGCAGAGTGAGAAGACAGTGGTGAGCAGTGCAAGGATTCCGAGTCTCGTGGCCATGTCCTTGACGGTATAGAGCACGACTATGGAGATTACCGGGAGAAGCCCCCCGGCGACACCCATGAGCATCTTGCCAACTCTCTCGATGACGATGTTGTCGTACGCGATGGCATTGCGAAGATGCCGTCTGGACTCATCCGACTTCTGCAAAGGGTCATCCTGTTAGTTAGTAGGCTCAGCAGTGCGAGAGGTCAGAGCTCAGGCGCCTCACGTGGATATGCTTTCCGATATACCTGTGGTATAAGAGTATGAGCTGCCGAGTTGTCCAAGCCTCGGACTCGTCAACACACACGAGGTCTCCATAATCTGGCTTGGACCAAATGTCCTTGTCTGCGCCGACAAGACGCACATCACCCATTGAGGTTCTCCTCATCCATTCCTGCAGAGACTGGAGAGATGATCTTCCCGGCTTGGCAAGCTTCGCTATGTCGCGGTGACGAAGCAAAGCCTCTTCTGATGATGAGCGACTGGTAAGCACCCAAACAAGATACGTCCTGAGAAGCGAGCGATATAGGATTGCACGAACGATATTCCTTCAGCTTGCTTCGCATTTCCAACACTATCTGCCACTGCGTTCCGTCATCCCGCTCACAGGCGTCTTCTCCAGCAGACTGGCTAAGCCCGACCCAGTTCACCGCATACCGCTGTCTCTCAGGGTGTGGCGAGCCTTGGTCCGCCTTCTGGGCATAACGCAACTCGTTCTCCAGGCCGACCAGCTCTGCCTGGAGGTAGAGGAGGTTCTCGGCAGAGAAGGCGCCGAAGCTCCTGAATATTGCCGTGTCGGAGTGCTCCCACATAAGCTTGCCCAGCAGGGCGTAGCCTGGCACATGCTCGTCACCATTCCGCGCCATGAGGCCCCGGTTGGAAGACACTGCCGTTATCGTGTCTCTTCCGAGTCAAACCAACGAGTGTGGCATTCCCGGACGGGACGGGCCTTCTTTTGGCTTACCCGGGATGAACACGGGTTCCGCGCCCCGGAGGCGCAGTCTGCCTTGCCCTTCAGCCGCAGCACACCAGGGCCAATAGTCGAGATAGCCGAGCCTTCCCTACCTTAACTCCTTCTGGTCCGAAAATGCGTGTCATTCCAGGTGTTCGCTCTACCCCTCACCGCTTCAGCTCAATCATGCGACAAACCGGGTCCCTCGCTCCTGCTTCTCTCCACAGGTCGCATCTCGACATTTGCTCGTCGCCTGTCTGCAACTTCGTCTGAATGGCTGATGGAAGCAGCAATCGAGATGCTCCCGCGGATTCGGGGCGTCCAATTGACTCGCCGCCTCCTCCCGCGCGCCCTTCGTACCGCAGTGCGCAGGTGCAGATGGCGAATCTCCGAAAACGACTCTCTACTCCGATCTTGAGGAGCGCCTCCTCCGGGTCGAGCGAGGTGTCTCTTGGCGCGAGAAGCTATACAGCGGAGGATCGATATATTACTCCTGCAAAATCCACGCTTTCAGCCCGAGATCGCCGGGAGCGGTCGCGGACAGCACGGTACTTTACACTTCGCGTGTGTGGACCCAGGCGTGAGGATAGAGATTGACTCTGAAGTAGCCCGACCGTAGAACAAGCCGCGACATCCTACTTTATGAGCGCATCCGGTATACCTACCCCTCGTCCGGTAACACAGACGCAGAAGACACGGTACTTTTAACATTTCCCTGCGTATGCTTGTGTGTCGCGGGACACTGATTGATCTCGATGTAGAGAACGGGTTTACTATGAGGATGTACCCAGTGGGCCTAGCTATCCCCCAGCTATGCAAACTTTAGACGAGGAATCAGACTCGGAGGAAGAGATATATCGCCCTCCACGTCGCAGGCTCTACGGCGAACCTGTGCCGAATGCCCGCCTCGACATGGCCATGAACCGTCTCTCCCTCGGTCAGCCCGTCGCCGACCGAGGGCCTCTGCAAGAAACCTGGGAGAACGAGGACGGCGAAAAGTTCCACTTCCGCGGATTCGCCGCCTGTTTCCAGCGCGCCGGCTCCCAGGAGGTCGTGTTCCTGCCGTCCGCGGCTCCCAGTGTCGGCGGATACGTCAATGCCGCGCCCGGCTCGCTCGTGCACACGGTCCAGGAGTGGGCACCGCGTGACGAGCAAAAGATCAATGTCAGAGATGGTTCCAGACCGGGCTGGGAAAGCTGTGCTGATTGTCTACGCAGAACTGGAAGAGGATACAACTAATGTTCCAGGCCGCCGCCGGCCAGTTCCTGATCGTGCGGAGTGGGCTAAAAGACTCTGGATGCGAAGCCGGTAACCTTCTAAGCATCCGCCTCTTGAGAGCCTTGGGTTTGATGTGCACGCCCCTTCCAGCATCAAAGAGCAGACGGGTCATGACTGGAGCAGGAAGTGTCTACCTCTTGGGCTTTGTCAACCTTCCCTGGCTAGAAGACCCGGATGGGCGACGGAAGGCGCACGGCCCGACGGTATTCCTGGTGTGGGAGTCCAAAGACGAAGAATACGACGTTATCATGGGGGATAAATGGTGCATGGACAATAACGCTCTGAGTGCTGAAAACGTCCCGTCCGAAGCCAGGGCGCATGTCATAAGATGGGCCAGGGAGGAGACTCCAGGTTAGTGTTCCCGTCTCCAACGCCCCCATACAGGCAACATCGATACCTTGGACCGGTGCCTGACACCTTTTTTGCAGACGAGGCCGAGGCGAACAGGCGCCGTGACGAATGGCAAGAGAGGGAGTCGAGGATAGCGGAAATGGAAGCAGCTCGATTGCGGGACAGAAGAAGAATCCAGCTCCATCGACAGTCCATGCCAGGACCGCTATGGGGTCATCAGCCCGTTGGCCTCCCTGGAGTCCAGGCCCTGCCCCCGGTACTGAGGACGCCGCGGTTGCTGCCTGACGGGAGTCTCAATGGAGGACCCATATTCGCGGGTTTCCCCTCGACGGTGGGAATGCCCTGCCAGCGGCAAGGGTGGGTGTCCGCCGGACCGGGCAATCAGCCGATCGTCCCTCAGGGAGACTGGGTCGTTACTATTCCACCGGACAACGCCTCCGTTTTGATAGTCATCGGAAACGACAGCAAAAGACCAAGCACTGGCAAGAAACCACAGGACAGCAAGAAGCACAGGGATGGCAAAAAACAGACCGTAACGTCAGGGAAGTAACAGTCCAGCGACGGAGCTGTTACCAGTTTCCGGTAAGCGTGAGAAAAAATGCTAGGCTACGGTGTTAGGCGATACGAATGTTGCAGGCTGGGAAAGGGTGTTGCTTGCTCTGTGAATCCGAGAGGACCAAAGTCGATGGATCTGGTTACCCATACTGTTGGCCGTGACGGGACGACTTAATGGTGTCATCCCCGGCGTTATGTGCTTAACGAAGACATGAACATGAATGTTAGAGTATTTTGCCTAGATAAAGACTATTAAGACGCATTGCTAAAGTCGACTCCAAGGATGAAGCCCGACCGACCTAAGTAGTCGTTTACGCCCGGCTCTCTGGTGCGTTCTGCGCGATGACTTCCAGCGGGCATCCATCTTGAGACGGGCCGGTCGAGTTGCATCATTGCCTGTCGTAAAGAGCATCTCTAGGCGTCTAGCCCAGGCGAGGTGAATCATGTGGTGTAACACGCCTGCAGGATGAAGCTGAAAAGAAAGAAGAATACGGAATAGAGATGTGGTGTGTGGTGGGAACGGCGGGTGTGGGCGGCTAAGAGCGGATGCCACTGACATGCACTCGGCCGAGTCGACGTCATCACCGTTGCGTGTTTCCTCCTGATCTTTGAACCCTTTTGAACAAGACACAAACAGCTACATTTCCTCCTTCAAACACATTCTCTCAACCGTGCTACTCGCCCTAACCTTCGAAACACAAACGCAACGAAATTCTACCGAAGCCCGGCTGCTCTCTATTGCAACCGAATTCTGACCGTCAGCCGATCCATCCCATCAACATGCCTCTCGTCGTTCCAGGGATCACGTCCAACTCCGGCGACAAGACCGAGGAGTGGACCAACAAGCTTGTCGGCAAGAAATTGTCCGACGATCCATCTTCAGAGACGGTAAGCAGCTCCATCAGAATCCCCTCCGTCTCCCTGGCTGTCCTTCACGTTTCGGGTTCCCGAGGGGAGAGAGACTGAATGTCCGCTGACTGTCGCGCCCAGTGCTTCTGCAAGCGCGAGCTCCCCCAGCAAACGAGGATCATCGAGCCCGGGATGATGGTCACCAAAGACTTCCAGCCCGACAGACTCAACGTCCACCTGAAGGACGACGGCACCGTCTCCCACGTCGTCCACGGCTGATCCTGACGAGATGATAATCTGATTGACCTTCTGGCGGCGTTGGCGGGAACGGAGGCGGCGCCTCTGTGGTCGTGCCGGACAGAGATGGCCTCAGGTGCCGCTTGCCGCGGCATATACTCTTTGTTGTACACTAGCGAGATTATATTCTTACAACTCCTTTCACAACGCTCTTGTGCTCTGTACTTGATGCTGCTTGACTGTATCATCACCCCTCATCATCTCGCGCCTTATCGGGATGCGTATCGTACTGTGACCCCGCTGACGACATTGCTGTGGCTGACGCCAGCCCCTCCAAGACAATGAAGAGCGGTGCGCCACAATGGCCGATCGACCCCGCCATCGCCAGCGTGGGGCAAGTCCAGGTGCCAAATTCCATCAAACAGCCCACCAACTCTCGGCATCGCGGGGTGCTCAATCTGCTTCTCTTTTCCAGCGAGCGAGCCATAAACTGCAGTCAAGATGTTCAAAAAAGAGTGAGTTATCTATGAACGCCCCTGGGTCACTGTCGTTCCTCTCCATCCAAGCTAGCCAGACACAGCAACTGTCTCCCCCACCATACCCCTCCATCCTACGAGCTCCGGTCCTTCTTCCTCATGACCTCGCGCCCAGCTAACCACACCCTCTCCCACCCAGTCTCGCCCCGGCGCCGAAGCAGAAGCTCAAGTCCTCCGTGCAGCGCGCGATCCGGCAGTCAGTGCTGACGACGTACCCGCTGCTGGCGCCCTACATCGACGAGGTGATGCCCAAGAAGTCGCCCCTCGAGCAGATGAAGCTGCCCGACCGCGCCTCCCTCTACGTCGTCGACGGCCACCCCATCTTCTACCAGCAGGACCTGCCCGGCGTGCCCCTGCTGCCGCACCTCAAGCTCGTCCACCGCTTCCCCGCCGCCTTCCCCTCCGTGCGCATCGACCGCGGCGCCATCCGCTTCGTGCTCAGCGGGGCCACGCTCATGGCGCCGGGGCTGACGAGTAAGGGGGGGAGGCTGCCGCTGCCGAGGGACGAGGAGAGCGAGAGCGAGGAGGAAGAGGAGGAGGAGGGACATGAGGACGGAGAGGGGAAGAGGAGGCGGGAGGGCGTGGATGAGGAGGGACACTGGAGCAGGGAGCTGGAGAAGGGGGAGCCGGTGGTGGTCATGGCAGAGGGCAAGGAAGAGGCATGCGCGGTGGGTGTGCTGGTCATGGGCACGAAGGAGGTCAAGGAGAAGGGTAAGGGCCCGGTCATGGAGGAGGCACACTTCCTGGGCGATGGTCTGTGGGCTCTGAACGTCAACTGAGCGGAGAGGATGGGAGGATTTAGGCCGGAGAACGAGTGCTGTTCCGGTCGCAGCGACGAAGCGTCACGTTGTATAAATGCCCGAATCCCATGTTTTATGATGGAACACCATTCTCACTGTGTGCTTGGATGAGTTGCCTTTCTATCGTGAAAGGCGGGAAAGACTGATCTTTGGGCCGGACATTCAAAGATATATGATCGAGTTCACAATACAGACAGGAAGACGCAAGATCCGATATGGCCAGAAACTTCCGAGGGTCGTTTTCCTTACCTTGCCGCGCATCGAATCTGATCACACAATGTCGACAGATTGTTGGCTCACACTCTCTAACGATATGTATCTCCCCACCAAAACAGAGACACCTGATACGAAGAGAACGGCAAGGTTTTCGAAAGGGGAGAAAGTCAAGTGTACGAAATCAGAGCACTACTACGGAGACTAAGCCTAAGCCAGGCACGACAAACCCCCCAAAAGCAAGCGTCTTACTCATTCCCTCTGTCCCACCATCCCATCTTCCCAGCATCGAAGCTTCAGTCCCAGCGAGGGGAGAACAGCGCAGCCTGGCCGATGGCCTCGCGCGTCTCGAGGGAGACGGTGTCCCAGACCGCGTCCAGGAGCTCGCGGGGGCAGACCCCGACCAGGACCGGGATCCAGTCCTCCACGTCGACCAGGCGGCTGCCCTCGGGCAGGCGGCGCATGGCGTCCAGGCCGAGGAGCAGGTCGCGCGCGACGAACTCGTGCGCGTGGACGTCCTCGAGCGACGCCGGCCCGCAGGGCGAGTCGGGGCCGATTTCGACGGCCAGTTTGGCGGGCCAGCGGGCCCGGAGGACCGCGAGGCCGGCGCGGATGGAGCAGGCGAGCGCGTGCCGCGCGCGGTCCATGACCAGGAAGTCGGCGAGGGTGTAGGCAGCCACGGCCTCCTGGAAGCTGGTAGCCGCGGCGACCATGTGGAACTCCTTCTCGTTGCCGGGCTGGTCGAGGCCGCAGCCAGAGCGGAGGTAGCCGATCAGCCGGATGAAGTTCTCCGGGTTCACGTGGGGGATGTCTGGGTCTGCCTCGAAGTTGACGGTGGAGCCGGCCGACTCGGTGAACATGGGGCTGGTCAGGGCGCTGCGGAAGTACTGTGAGTTGTCGACGAGGAGCTTGCGGGGGACGCGCAGGATGGCGCTGGGCGTGAAGTGGCCGTTGATGGTAGTGCCGAAGCGCAGGGTGGCTTGCTCACTGAGAGGGGGAGTGTTAGAAACTGAGTAGATTTTGGATGAAAAGGGGGGAACTCACCGCTGCTCGCAGTAGAGAATGTAGGCGGCCCAAGTGCGGAAGTTCTCGAAGGGAGTGTCCTCGGTGGCCGGCTGTCGTCGTCATGTTAGCATTGGGCAGCAAAGAAAGGAAGGTTCCCGACATACGTCTCCGTTGATGTCTGTGACCTGGTACATGGTGACCGAAACCTCTTCACCATCGCCAGAGTCCTGAGAGAAAGACGTGTTGGCATCCTGAGTCCCAGTGTCAGTACCAACGCGAGAGGGTCCTCCGATGAGCTGTGCAGTGGTGCTCTTAGAAGTACCGTCCAACTCGTGGATCTGGCGGTCAATGTTAGTATTGGTCTTGACGTTATCCTGGACGTCAGGATTGTCCGCTCGAGTGTTGTGGCGCTGGTCGTCTCCCTTCGCACTGATAAGAGGCCGAGTGGTGATGGGCGACAAGAATCTGCCAAGGGTGGGATTATCAAAGCGGTTCATCTTGGACAGGGCAGCATCGCCACCGAAAATGCTCTTGGTGGCAGGGCCCTTGCCCTTGCCTTTATCATCGTCAGAGACATCAGTGACGTTCTTGGACGGAGTGTAATGCTGAGTGGTGCTCGGTCCAGCAACATTGTCCTCATTGCGCACATTCTGCTCCTTATCCCCGGTGGTGATGACCTCGTGCTTGTCCTCAGTCGCAATATCGGTACCAGACTTGGTGGTAGCCTCATTACCGTCCTTGTCCTTTGGCTTCGTGTCGACAGAAGCATCCATGGTGTCCTTGCGCTCGGTCATGACGCCATTATGCCCAGAAACCACACCATCAATGAGAGAGACAGTGCGCTTCGGCTTGGTGTCGTTCGCGTCCTCCTTGATCTTGTTCACCTCAGTAACCTTGATGTTGCGCGACTCTGAAGCGTCATCTTCGGCAACGGTGGGCCTAAGAGCGATCTCCTTGCTGGGGTCATGCTGCAACTTGCTCTGCTCAGGAATGGTGCTGGTGTCCTGAGCTGTCTTATGGTTTCCTGTCTTCTCAACATACGTCTCAGATCCAGAAGAGCTATTGGCAGATCCCGGCGATCCAGTAACCTCCAGCTCAGTCTGCTCGGTGTCTTCGGGGACGACAGGAGTAGCCTCGGTGGCCATGTCGTCTTGCTTTTTGTCGTTGTGCTTGGGTTTGCCTGTAAGAGATTTGAGTGCTGTCAATACAGTTGTGATGCACATGACTCCCAGTAGAGAAGCCCTGCGTGGAAGCTGTCAGATCGAGGAGGGGAAGTAACGACCAAGGAAATGGGTCGAGAAGCGTTGAGATGGAATTCGCGAGAGGAGAGTGAGGAAGAGAAGGGTGAAATTTATACTGCCGGGCTCCAAACCCTTGCCCAGTGAAGTACGGATCGTTGATTCAAGCCTCTGTATTCAAACGAGACAATGGATAGGATTGTTGAAGTGAAGGTGGTCTCAGTATCTATTATTGTTGAATGGGCGATCGCTACCCCTGAATAGCCTCCATGATCTGAAAGCACTGCTGAGATAGATCACTGCGCGCTATTTATTGTGCTTCGAATTCAAGGTGAACGCCAACTGAAGATAGCTAGAGTCTTCGTGGCATCTGGTATCGACCTTCAAGAGCCTTGGGGTATTTTGTTGTTGACCTCAGTGGGCCAGTCTTACGCACGAGTGATTGTTCCCATTGTCGCGCTCAACCGAAAGAATAGAACCTGACCCGCGGCCGAGAACTAGGCAGAGATTGGCAAGACCGGCAAACTTTACGTTAATTATTGCGGTCCAGCTGAGAATTGCGCAGCTTGTGTAATTCTGTTGAACGTATGAACACGAGGAGGGCGGACTCATCCGGGAACAACAAGGACGAGGCTATCTTTGAAACTTGATTCGGTAGCCGGTACCCTGTGACGGCGACGAGTATTTTGCTTCCCGAAGGAAGGGAAGTCCGCCACGTTATAACGTCCTCGCTCTCAAAGTGTCGAGCTATGGTAGAGAGAGGCTAACTCGAGTCCATAGTTTCACTATGACACACTCGAAGAGATCTTAGGGTACGATAGGAACTATGTTACGATGAGGCGCCGAGTGAATGGATACCAAGATGGTAAGTTAGGAACTATTACCCACGGGGAGAGCGATTTACCCCTGTGTAGGTATTTCAAACATAGTTGGACAACAAAGCTTGACGAGTCAAGCATGAAGGTACCTGGGTCCTGTAAGCTAGCAAAAGGGACGCCGTAAGGGAGAAAAGCTCACATGCGTCAGTTGCCGTGCACGAGGATTCTCCGGAAAGGGATATCGTTAGTATTTTCAAAGCTTCGAATATCTGTTGGAGAATGTAACGTGACGGGAGGATTAAGAATGTGATGTGCAAATACAAAAGTGGGATTGGGTGCTCGAGAAATGAACGACGCCAAGTAATTAACCGGCAGAAGACACGCATCTAATAACAGCTACTTACCACTAAAGCGTCCTTACTATAGATTGTATATGTGTGTGACGATCTATATAATCTGTCTTCATGTGAAGTGCTGCCTTGCAGCGCCACGATATACTACCTGTAGTTGCAAATATAGGGATTCTTAAGGTTCTAAGATATCGCCGAGTTGTTACAGTAATCTAAGGGTGGTCACAGAATGTAAACTTAAAGGTCACTATGACTAGTCCGGGGCCTATCGTGAAGTGGACAACATCCATGGGATTTCCTTTATTCTGCTCATACCTAAGGATGTCGATGCTCAGTCCTTTACATGCCGGACGACATCGTCTATCGCCGCAGCTACTATTGATATGTTTGACTGGTTCACTGTTGACTGAACTTTAGAGAGCAATTCAACAAGAGTTGGTAAAGATTGGTACTTACATCCTGGGATAGCAATCCTGCCGCTAGAGAGCATGTAGATGTGATGCTTCTTAGCGATAATCTCTACTTGATTTGCCGAAAGTCCAGTGTAGGAGAACATTCCAATCTTCAATCAAGTTAGTCAAATGTTGACTTGGAGCACACACGCCTTACAAGGACTTTCAGGGAACAGCACAACAAGGGGAATTCAAGGCTTTGGACGACTCACCTGGTCTGTGATATGCTCCCACCTCCCGGGCGTGCCCATCTTTTCAAGCTCGTCTCTCAGAGCCTCCCTCATGCTCTTCATCCTGTTACTCATTGTCTTTAGGTCTTCCCTCCACTGCTTCCGAAGCTCGTCGTCATCCAAGACAGCTGCTACTGTGCGTGCTGCAAAGGACACACTGCAGGAGACTTCTGACCGGATGACTCTCACAAGTTGGGCCGATGCGGCGGGCACAACGGCCGGATCCGCGACCAGGAGGTGAAAGGCTCCGATTCGTTCACCATAGAGCCCCATGTTCTTGCTGAAAGACTGTGCTATGCACAGCTCCATGTTGGGTCGACTGGCGAAGTATCGTACCGCCCAGGCATCTGCGTCTGGGTCGCCTGAGGCAAAGCCCTGGCTTCAATCGGCATGTTAGCGCATAGATCTACTAAAGCAGACTATCACTAGTGATAACTAAGTGTTGGGCTGGAGGAGCAGGGACAACGTACTATGCACAATCGAAGAAAAGGATGAGTCCCCTCTTCTCACACAGCTCTGCAATAGCCTTCCATTCTTCTTTCGAAGGATCCAGCCCGGTAGGGTTATGTGCACACGCTTGCAGGATCACTACATCCCCCTTCTCGGCCCCTTCCAGCGCGGCCATGGTCCCCTGGAAGTTAAATGCCTTCGTCTTGGCGTCGTAGTAGGGATAGAACTTCTGCGCCACCTCGGGGGCTCCCACCGTCCACATAAGGGAGTGGTTGATCCATGTCGGGTCGGCGATCCAAACTGTCTTAGGCCTGAGCTTCTTGACCAGCAACTCCGTCCCGACATGGCAAGCCCCTGTTCCGGCGATGGTCTGCACGGAAGCGAGCCTGGGGCTCAAATCCCGGGCCAGCTCACCGAAGAGAAGCTCTCGGGCAGCGGCAAGAAAAGGGGGAAAGCCACTTTGGAGAAGGTAGTCGTGAATATCGGGGATGCGGGTCATCGCCTGCATATAGTTAGCAAGTGTCCTGTTATTCAGGAGCTACCAAAACTGATACTTACGAGCTTGACCGACGGGAGGGTCCATGGCTGAGCGTTCTCATCGCGGTAGACTCCTGCGCCTAGACTGATCTTGTCTGGTGAAGGATCTTGATTGAAAGCCTGCTGGACCCTATAGGCTTCATCGTAGGGGATCTGCTCGAGGTCCGAGAAGATAGACTTGTGCTCCACGATGCTACCCATTTTCGCCTCGGATATTCAACACAACAAAACTGAGCACACTGACACTAGCGTTTAGAGTGTCAACACCCTTGATCATTGTGTCTGAGGACGGCCTGGCAAAGCCGAACTAGACGTGTCGTGTCGGCGCGTTGCCGCTCGGTATCCCAAGCCGATCAACCAGCCACGTACGGGCCGATCCCGCTGATTACAACCCTGGGCGGGCCAGGCCCGAAGGCGCGTTGTCCTCGGATAGCAATCTAAGTATGATAGCAAAGATTGCGGTCGAAGAAGATTATCTGCCGATACTACTGAGGATGCCGGTTGACTGACACGAAAGGTAGCCGAAGGCTGGCTGAATTGGTCGGCTCCACGATACGAGAACTAACTTGGGCACTTTTTTCGGACTTGTGTGCTTTGTATGCTTTGAGTATCGGCGATATAGCTCATTAAGTCCTACCTTGCCTGCCCGGTGCTATGTGGTCATGTGGCAGAAATTTGTAGTAGAGTTGCGGGAAGTCATGTACGGCTATGCCAGAGGAGACTTGAGCTGCAAGATACACGGCCATTGTGAAGCTGTCTCTTCGCGTAACCAAGTAATCAAGAGGCTATCTCTACCTCATGTCTCTGAACTTCTGAAGGTCAAATGGAAGATCGCTGTGATTTTGTCTAGATGCAGATGCAGATGCAGTCAAATGCCAGGTACAAACAACAAGATGCCCATCCGCCCCTTTCCTACCTAATGCTCGTTCCTCTAATTAGAGGCCGCCATGTTCTCCCTGTTACCCACGCTGCCGCTCGCCCTTGGCACATGCGAATATCCGTTCCCGTTAACCTTCGCCTCCTCCTCGACCTCCTCATCCTCGGGGATATATTCGTCCGACGGCTCAGTGCTCTTTCCGTACCCGCCACCTCCGGGCGTCATCACAATGACACGATCGCCGGCGTTCATCAGTACAGTAGCCTTTCCACCCAGGCTGATCGTCCGGACCGCGCCATCCAGGGGATCCTTCCGGATCCACAGGTTGACGCCCCGTCCGCCGTCTCCACCACCGGCCATGCCGTAAGGAGGGACCACACGCCTCTCCGAGAGGATGCTCACCTGCAGCGGCCTCCGAAGCTCCAGGTCGCGCACACAGCCGTCGCCGCCGCGCCGCCGACCCCTGCCACCGCTCCCCTTGCGGATGGAGAACTCCTTCAGGAGCACAGGATACCGCTTCTCCAGCACCTCCGGGTCCGTGATGCGCGTGTTGGTGATGTTGGTGTGCACGCCGGACTGGCCGTCCCACGCCGGGCCCGCGCCCGCGCCGCCGGCGATGGTCTCGTAGTAGCCGAAGCCCTTGGTGACCTTGCCGTCCTCGTCGGTGCCGCCGTAGCCGAAGGTCAGGTTGTTGCAGGTGCCCTGGCTGGCACCGCACACACGGAAGGCCTTGAGGATCAGGTCGACGATGCGCTGCGAGGTCTCGACGTTGGAGCCCACGGTTGCGGCCTTGAGGCTGGGGGAGAGGAGAGTGTTGGGCGGGCAGTACACCTCGATGGGAGCGAGGCAGCCCTGGTTGAGGGGAATGTCGGATGAGATCATACAGCGCAAGCAGTAGATGATGCCAGAATACATGACCGCAGATGGTGTGTTCTGGAGGATATCGTTAGTATATGCTTGTGAATGGGGCAAATGGGAGCTAGAGCATACCAAGTTGTTGAACGCCTCCGGGCCGGTCCCCGTGAAGTCAAACTTCGCCGAGCCGTTCTCGCCGTCGATGGTGACTGATAGAGCCAAAGGTGTTCCGTCGTCCATCCAGTCAACCGCCTTCAAGGGATGTCCGCGGAAGCGAATGCTGAGCTGCTTCAGCATGGCCCGCACGGCCTCCTCGGCGTTCTTCTGGATGGCATCCATGTAGAACCGCACCACAGGCCAGGTGTACTGGCGTGCCAGCTCCTGGATGAGGTAGATGCCGCGGTTGTTGGCTGCGACTGAGGCTTTCAAGTCTGCGATGTTGTCGCGCAACGTCCGGGTACCGCTGCAGCCAGGGTACTGTGCTGGCTTCACATACAGCTCCTCGATGAGACCCTCCTCGTCGAAGACGCCGTTCTTAACTAGTTTGAATGACTCGATGGCGGCACCCTCCTGCCAGAGCTCAGTCGAGTTGGGGGGCATGGAGCCAGCAAGTATTCCACCAATGTCGGCGTGGTGGCCTGCGCAGAGGTCAGCAAAGGCGCATATTTCAAGGCACCGGTGTAGGAGAGCGCATACCTCTGTTAGCGACGAAGAACATAATCTCGGTGGGGTTGTCGTTGTCGTCAAACACCGGCGTGATGACCGTTAGATCTGGCAGATGGGTACCGCCAGCGCAGGGGTGGTTCGAGAGGATCACATCTCCCGGGCGCAGCCCATCCTTGCCATACTTCTCGGCCTGGTACCTGATTCCAGTGCTCATCGAACCCAGATGACCGGGGATATGCGGGGCGTTGGCAACAAGACCGCCCGTTTGCGAGAAGACGGCGCAGGAGTAGTCCAGTCTCTCCTTGATGTTCGTTGAAATCGACGTCTTCTGCAGTGTTCGGCCCATCTGCGCGGAAGCCATTAGAGACATGTCAGTACAAAGAGTAATTTATGCCTAACGCACCTGTTCTGCGACCGACATGAGTCGGTGGCCGAATACAGACAGCTTGATTGGGTCAATCTCGCCGGTCAACGCCGTCTTCTCCTCAGTCAATGCGAGATCAATGAGAAGATGCTCATCCAGGACAATGGCCTCACTGGCCTGATCAAGAATGATAGTCTGCGTCTCGTCGAACACCACCGCCGGCCCCTTGACCTTGTTCTTCTTGGGGATGTTGGCCAGATGGAAGATGGGTGCATCCACCCACCCGCCCTCAAAGTAGATCTTCTGCTTCTTTGCACTCGACACGTCAACATACGGCATGTGTTCAGAATCAGTGAGCTGGTCGAAGGGACTCGAGATGGGCAGCTCCATCGCCTTGCCCATACTTCGCACACGGACATCGTCAACGAGGATGTCTCTCTGCTGCGTGAAGCCGAACTCCCGCTGATGCCTCGCCACAAAAGCGGCAGCGAAGTCGCCGTCCTCGGGTTCCATGATCATGAGCGCGGTGTCGCTTCCCCTGTACCGCATGTTAAGGAACTTCTCGTGCGCTACACGGTGAGCCGCAATACCCTGGGACTTGAGCTGCTCGACCGCCTTCGCCGACAGGGCGTCGAACCGCTGCGCGATGCGCTCGGTAGCATCGGCCCCATATGTGAGAGCTTCCGGCTCCTGCTTCTCAACCACGATGTCTGCGAGCGCCATACCGAATGCAGACAGGATACTTGAGAGGCGGTGGATTAGGACGCGCTTGATACCGAGGTCACGGGCGATGGCGACGGCGTGCTGACCACCTGCACCGCCGAAGCAGGCCAAGTTGTGAGCAGAGGCTTCGAAGCCCCGACCCTCACTCAGGCTGCGGATCGGGCGGGCCATTGTGGCGTTGGCCACCTGGATGAAGCCCATGGCGACTTCCTCGGGGGTGAGCTTGTCGCTTCCATGCTTCTCCTTGTTCACTGTCTCAGTAAGATCGAGGAACTTCTGCCGCACGGTATCGGTGTCGAGCTTTCGCGGGAAGTACATGGGGAGAATGCGGCCGAGGAAGCAGTTGGCGTCCGTGATCGTCAACGGACCACCATTGCCGTAGCATGCAGGGCCAGGGTACGCGCCGGCGGAGTCGGGGCCGACCTTGAAGAGGCCGTTGCTCCAGAGAAGGATTGAGCCACCGCCGGCGGCGACGGTGTTCACGTCCAGCTGAGGGCATTGTATGGGGACCTCGGCAATGGTTGTCTCGAAGACATGCTCGAGGGTACCACCATAGCGGGAGACGTCTGTGCTCGTGCCACCCATGTCGAATCCGAGGACGGGCGTCCCTTCTGAGGGATCATAGCACGTCTTTGCATAGCCGATGACACCTCCTGCCGGGCCGGAGAGGATGGCCCGGAGGCCTGTGAAGTCGCTGAACTTGACGAGACCGCCGTGCGACTGTGAGAGGAGTAGCTTGTTGCCGTGCTCATCTTCCAGCTCGCCCTTGAATCCTTTGCGGAAGCTCTGCAGGTAGCTTGCAGTGATTGGTGATAAGTAGGCGTCCGCCGTGGCGGACTGGGCTCTGGGCACGAGGTTGATCATGCTCTGCAGCTGTGATGAGAGGGATACTTTGAAGCCCAGACTGCGCGCCACGTCGCCGACGGCTTTCTCGTGGTCGGGGAAGTTGTACGAGTGCATCAGCGCGATCGCTACGCTGCGGAAGCCTTCATCCCATAGCGCCTGCAAATCCTTCTTTACATCTTCTAGGTCCGGCTTCTTCAGGCATCGCAGGACCTCTCCGTTGACGCCGTAGAATAAGTCGGAATCCGCATCGACGCTGATCTCCAGGGGCTCTGGGTCCTCTGAAGCACCCTCTACCGTGATTCTCTCGTCTACCTCGACGACCTTCTCGTAAAGCCTGTCCAGCTTTCGGACAGCCAGGTCGAACAGCTTCGGCCTTGCCTGGTTGCCGATAAGGAGAAGATCACCAAAACCCTTGGTAATAAGCAGAGCGACTCTCTCGCCCTTGCGTTCGAGCAGCGCGTTTGTGGCCACCGTCGTGCCCATGCGGATGCTCTCCACGGGGCTCAGATCCAGAGGCGTGCCCTTGGGGATGGCCGATCCGGTGGCCGTCTCAAGGATGCGCCGGATGCCCTCAGTAGGTGCATCGTCATACTCATCCGGGCAGACAGAGAGGAGTTTAAAGACAAGGTCCTTGGGCTGACCAGGTACGCGTGCCCAGCTATTGATGTCAGCTTAGACTGTGTGTGCTGATTTGACGTTGCCGAGGGTACGTGGTGCTAAGCCAGGCCCATTTAGGGCCCTAAACTCAAGCCTCATAAAGCCCCTGAACCGGCGATCCGAAGAAAAAGGTCAGGCACTTACAAGTCACAGAATGTGCCTCCCCTGTCGATGGCAATGCGGATGCCCTCCTCTGTAGCGACCGAAGGCATTTTTGTGTGATGTGAATTGCTAGGCGTCGACTGTTCTGATCGCCCTTGACTGTATAAGTCAACTCGAATAGCCCAACAGCATGCGTGCTGAATATAAGCTGGCCAGTGATCGGCTACCCGTCGCCGAGTGTTACCGGCAACGAGTGCCGCAGGCCGAGCGATAGTCTCGCCGATCGGCACGTCGAGGCTTGGCCGAGCGCTGATAAGTGACACGCCGAATCGTCCGTCTCCTATCTCTCAGTGGGGACCGTGATATCTCTCGGCGGGCGCTAACGATTCAGCAAGGTCAGCGCCCGTCCGCCAAGTCATGCGATCTTGTTTACGATATGCTCGATAATCTTCCATTGCCGGCATGTGTGGCCGATCGTATACACGCGCTCAGGGGTTGCTGCTGGGGTTGCATTGTCGATAAATCATGACTAGATCCTCAGGGGAAGAAAAGTTAGGACGGCGATGAAATCATTGTACACCAGCAGCCTTTCCACCCAGACAACTACTTTTCGAACAAGGCGCAATCATGGGTCTCGATTCTAAGGAGCAAGCCGTCACCGCTCAGCCGGGCTCGCAGAGCGATGCAAGCGAGACGCCCGTCGTGGCATTCATCGACCCGGTGAAGGAGGCCAAGATGATGAGGAAGTTCGATGTATGACTGCTTGGCCCCCAGAGGTGCCAGATACACTGCAACTAACACCTGTTGCCAGATCTGGGCCATTGGTGGATTGGGCATCCTGTACATGCTTGCCAACCTGGACCGGTGAGCAACCCAGCACTCTCCATTGCCGGCAATCGGAGTGGATAACTGACTTTGCATGTGTCTCTAGGAGCAACATCGGCAACGCACAAATTGCTGGTATGCCAGCCGACCTAGGCCTTGTTGGCAATCAGTACGGCACGGCTGTCACTCTTCTCTATGCCACTTATGTTCCGTTCGAGGGCCCCGTTGCAGTCTTGCTCAAGATCATCGGCCCGAAGTACCTATTGACCTTCTGCTGTCTTGCCTGGTACGATGATGAATCCGTACTCCGTTCTTTGCTCCATACAGATCATGCTAACACATCTGTGCTCTTCCAGGGGTTGTGTCTGCCTCGGTACTGGTTTCATTCAGAACTGGCAGGGCCTCTACGCCTGCCGCATGCTCATCGGCTTTTTTGAGGCTGGACTTATCCCGTGCATCAACGTTTACCTTGGAATGACATACAAGAAATCGGAGCGTGGGAAAAGGTGAGCATGAGGGAGGCATGCATTCTCTTATGCGGAGCGTGACTAACATGAACATGCAGGTCCTCAGTCATCTTCGCCTTCAGCGCCATCGCCAGCGCCTTCGGTGGTCTCTTCGCATATGGCCTTACACAGATCCATACCGGCACCTCCTTCTCCACATGGCGCTCCCTCTTTATCGTCGAGGGCATCATCACCATTATTGTTGCACCCCTTTTTTTCTTCTTCTTTCCGGAGTCGGCCCGTGATGCCTGGTTCTTGACGCCGGAGGAGAAAGACTTGATGAAGCTCCGGTATGAGCTCGAGCCTCACTGGGGTATCGATGAAAAGTTCAGCTGGGACGCTGTCCTGAACGGACTCAAGGACCCGAAGTTCCATGCCCAGTAAGAACTCCAACACCCTGCGTGTGCGGGGGTATGGACGTTCTCTTACTCGAGGGCTAACGGTATTTTACAGTTGGATCTTCCAATTCAGTGTCGACATCTCGCTGTACGGTTTCACGACTTTCCTGCCCGCTATTGTTAACGGCCTCGGTTACACATCCTACAAGGCCAACCTGATGACCGTCCCCATATACTTCTGGGGCTTACTTACCTTTTTGTTCACCGCGTACATGTCTGACCGGACAAGCAACCGCGGCTACTGGATCGGTGGACCGCTGCTTTGTCTGATTGTGGGCTTCGCGCTATTGATTTCCGTCGACAGCCTCGGGGTTCGTTACTTTGCATGCTACAGTAAGTCTTGTGTCCCGAGATAGAGTCATAACCCCCCCTGGCACCTTTGCTGACAACCGTGTGTAGTTACTGTCATGGGCATTTATCCCACAACCGGTATGAGCATGATGGTAAGTCCTCCTGCCCCTTAACACGGCCGTGCTATGTTTCTACGGTGCTGACTGTTTCGTCAACACAGTGGCTCAGCGACAACGCCGCGCAGCATTTCAAGCGCGCTACCATGGTCGGCGGCGCGCTCACACTGGGAAACACCGCTGGTGTCGCCGTCGGGCAGATCTTCGTTGCCGCCGACAAGCCCCGGTACATCAAGGGCCTTTCCATCTCCATGGGGCTGGCCGCCGTCGCGCTTGGATGTGTTGCGGCTCTCATGATCGGCATGCACATCGTGAACAGACAGCGCGACCGGAAGGTGCGCGCTGCGGAGGAGCAGGGCCAGCCTCTCCCGCATGAGCCGGAGAAGGGTGACTACGATGTGCATTTCAGGTACAGCCTGTAAGAGTACGATGTGGGCTAGAGACGCTTCGGATATACGAGGCAAGGAGAGTTGTTGTTGGGTCGGGAAAAAAGGGATAGAATGTCGGTCCAGCGAGCCTTTGAGGGACTGGAGCGATTGTTTTAATAGAGAATTCATGTTTTGAGGCAGGACCGAGTTGCTGGTCGCGAGTCGTCTACTTCTAGTCGTAGCTTAATGGTGAGTATTTGGAGGCTTTGGAGGGCTTCAGGGGGAGTATTCGATTATGTCGCCTCCTTACTCCTTGACAGCTCGCCCATCATCATATCTTCTTCCATTGTACAGAAGACGGCGCAGTGAAGTGGCGAAAGCACTGCGCGACACCACCATTAGCAGACGCGATTATGCTTATGGAGTCGTTAGTAGCGGACCGCAACTAGTCGCGCAACTCTTCACCGGCGTCCTCCGTAGTGTGGCCCCGAAAAGCGGAGCGTGCAGTAGCTCTAGCCAAGCCACTCGGACCTAGAGATAAGACTACCTCACTTTAGTTAAAGGTTTCTTGTCATGCACCGCTCCCCTGACTCCGACCCATGCTCCCCGCGTGGCTAGCTGTGATAACGAGGAACCGGCCACTCCATTGATCTACCCTCGGACCTCCGCCGTTGCCCCAGACCGAACCGAGTCCCCTTCTTCTCCGCACTCATAAGACAGTCTGCAGGTTCGGCGCCGTGTGCCGGGAACAAGCCATGTCTACTCCTTCGAACGGGACCGCCGGCTCCCCCGCTGTGCAGCGGCCGCGCCGCGGTGGAGCTGCCTGCCGCCGGTGCCACTCTCACAAGATCAAGTGCTCCGGAGGAACCCCCTGCCGGGGTTGCATGCGGTCCAACAAGGCCTCGGAGTGCGTCTATCCGGCCAAGGAAAAGAAGGTCATGGTTCTGGAGAGGTGAGCCATCCCTGATATTGCTGCTCCAGCTTCTGCGGCTCTTCTCGTAGCCCTCACCCCAAAATGCTCTCTCCCTTATTAGACGGCCTGTCTTCTGCATGCTTGCTGTCCGACCATGCCCCAGGCGTCCACGTCTCCAGAGTGACCGGCTGACTCTCGTGCCCCTGTGCCCAGCTACATTAGGCAGCTTGAGGTAGAGAAGGAGCAGCTAAAGCGTGCTGCCATGCAGTCGCCTCCTACTTGTTCGGAACCAGCTGTCCAGATGGACGAGCTTCCCGGCCGTCAGGGCTCGGACGAGGAAGACGTGGCCAAAGCCGAGGTGGTCAACCCCGTCATGGAGCAGCGGGTCTGCGAGCCGTCCACGTCGACCTCGCGGCCGGTCTATGTCGGAGCCGCCGCGTGCGCCGCCTTCGCGGACCTCCTCTGGCACCACGTCCAGCCCGCCGACGAGGCGCCGGCCCCGCCGCGGCAGGTCACCGTCTTCAACCACCCCAAGCTCCAGCGCGTCATCGACGCCGGCTACCGCTTGCCAAGCCACACCTATGCCACCATGCTGGTGCAGGTGGTGCTGAAGTTCGTGGGCAACGACTACCACCTCATTAAGAAGAAGTCCTTCATGCAGCGGATCGACCAGATCTACGCGGCGCTACCGGAGCCCCCAGCGGACCCCATGTTCCTGTGCCGCATGTTTGTCGTCTTCGCCCTAGGCGAACTGTACCTGAGGAAGTCAGCCCTCACGAACGACGGGCAGAGGGCCATTCCGGGTACGAGCTTCTATCTGCAAGCCATGTCGCTGTTCCAGGAGCTGTACGAGGAGCCGGATATCGAATACATCGAGACATTGTTGTTAATGGTAAGCAGGCAGCCGCTCGACCCCTAGCAGCCCGTCCGCCCTATTGAATAGAGACATTGACATGATGGCAGTCATTCTACTCTCATGCGTTGAACAGGAAGAACAGTGCCTATACCTACGCTGGCATTGCCCTGCGTCTCAGCGTAGCGATGGGTCTACACCGGAACATCACGTATGACCCTAGCACTCCACCTGTCGAGATCGAGAATAGGCGGCGAGTCTGGTGGACAGTCTACACCTTCGACCGGCTCTGCAGCTCAAAGCTAGGCCATCCAGTCATGATCAAGGACGAAGATATCGATGCTCCATTCCCATCTTCCGAGGGCCTGACCTTTGAAGAGCAGGAGGAGTTCGTCGATGCTGCGCAGCTGATTGCAAATATCCGGCTGGCGCGCATCACCGGGTCTCTCCTTGACCATACATACAAGATCCATAAACCAAGCGAGAACACCTTCATAACCGACATCCACAGGATTTTGACGAGTCTCAAGGAGTGGGACGCCACGTTAGCACCAGAATTGAGGCTCGACCACAGCAGGACACCGCCTTATGCCTCGAGGTCTGTCGCATCACTACGACTACACTTCAATCAGGTACGAGGTTCATACTGCATTTAGGTCAGGAAGGAAATCAAGACTGACTGATGTTTAGTGTGTGATTCTCACAACGAGGCCGGTGCTCCTCTTTGTCTTCAAATACTACGTGCGCCTGTCCCAATTGGGCGCTCATTCGTCAGGAGGCAGCATGAAACCGCCCTCGCCGATGACCATTGCGCTGAGTGAGGCGTGCATCTACGCAGCGAGGGCGTCAAACCGGCTTCTCAAGCAGCTCTGGATAGACGGCGCGATTGCTACCTTCGGGTACTTCGACGCACACTACATCTTCTCCTCGACTATCGTTCTCATCGTGTCAAACATCCTGAACCCCAACAACACGGACAAGAACTCCATAGATCTGGCTCTCCAACTGCTCCAGTCCATGGCCGACGACGGGAACCTGCCGGCGCGTGAGCTGTGCGAGAGGCTGGCGTCCCTGAAGAGGGAATTGGACACCATGTGCCGCGACCAGAACTTGGGTCCGGACAAGGGGTACATCACCGCCGCCGGCACCTTCGCGGCCCACATCGTGCCCAGCTCCCGACGCAGTGGCGGCCCTGAAACCATGCGGCCTTCGGAGGCGACGCCCGTCGGATCGAGTCCCGCCGGCGAGACGTCCTCAACGGGCCCGACGCTGCTGGAGGACCCCTTCCTCCGGGACTTTCTCGGGCAGCCTTACTCGGAATGGAGCCCTTCTGCTTTTGGCATGACGAATGATGAAATGGGAATCTCTTCGCTGGCGTGGGACATTGAAACCTTCTCTAATATCTGAAAAATTGACGTCTATTACTATATATCTCTGTCTTTTTGTTTGACTTGATAGACGGCGAGAACCGTACTCGGGCTTTCAATTGATAAATCACGGCAATCCACCACTCCAGGGACCGTCCGACATGCCAAGACAGGTGCGTGCGTTTAGGGAGGAAGGTAGGAATCTCGGCGGAGGATCGAGACTGCATCGAGATGTGTAGGGAGAATCGATGCGACCGAAATCCCGCAACGTGTGATGGCTGTCCTCGTTGACCTTCGTATACTGCAAAGAAAAAAAAAAAGGTAACACGCGTTTTAGAAAGGCACAAGCTTGTCATTGAAGGT
Organism: Pleurostoma richardsiae; assembly: GCA_030052745.1. NCBI lineage: Eukaryota > Fungi > Ascomycota > Sordariomycetes > Calosphaeriales > Pleurostomataceae > Pleurostoma > Pleurostoma richardsiae. The sequence goes on from JANBVO010000011.1 coordinate 630,452, forward strand.
GGTGACGGGTCTTGATGAGCTTGAGCGTCGTCTTCTAGAAATGGGACAAGGCTCGCACGACTTGACTACAATAACTTGGGCGAAAGATGACAGCACAGCTTAGTGGCTGTATATTGAGATGGTGTGCGTTGACCTGATATTAGAGGGCAGCACCACACCATCTATCGAGTGTGTTCACCCGATGATCGCCCTGATTGTCTGACACAGGATACATGCAAAAGTGCACATTTGATTCGTGGATGGCAGACATTTCGAGTCTGCCTGCTAATATGCCTCCTATTTAGCCAAGTAAGCAGGAAAATAGAGTACCATTTGGCCAAGACTGAGCGAGGATTCAAGCATCAACTCAAGACATCCCCTCCGTGGAGTACCAAATATACCCTCTTGTGTGGCATTGCAGCCTTACGCACACTTTCAGTTCCATATCCCACAACTTCCAGTCAAGCCAGCAAGCAGAAATGACTGCGTCAGCCACTTACATCACCCTTACTCTGACCGGGCGAAACTGGGCGAGCAACATGGGGTCTTCCTGTTGGTCAGACAACAGAGCCTCCTCCTTGAACGCTTTCTTCTTCATCGCGGATCAGGCTACGACAACCTGATCGCTTCTTCAATGATGGATTGCTCCAACCATTTTAAGATTAGTGCATGCGGTCTCTAGACATGTTTGGCAAAATCGCGACATTCGCCGCTGATCCGAACAGGAATTCAAGTAAATGACTGCTTACGTTGAAGAGAAGATTCTGACGGCTCTTGAACATGTCTGAAGGGTGGATGATCGTCGATCTTAAGTCTGGTTGCCCATCATAGACAGGGCTCTCAGCCAAGGACGGGGAGAATCATCCCGTCCCCCTCCGCCTACAAATCAAAACCAGGCTGGTTCCGGGTGACACAACGATGAGCACATTCAACTCACGAGCCGAGAAACCAATGAAAGCCCGTCATCACAAAGGATACACGTCTCACAAATCTTTCCGGCTCACCACGATGCAAGCCAGTGGTTGGCGTTTGTTCCTTTTCGCCGGACAGGGATTTTGTGCGTCACCTGTCAAGAGGAAAGGGAATACAGGACGATTGAGAAGGCTGAGATTTCCTACTTGGCTCGGGTGCTGGAGATGATGTTGTTATGGAGAGTTATATACTTTCTGTTGTCTAGATATCTATTCATCTGGTTCTAGGGCTTCTGATGTAGAACTCACTGACTTCTGGCATACCCTCACATCATCGCCTGGGTCTCTTCAAAGCCTTAACCTCGTCGCTTACATGGCTGATCATTGTACCACGCTTAGGCCGGCGATCATGGACAATACTACTTACGCCGACCGAACTGCGTCGCTCTACGAGGCTGACGAGGGCATCTCCCTGAGTCTACACCCCTCTCCGAAGGAACAGCCATCCACAGATCCCCATCCTATCAAGACTGTCGCCAATGACTACAGCCAGTATCAGCCTCTGAACCCAGATAAACAGGAGATCCGAGTAATCATCCTGCATCCCGCAGAGGATCCTACGAGCCCCATCGAGTGCTCTCTCGTCGAGACATCACTCGTCGAGGATTCACCGCAATACGAGGCACTGTCATATTGCTGGGGTGACTTTGGAAAGACCAGAACTATTCGTATCCGTCACCTGGACGGTAATATCCGGCTGAGGAGGGCAGGGTTGAGCGACAATGGAATCACCGTGCCGCCGCGTAGCAAACACAGCGCATGGTGGTTCCAAAGGGAGTTTCATGTTACGGAGACTCTGTTCACTGCCCTCGTGGAGTTTCGCCTGGCTCACCAGGTCCGATATATCTGGGCTGACGCCATCTGCATCAACCAGGGCGACGTGGAAGAGCGCTCCCAGCAGGTCGGCTTCATGAGGACCGTCTACGAGACTGCGGTCTCGGTGCTGGTGTGGCTTCCCGGCCCCGAGAGTTCTGAATTCAACGGCATCGGTTTCCTTGGCGATCTGCTGACCCTCACCAAGATATTTGCCTGCAAGGCTGGCTTGTCTCTGGAGACGCTTTTCCTGGAAACCTGCCGATCAGCTGAGAAACTGCGTTCCTTTTGGGAAGACCTCTTTGCGTCCACCGTCGCGTCTGATGCCGATGTTGCTTGGGATGAGGACTCCATTCTCGAATGGTTGCTGTCCGGTGTTCCAGAAAGTGACCATATAGTGCCACCCCAACGGCGAGATGACCTCAACCTCCATACCCCTGGCGCTCGCGACTTCGCCATCCACTTCCTTCAATCAGTGCGACGGCGAGCTCCGGCAGCTATCGAGATGATATCCGACTTCTGGAAACTGGACTCGTACCTGAGCGAGAACCCCTGGTTCTGGCGCGTCTGGGTCTTGCAGGAGGTCGGAAGCAACGAAAACGTCACTCTGTGCCGTGGAGGGGAGCAGGTCCCTTGGGAGTCCATCGCCGCGGCCGAGTTCTTCCGCTACAGCTTCCGCGCCGCCGTCGATTTCGCCCGGAACTGGAGTATCCCGTTCGCGTGGTTCCGCGTCACGTCCGGTCGCCACAGAGAGCGAATGCCTCTCTTGGACATGATAGGCCTGAGCAGCGCCTTCTTAGCGACTGATCCTCGAGACACCTTGTTTGCTGTCCTCGGGTTGATGATAGAGTTTGCTCCGATGACGGCCCTACCTTACTCGGTGGCACCTGACTATTCGAAAACGAAGAGGCAAGTCTTTACTGACTTTACGTCCTGGGTGATATCACATACGAAGAGTCTCGAGATCCTTTCCTTTGCTAGCCACTGCTATAAGAGGAACGACGCTCATGGCTTGGACCTGCCGACGTGGGTACCGGACTTCAGCGGGCAGTTGCCCATGCTGGAACGCACAATCGGTCTCTACTCGCGTTATACGGCTTGCGGAAACAGTGAGGTCAAGCGCCACCCGTGTGAAGGCGCAGATATCATCTGCCTGGAGGGCCGCAATGTTGAGGTTGTCTCGGCAGTCATCGCCGTAGACGTACGAACGGATAGTGACTGGGACTTGGTGTGCTTGGATGAAAAAGGTTCGGAAACACCGGCGATTCCTCGTTTGTGGCAGCTGCTCCGATCCGAGCTGCTCTCCATGCCTGGCGAACCAGGCATGTCCAGTTTGCTGAGAGCAGATGGCCAAACTCACTCGGCCGCCTTCGAGAACTTCATTCGCTGTTTGATTTGCGCGACTTTTACGGAGGGTGAATATGACGGAGATAAGCTGATTCGCAAATATCAGAACGTACAGGACGCGTTGGAGAGCCATTTGGCAGATTGGCTGGAGATGGATCCTGATCTGGGCGGGTTTGGCCCGGCCGAGAAGGACTTTGTTCATCGGTTGGGACTTCAGGGGCAAAGCCAGGACCGCAATATCTTCAGGAGTGTTGCTGGATACAGTTTGCTGAACCGACGTTTCTTCGTCACGTCAAGCGGAAGTTTTGGGCTAGGTTTCGTAGGGATCGAGCAGGGCGATCTCGTCGTCCTGCTTGACGGTGGCCCGACACCTTACATCCTTCGGCAAAAGTCATTTCCGAGGCAAGGAGAAGGTCCAGGAGAGGCATTAGGGGCGTCTACTTGCGAGTTCATGGGAGAATGCTATCTTGACGGATATATGGAAGCACTGCATGGCGGCGGGACAGAGGTTGAGTTTCGCGGCTGCGGCCAGCCTGACGGCCAGCAAGCCGGACCCAAACAAGGCCATGTTTTCAGGATAATCTAAATAAGGTAGCCATTTGTTGATCATCCGTTAAAGATGTCATGACGTAACGATAACAGGAGAATAGCAGAAAGAAAGACAAGCTGAACGAGATAATGCGTGAGAAGGATGGTCGACTCTCATATATGTGCCGAGAGGGATGCCCGCCCATCAAAGGTGACGATGAGACACAAGTGCCAAAGGATGCAAGCATCCAATCAATCAACCAACCGACCGACCGACTCTCTGCCTGACTCTCATTTGGTAAATGCCCGACGTAGTACAGCGCATCATCACGTGCATGTCGTTATGGCCTGAGTCATCGTCGTGACTTCCACGTCCTCAAAATCCCAGAGCCTCGCAAGTGTTTTCTCTTGCCTCGCCCTGTTTTCTCAATTACAACAATAGCAACCAATCTACACAGGAAACCCCCTACTTTGAAGTCCCTATGGTGCGACTACACGTTGTCGAGTGTCTGTCCTTTTTCTTCCTTCTCGCCCTCGGGCTTCCGGTGGCCCAGGCAACCAGTTCACACAACCATCTCGATGTGTCTCGTCTCCTCCTTCTGAATCCGTCTAACCTCCAATTCAATCACGAAAATGGCAATGCGGGACAGCGCAGCCGCATTCCTCTTTCCACTCGAGAGCACTGGATGCGGCGCGCCAATGCGGCACTAGCCGAACTTTCGTCTCCCTGCCCCTTCGCGGCCTTCGCCACCGTTATCGTCAACCACACAGACACCGACTCGCTCGGCGAGGCTGTCTGTGTCGGCGTGAACTCGGGCTCGTCGCTCGGAAACCCCACCCTACACGGAGAGATCGCTACGATCGATCGCTGCTCCGAGACTCTCCAGAGCCCACCGTACAGCCTCACCCCCGCAGAGACGCTGAGAGCGTTCCGTGACTTCACGCTCTACACCAACGGAGAGCCCTGTCCCATGTGCGCGAGCGCCATCCGCTGGGCGGGCTTCAGAGAGTGTGTCTTTGGCACCAGCATTGAGACGCTGATTCGTCTGGGTTGGAACCAAATCGACGTCCGCAGCAGCGAGATCTTTAGCAGGAGCTCGCGGCTGCCCACTGAGACGACTTTGATTTCCGATGTCTTGGCCGCCGAGACAGATCCATTCTTTTCTTGGCAGTTTGATTCTGACTTTCCCTGTCCCGAAGGGTGCATCAGAGGAGAGTCTGGCCGATGTGTCCCTGTGTAAATGCCATATGGCGACTGTGAGTGGGCAGCGATGGCAAACAGTTGGGACAAGGTTCAAGAATTGGTGAACCGGGGCTTCTCTGGGTACGGGTATCTTTTATGTTGAGCCTGGGAGTCCCGATTCCTAGGGGGGTGTTGATTGCGAGCTGGGCCGCAGGTGACAAAAGTCCATGATCTGCACATGAATGATGAATCACGACAAGATTGCCATAGCTTCCAAGGGTATGATTTGAAACCTCGAATAAAACCTCTTACTAGCAGAGTGAGGAAAGTTTCACAAATGACATGGACGCGTTCGTCAGCCTCAAATTGTGTAATGTCAGAATCGATTTCAATCACGGCCCTGGCCGTATTGCTCACGGGCTCTGCGTCCCTTATTACACCTCGAGAGCAAGCGCGACGACGCCCACTGCGTCAACTCTAAGGTGTCAGGCTCAGATATGCAGCCATACCTATTTAGAGTAGCTGCGGGCGCCGGTCATAATATCACTTTCTGCTACTGGTGGTTTTCCATATTTCAAGGTTGTCATTATTGCCGCGTGAGTAGTAGTATGAGGCACAGGCAGATGTGGCGCACATATAGAGGCAGTTTTTCATGTAACAGCGGTTGTCATAGATCCTGGGAGCCAATTCGTATTTGTCAAAACGCAGGGTGAGCTGAACAGGTAGACAGGAGAGCCCTCGACGTGAGATTTCAAGCTTCCAGTCCCTTCTCGTTCTCCCGTATGTCGAGGGCATCTTGGCAGACGTAGGTGGAAAACTGCCTCGTTGGGAGCCGTTTCTCGAACATCTCGTCCAGCTCGGCGTAGGTCCTGCCCTTGGTCTCGGGTATCTCGAGGAAGATAACCACAGCGCCGATTGCGCACAAACCAAAAAAGAAGAAACCCATCTTGCCGCCAAGATTGGCCTCGTCAGCGTTGAACATGTATGGCACGAAGAAGTTGAAAGCCCAAGAAAAGAAACCGTTCACGAGGAAGCCGAGACCTTGGGATTTGGCACGTAGTCGCACGCTCGAGACCTCTCCTGCTACCACGGGGTAGGCTCCGCCGACACCAAGGCCGTAGAAGAAGATGATGATAATGATCATAACACCGATAAACCTAGCGACCTGGTTAGCTGATTGTCCATCAAGAAGCAAAGGGATCGGGTTAGGATTACCAGAGCGCCTTGGAAGAGTCAGGCCAGCAACCTGCGACACCGATGCCAAGCCAGAACACTCCTACAGTCGAGGTACTGAACAGCAGAATTGTCCGGCGCCCCAACATGGTCATGGCGAACCAAGAAACGACATTGGCCGGTAATCCCAGGCCTACGCCGAGCTGGGTGATCATGAGGGATTTGCTCGCAGACATCCCGGCAAGTTCCAAGAAGTAAGACACATTTGACAACAACGTAATTCCGAGGAATTGCTGGAAGATATTGGCCCAAAGTATGATGCGCGTGCGTCTCCAGTTTGTGCCCTGGAAGAGCTCCTTATAGTTGGTCTCCTGTACGACTTCGTTGCGCCGATTCTCGCTTTCGAGCGTATTCGCCAGGTCCCTAATACCCGCATCTACAGTGCTAGCTTCGTAAAGCCGACCGTACGCATGGCAGGCCTGTTCCACCTTGCCCTTCTTCAGGTAGTAGCTGGGACTCTCAGGGACGGCGAGTCCCACGATCACGGCTAAGCCGGCAAAGGCCCACTGGGACGCAAAGGCCACTCGGTAGGATCCACTAGTCGGCATGTTGATGCGGGCGTAGATGATAGCTACCCCAATGAGCTGGCCGAGAACCATGAAGAAGGTGAAGATGGATAGAAGTGGGCCTCGCAGCCTTGTGGGAGCAATCTCGGAGATGTAAGTTTGACAGGTTGAGTTGAGCATGCCCAAGCCAACACCCAGCAGTGTCTTTCCGAGAAGGAAGATGCCGCGGCGTTGGTCTAGGGTTTCGGCCCGGTCTGCTGTATAGAGGAAGGCGATGGATGCGACAGCGATTAAGGCGCCGGTGATAAAGGACAGCCTGCGGCCGAACCGATCGGATAAGGAACCATTGATCACGGAGCCGACCATGATACCAATCTGGACGAAGGCGTTCCATAACGACAACCAAATGGAGGGAATGATGTAAGAGCCGTTATGCAGTCTGCCGAATATCTCCCTACACAGGATGAGAGTCAGTATTCTGTTATGCAATTTCTTTGCCTTGACACATCGCCCTTGTGTATAGGCTGCGTGAAGACTGTCTGAGGGCCAAGACGAATAGAGCACGGTTTCAACACGCACTGGAAAGCGGGCACTGCGGTAACGAGCCCAACGATGATATTGTCAAACCCGTAGATCAGAGGTCCGACTGTCATGAACACACTGTACATTATTACTTTGGGATGCGCCTTGATCGACTGTAGGATAGTTTCGTCAGTGGTTGCGTCGTGCTGGCCGTCGACCGAGCGATCGTCTTCGGCTGTTCCAGCATCAGGCGGCTCCACCCTATCCCTATGGACTGCCGTCGCCATTGCGGAGGGAGGAAAACGTGAAGCTTGGAGACTTCTGCGTGGTGTGTTCAGTAGAAGTTGTCTACGTTGCTGTGATAGCCATGAACTCCGACGAGGATGCCGACAAGGCAAACCATTAATACTTCCTCACGGGTTTCATAGGTGGTCTCTCGGGCAAGAAGAGAACGAGAAGCCAATGTCCCAGGACTCAGGAGACATTGTCCTACGCGTGTCGATGGTGTGGCCCGTGAGGGGCCTCCGCACGAGCCCCATGAGGGGCCCCATACCACCAGACTATTTGCGGAGGAGTGTGGACTGCTCCGGGGTATCTGGAACCGGAAGACTCTAGTGCAGGTAGTTCAGCATGGCTGGCCTATTAGTATCACCTGGAAGCTGGAACCCGCTCATACGACCAGCAATTGCGGTGACCGGGAGAAACCCGGGAAAACTGCGTCAGAAACTCGGGAACAGGATGCTTCATTCCTAGAACTTGATTGGTTACCAGCAGCTATCCGTCACTTAGCTGTAGAAGGGCCCTGCATTGGCGTCCTTTTCACTCACCCCTAACATGCCCGAATTCGCGGCTGGCCGGAACATCTCCCGTACTGTAGCGTGCCTGGATGCCAAGCGGAGGCCACGCAACGATCAGGCTTCATCGGTCTAAATCTTGACCGAGAGGCAGAGCATGACTGGGGAATCCCCCGCTTTTTATCACTTCAGCTCCCCCACGGGGAGAGTGACAGCACCAAGTTCACCAAGATGTCGAGGATGCGTGACCACCTCGGGGTATGAAGTCGTGCTTTTGACCGAGGTGCCTACTTCAGTAACATCATTTCATAGAGCATGAGACCGTATCTCATGCCATTCGGCCAGTCATGACGTTCTACTCTGGTTCTCTGCTGTCAAGTCATGCCGCAGGTATCGTCCTCTCCGTCCCATTGAATATCCTTCGTTCTCTGCCGGACAGTGGGACACTTCATAATGCTTCGGTAAGAGATCATGGCACAACCAGTACAGAATGCCACGACGGTCCGTCCCGTCTACCTCCGATTCGAACATCACCGCGAAGCACTAGGCATTGGCGAACCTCTCCCCCGGATTTCTTGGAAGTTCCAAGGGAGCGCACCAGACTGGAAACAAAGCGGCTATGAGCTTGAGATCACAAGACCAACGAATCCAGACATATTAGAGTCACACCGCGTAGACTCTGATCAGAGCGTGCTCGTCCCTTGGCCCAGCAGTCCACTTGTCTCGGGAGAGTCTGCTTCCGTTCGCATTCGAGCCCACACAGAGCAGGGTACCCCGACACCCTGGTCTGAGAGTGCCACTGTCGAGGCAGGCCTTCTGCACCCGGAGGATTGGACCTGTTCGTTGATTCAGAGTTCGCGTAGGCAGGAACCGGACTTGCCTCATGAGCCGCTCCTTTTTCGCCGGCAGTTCCATGTGCCATCTGCGGTTGACAGAGCAAGGCTCTACATTACCGCCCACGGCGTTTACGAGGCTGAGATTAATGGCGAGCGCGTCGGTGACCATGTGCTTGCGCCGGGTTGGACGAGCTACCATCACGAACTGCCATATCAGACCTTCGATGTTACGGAACACCTCAAAGTCGGCATAAACGTGTTCGGCGCGCACGTAGGCGAGGGATGGTTCTCTGGTCGGCTCGGCTTCCTCGGGGGGACTCGCAATATCTGGGGCGACTCTCTCGGCGTCATCGCTCAGCTCGTCATCACCTACAAAGACGGATCTTCCGAGACGGTCGCAACTGATGACAAGTGAAAGTGCAGCATCGGTGCTGTGGTCAGGTCGGAAATCTACGATGGCGAATCCTACGACGATCGCCGATATCCTGCGGGCTGGTCGACGGCAAGCTTCAATGATGACTCCTGGCATTCGGTCATAACTTCCCTGCTCGACACAAAGATTCTCCGATCGCCCGATGGGCCGCCCATACGCCGTGTTCAAGAGGTCAAATGCGTCAAAGCCTGGAGAGGCCCCAGCCAGAAGTGGATCCTTGATTTTGGCCAGAACCTCGTGGGATGGGTTCGCGTACGTGCGAAGGGTGCTCCTGGCCACACAATCCGGCTGACCCATACCGAAGTCCTCGAACATGGAGAAGTGGCAACGAGGCCCCTGCGTGAGGCGAAAGCGACAGATACTACTGTCTATTGCAAGCTCGTGTTCGCCCCCCACTTTTTTCATCTCCCCGCACACATCCCAATTCCTCATATCGCCAAAATCGCGATATTTTGGACTTCCCAGACGCGTTTCTCGCCCAATTCGGCTCTGTTAAGCGTAAGGTTATTCTCTATACGCGTAGTCGGTTATTGCGGACCTGGCCGTGGGTTTGAAGCCATAGTCCGACTACTAACAAGTAGCTAGAAAGCCCTTATCCAGGTCTGTCTATATAGCGAGCTCTTTAACAACAAAGATATTTCCGTAATAGCTAGCTGTACTGTTCGTTACGTACAGATCCTTCGCAAACGGAAAAGCATAACTAGCTCGATAGTTGTCCCTCGAAGCTTCAGAGGGAGCTAAAAACTAATAGACGTATATATAGAAGTAGGTAGCCCTGTCTCTTAAACGGAGTTAATCTATAGTTTTACCCCCCTAATTACTATATAGGCGCTCATTAACGTCTTTTACGAAAAGAACGACCGTTACTTAAACGAGATACAGTAGTATCTATACGAAATATTTAGTCTTTAGGTTTATATATCTACGATTTACCGTTATCTAAAGGCCGTAAACTAAATAAATAAAAAGCTTAAACGAATAATTTTTAAACGTAATAAAGAACTACGAAGTTAATATTTCTACTCGATATTAGACTATAGGCTTAACTAATTCGTCTTTTTTAACGAATTAGGGATCGACAAACGTAATAGAAAGAAGCGTACGAACTAAGCTCTTCGAAGATTAAACCTAGTAAAGGTTACCTCTAAACGGTGTGATCGTTACTATTAAATCTTCTCGGCTTTAACCCTAGAAAGTATAATAACCGTCGTTATATATGCGAATAGTATAGACACCTAAGGGTTCTTCTTATAGCTTAGAAACTACGTTTTACCTAAGACAACGCTATTTCCTAGGCTTAAATCTATCTTAGTACTAGATAATATATCGTTCTACTACTATAATCTAATCCGAGGCGTTTATAACGGCTATAGGGTTAAGTTAGTATATTTACCGTCGTATTCCCCGGACTTTAACCCAATCGAGGCCTTCTTTAAAGACCTAAAGACATATATCCGACGCTATTACTAATACCGAGTAGATAGTTAGACGTATAACGAGGAGTAGCGGCAATTCCTCCTTAACTACGTTTACGTAATATCTACGCGCCGTAAAGCTATCCGGGGCTATTTTCGTAAAGCTCGAGTGCTTAGATTAGAAGAATAATAGCCTCTATTAAAGGGTAAATAACTAGAACGGAAGTAGTTAAAATTACCTATAAAGAAGTAAAAAATAACGTTACTTTTACTAACTTTTATACCCACTACCTCTTCTTCTATAAGTATATAAGTTCGCGAATATAAATCTTTTTTAGCCTATTAAATATAAAGTTTAAATTAAGAACTTATACGAGTTAAATCGACGTTAAACGCTATTAAAACGGAGGAAATTACTGCTAAAGTTAAAATCTAGGCACTTAGGAGCACCCACTCTTACTAAGCCTAGCTAAACTACCTTTAGTCCGGCCACTACTGTCATCCGTTATAGCTTTAATTAACGTTGTTATAGCTCTTTCGTTACTTATAACTACCCGTTTAACTTCGATAAAACGTTTAAAGTAAATCCGGAACGTCTTAATAAAATAGCAACCGAAATCCCTACGCGAAAACTAAAGATCTAGCAAGGAGCCCAGTCTTGATAACGGAATACCTTCAGTCTCTAACGCTAATTCTAGCCGTTTGCTCTTATCCACTTGAGCCAAGTCAAATAGCTCGGTCCGTCGAAAAGTCCGAAAGAATTTATGCCTTAGGCCGTCAACGTCCACTCCTTCTGGCATTACAAGTAAAAAAGACCGGAGTACAAACGGCTTTAGTAAGCTCCTTATAGCGCCTATTATAGACGCTGGTCCAGTTAAAGGGGCCCTAGTCCTAGTAGGAAAGAGCCCAATAGAAGGAATATAACCGGAAGCAATAGACGGCATAGACGTTAACGGTGGGAGCTACGGAGCTGGAAGAAGAAGCCTGCGGCTGCTGGCGAAGAATCTAGTAAAGGCTGATTATACGTTTTATTAGATAAGAGGCTTGATACTAGAAAAGCTATTGATATTATATATCGTACCGCTCGTCTCGGCTTTATATCGACTTCTTTTCTTTCGACTTTACCTCCTTTAATTAAATAATAGATTAAGGAGGCCGGTTACGCTCTTAGCGCTCTTATTTCTTCCTTATTGGTTTTCGATTTCAGCTCGGAAAATTCTTATAAGAATATTCGTTAAAGAGTTATTATAGCTCGTTTACCCGTTAAATATAACCTCTGCCTATTACTTTATATCTTTGTAGTTCATCTTCAAGTAGCGGCCGCTTTTAAGGTTAACGTAATAATAGCTCGGGGCCCCTACGTTAGCCCCTAAGTAGTTGCAATACCTAAAGGAGTCCTAACACGATTTCTCTCTATGAAGGGCCGTAAACGCGTCTTTCGTTAATATCGTCTTTTACGTGTACTGGGCCGTCATTTACTCTGAAATCGACCTCTTTTTTAACGTTAAAGGCGCGAAGAACTCTTCGACCTTTTGCTATACCGAGCCTAGCGTCCTGACAATAAAAGGTCTCGTAAGATAAGATAGAAAAGGTGTAAACGGCTGTTCAATATTGCTCAAAAACCTCCCGGATGGTATATAAGGGGTAGTTCTTTTCGGTAACGCCGTTAGCTTGAAACTGAACGTCAACAGGAGCCAATATGGCGGAACTCCGGCCAGGAAGGCCTTTACGATAGCGTTAAAATCAGGCCTTCTAAAGTCCTTAATAGTGGTAGGTAAAATAACGTTTGAATATTTAGCGTTTAATATACTAAGCCGGGCTCCTCGACAGGCGGTAACTACGGTCTATTTAAGTTTAATTCGAGCTTCGCTATCCTTAATAAGCCGGTCAACGATTACTTTAGTTTAGCTAACTATCTCTCTCTATTTAAAGCTTAGCTTAAGCTCGAGATTACTATCGGAAATAATCTAAGGGAACGTTAGTAGCGGTAGCGGTTTTATACTTTTAACCGTGCCGGTTTATATAATAGTTGCTTTTCTAGTTATTTCGACCTTTCGGAGCTGCGTTAGCGGCGGCGATAGTATACGGAATAGATTATCCTCGTTACTACTAATAAGCTTAGGACTACTCCTAGAGGATAAAGCTTTCCTAGGAAGGTCTAGGGACTGCCTTGCCCTTATTGGAGAACTTAGCTCGTTAGTGAGATCGATTTTAAGGGCTTCTTCTACAACTGGGGCCTTTTCCATAGCCGGGGTCCCTTCTAAGCTACTATATATCGATATCCGACGTAATAAGCTATAGGATCGAGAAGAAGCCCTTTCAGTTGACGTTTTCCTTACTTTCTGCGATCTACTTTCCTCTCCTTAAATAGCGCGTTTATTAGAAGTAGTAGCTCGCCTTAGCCCCTTTTCATTAGATTTAGCCTTTGCAGCCGCCTTCCCAGTAGACTTAACTCTTATAACCTCTTTCCCGGCGGACCTAAACTTGCCTTTAGGAGGTATATCGACCGTTATTACGCGAAGTGGTAGGTCATCAAAGTAGACAAACCGTTTAAGTTGACTCCGCAGTACACGACCGGTGGCCAGGAAGTCAGGAGCAGCTTTCCGGAGGGCAGAACGGGCAGGGAGATCCTGCCCAGTGTCACTAGGAGGCCCGGGGATGTCTTCCATAGTAGAGACAGGGCGAAAAGAGCGTACAGAGGCATCCTGGAGGACGTTTACTACATAATAGTTAATTAAACCCAGTACATCGTTCACTGCTACTTCGCCGGCCACTACACCCGTTTGGGCTGCTGGCGCTTAGAGGGCCGGTATAATAGGTCAGAAGCTATGCAACTACAAGAATCCTACCAAAAAGCGGCGTTTGAGGGCTCGGAATGCCCTCAAACTGGGCCTGGAAGTCCAAAATATCGCGATTTTGGCGATATGAGGAATTGGGATGTGTACGGGGAGATGAAAAAAGTGGGGGGCGAACACGAGCTTGCAATAGACAGTATTACCCTCTCTGGTAGACCCATAGTTTGGGAGCCTCATTTCACCTTTCATGGGTTCCGTTATGTCCAACTGGAACAGTTTCCCGCCGTCCATGATGGCAGCGATTCGATTGATACCGACAACTTCACCGCCATCGTCATCCATACAGATATGGAGCGAACTGGATGGTTCGAATGTTCCGAGCCGTTGCTCAATAGGCTTCACGAGAACGCGGTGTGGTCGATGAGGGGCAACTTTGTTGGCGTGCCAACGGACTGTCCCCAGCGTGATGAGAGACTGGGTTGGACCGGGGATTTGCAAGCATTTGCTCCTGCTGCAAGCTTCCTCTACAGCCCGCATGGCATGCTAAAGACCTGGCTCAGGGGTCTGGCCGCCGAACAACATGAAAACGGAAGGGGAGTTCCTCCTCTCGTCTCCCCTGACATCTTTCGAGGCAAAATGATCAACCCGATCGCGATCTGGGGCGACTCTACCGTTACTATTCCCTGGGATCTCTATCAATCCTCCGGAGATGTGCAGGTTCTCAGTGATCAGTACACGAGCATGCTCGAGTGGCTTGACAGGGGCGTAATCAGGGACGGCCGTCGTCTTTGGGATGCCAATAAATCCTATCAGTTAGCTGACTGGCTGGATCCTGAGGCACCACCAACGGAGCCGGGAAATGGGCGTACAGACAACGATCTCGTGGCCAACGCCTTCTTGATTCACAGCACCGACACGATGTGCAAGATATCGTCTGTCCTAGGGCTCGATGAGGACCAGCTACGATATCACAGTGAAAGCCAAGCCCTCCGACGCGAGTTCAGCAAGGAGTACGTTACTGCTAGTGGCCGTGTGGTTTCAGATTCGCAAACCGCGTTGGCATTAGCTTTACATTTCTCCCTTTTAGCTTCTCCGGAGCAGGAAACGCACGCCGCGGAGCGACTCGCACACATCATTCTAAGCAAATCGCGGTTCAAGATAGCCACCGGGTTTGCCGGAACCCCTATTCTTGGCCATGCTCTAACAAAGGTCGGCAAGTCTCAGCTCTTCTACCGCATGCTCCTCCATAAAAAATGCCCTTCCTTCCTCTACCCTGTCACTATGGGAGCAACAACAACCTGGGAACGATGGGATAGCATGCTGCCCGACGGGTCTATCAACCCAGGCGAGATGACGTCTTTCAACCACTATGCGCTGGGTTCCGTCGTGCACTGGATGCATATGATAATTGGGGGGCTGCAGCCACTCAAACCGGGCTGGAAGATGTTCCTTATAAGCCCGATCCCTGGCGGAACGATCACACACGCAAAGGTTCGTCACGACAGTCCCTACGGCATGATCGAAGTGAGCTGGGAGGTACAAGGAGACACTCTGCATCTTCGGGCATCGGTGCCGCCTAATACTCACGCGACTATCCGGCTGCCAGGCCAAGCGGCTTGCGAGGTGGGTTGTGGTGTCTACGAAATGACGGTGCCATACATCGCGCCGGAGTGGCCACCACTCCCGAAGTATCCCCCGTTCACTCCACATGACGATGATGAACCATGATCTTGAGAAAATGTTGCGTTGGAACACACTTCCTCTGTTCTAACTGCCTACCTAATCCATGTGTAGGCAGCACGGGCTCCTCCTCGTATATATAAGGCGCATCACTGCTTAGATTGCGCGTCTAGTTATTGGAAGCGGAATCTATGTGCCGGAATCTGAGCTGTTGTCAAATCATACTTCATTAACTGCCGTAACCTTTCTTCTGTCCCCATAAAAGTACTGCTCCAGATTCTCTAGAGACTTCCTGTCAAAGTTCAGCCAGCTCGTCCGGGAGCAGACCCCGATGTGCGGGAGGAGCGTCGTCCAGTAGTTCTCCCTCAACGCCGGGTTCACCCCCGGCTCGTTGGCGTGCACATCCAGGCCCACGCCCACGACCTTCCCCGACTTGATAGCCTGTAGCAGCGCATCTTCGTCGATTAGTCCGCCCCGGGCGATGTTGACGATCCGCATGCCGCCTTCCTTAGCCAGGGCGAATTGCTCCGTAGAGAGCATGTTTTGAGTCTCAGGTGTCAGGGGGCAAGCCAGGCAGATGCAGTCTGACACTCGTAATAACGAGTCCAGAGACTCGTGATACTCTGCGCCTCCAGGAAGGACCTCGCCCAGATCACTTCGAGGCTTCCTGTTGTAGTAATGGATCTACGGTCCAGCATCAGTCCGCGTCCCTCTCATACTGTCTGTCGCGGGAAATCTCGGGTCGGCTGTTTGCTCACCTTCATCCCTAGCCCCAACGCCGCCTTTCTCGCAATACAGATGCCAATGTCCCCCATTCCTACGACCCCCAGAACCTTGTCTATAGGATCGACGGAGACCGGCCCCAGCTGCCTGCTGTCGAGCCACCTGTCCGTCCTCACTGCATGCTCCGCCATCGTGAAGTACCGGAACGTGTTAAGGATCAAGTACAGCGCCGTGTTGGCCACCGCCTCCGTGCACGTGTCCGGGGTGTTAGCATACAGAATGCCCCTCCTCGTCAGCGCCGGGAGGTCCGCGGCGTCGTAGCCATGGCCCGTGCAGCAGATGACCTTCAGCGAGCGCGGGTACAGCTCGACCGCGCGGCCGCGGAAGAGCAGGTGTGAGGCGAAAGGCCCGGCTTTCAGCCAGCCGACCCGGACAATGGCGTCAATCTGCGAGTATGCGCCCCCTGGGGAGAGGCGCTCGCAGAACTCGTCGACGTCCTTGCAGTCGTACTTTATGATGTTGAACCTGCTGCGTATGCGGTCCCACTGCTCTGGATCGAACTCCCGCACGGTAGACTCGACGAGGAGTACCGTCGGTTTTTGACCGTCTGTGACGCTGCCCATCTCGTCTGCGTGAAACAAGGGATGCGCCAGATTTCACTCAGGGGAGGGCAGAAGATGGGAGCAGTGATGGTATGCACAGGTGAGCCCCACAACCGCTGAAGAGCCACCGTCTCACGCAGGTCGGTACATGCCGACTATTGCAGAGCAGATACCTATCATCGTCGTGTGCCTCAGTTACCTAGCTAGAGCCCTCCCTCGGCCCGTTGATACGACCGGAGCTGATAAGAACCGATCGGCGGGTTCGTTGTGGGGCATCCGAGATCGGGCTTCAAGCTCGGCAACTTTTGCCGACGCGGGAACCCGGGGATCGGAGATGCGGCCGGCATCTTGGCAAGGATGCCGAAACTGTCTCAACAGTCAGCAATCAACATCACTTGGCGATGTGCTATCTGCCCAAACTTGCTGGTTGAGAAGCCTAGGGTAAGTGGTTGGAAATATCTCTGCCGAGCCGAGCGAATCTCGGCTTCTAATTCAGTCAGGTGCTTATTACCTCACATGCACGATTTGAAAGGCTCGCCTCACCAATTTTGACGTCCCTGAATACTTTCAGTAACATCAAGTCTGACAGCCTCATAGAGTCACTGGATACTGTACGCCCCACCGACTCGCCAGAATGATCGTCAAGACCGGCAATGAGGCGTCGTCAAGTCCGGCATTGCCTCCTGTGGTCGACCTCCTCGCCAGACTTATCTCCATATCCAGCACGAGCGAGAAGGAGCTCGAGGTAGGAATATTCCTCGAGCAGTATCTGCAAGAGCTGGGATACACCGTCGAGCGAGTTGCTATCTCACCCGGCTCTACCCGGCACAATGTCTACGCATACCTCGGCTCGCGGCGTCAGACCCGCGTTTTGCTCACTTCGCATATGGACACGGTGCCACCTCATATCCCCCTCACGCTCGACCTCGACGCCGGCATTGTCTGGGGTCGCGGCGCATGCGATGACAAGGGGCCGCTAGCTGCTCAGATTATAGCTGCCGAGGAGCTCCGGAAGGAAGGGAAGGTGAAAGAGGGCGACCTGGGGCTTCTATTCGTCGTGGGAGAGGAAAAAGGCGGCCCGGGAATGATTGCTGCGAACGATCTGGGCCTTGAGTGGGACGCTGTCCTCTTTGGAGAGCCAACCGAGGGGAAGCTCGGGAAGGGCCACAAGGGCCATGTCGTCTTTGAGCTCTTTGCAAGTGGAAAGGCATGGTAAGCGACCATTTGACTCGCCTCCGTCTCACTAAAGTACAGAGCCGAAGATGATGCTAACATGGCTACCAAAGTCACTCAGGCTATCCTCAACGTGGGAAGAGCGCCACTTCCACTCTGCTCAAGGTTCTGAATAGGCTCGAAGCAGAAACATGGCCGGTGTCAGATCTCCTGGGCCCCTCTACTTTCAACATTGGAAAGATTGAGGGCGGCGAGGGCTACAACGTCGTCGCTCCAAGCGCAAAAGCGTTGTGCGCAGTCCGTGTTGCTACCAAATTGCCACTCATTAAGGAGAAGGTCTCCGCGATCGTTTCTGAGTTCCCAGATGTCGAGCTCAGTTTCAGCTTCGAGTATCCTGAGACCTTGCTTGACTGGGAGTTCGAAGGTTTCGAGTCGGCGCCGGTCAGTTATGGGACAGACGTTCCGCGGCTCAAAGGCTCACATAAGAAAATCCTCTACGGGCCGGGTACAATTCTGGTAGCACACGGGAAGGATGAACACGTCAAGATTGACGACCTGGTTGAGAGTGTCTCGGCGTATAAGACGCTAGCCCTGAGATTCCTTTGAGGGCAGCTCAGCATCCTGCTGGTTGCGCTGTATCTGGTGATAGCGTCCCGAGGCTTCGAAATTCAAAGAGAGCCTACACTCCTGCACGGAAACACCCAGTGGTGCAACCGAATAACTCGACAGGTTGAAATACCAAATGCCAGTAGCTTCGTCAAGATGTAGATATAAAAGTCGTGTTAGTATTGGAGCGATGAAAGGTCAAGAGCGCTCGGTATACATGAAATTTGCATGTTACAATCGAGAGACTACTGCATGTAATCAGACATCTTCAGTGTCAGCGCGAAGGTTTTCTTGATTGACGCTAAGGCAATCGTGAACTAGCTATCAACCAAACGGCAGACCCCAAAAGGGGTCATGACTTCCATTATGAACAACACGATCTCTCTCAGCTCACCATGTCCCCTCTCCAATCAGGCTCCTACGCCGCGCCAAATCTATCACTTCCAATCGCCTTCCTGAGAATAAGTCGAAATCAAGCCTGGTTGGCCTGACGAAACTTGGCCGAGCGAACGACGCGAGCGTTGGTAGTGCCAGTGGACATCTGAACAGCGAACACGCCGCCAAATGGACCGTTTGCGTTGTTGTTGGAGACTTTGACGAGGCAGAGGTTGCTGATACCGTTGATGGTGCCGTTGCAGGAAGTGCCTGCCGGGATCTCAACAGCGAAATCCTGTCAGAGCATTAGTGGGGTTGCGTTGGTAAAGACAGGTCACAGACGTGAGGAGGTTGCTTACATAGTCCTTGTTGACGTTCTCAGCACGCTTAGAGACGACACCCATCTTGTTCTTGGCCCAGTTCACGAGGCCACGCTTGGTGGGAGCGTTGCCTTCGTTGCCCGGGACCTGGGTTGTGACGGTAGCGTCAGAGGCCGTCGACCACTTGCCAGTGGCAGACTCGTCTACCAACGCTTGTAGAGGGCCATAGCCGTCATCGGTGACAACGTGGTAAGTTCCGCTGACCGACCCACCGCTGCTGACCTGGGGCAGAGTCGAGCCAGACTGAGCCATGGCACTAGCCAGGTCGGTGAGCTGGTTGTTCCCGGCCTCGTCGGTGTAGCCAATGTCGTCGTCAGTGTTGATATCCTTGGACCAGAAGACGGTCGTGTCGACTTCTGTCAGGTAGTTCGGGCCGGGGCCAGGAACCACCGCACCCCGGATTCCAAGAGCGGTGCCATTGCCACCCTGATCACCAGTAACGACGGCGACTTTGCCGTGGGCGGCAACAAGAGGGATGGCGGCTAGGGCGCAAATAATGATGGATCCATACATTTTGATGAGAGAATGTGGAGGTTTGAAGTTTGCTTGTGGCTTAGAAAATGATAGTTGCGTAACTGGATAGTGAAGGGCAAAAATGATGGTAAGGCTCGTCAAGTGTTGCGAGGTGACTGAATATGTGCAAAGAAGTTGGAAAAGAAGGTAAGGTGGAATCAATCCGATCTTAGAAGCTTTGAAGTGAAGGCTGAGAAGAGAATTGTGCTGCTGAAGAGAAAGACTTGAGAATGATGGGCGGGAGAGCCGAGAATCTTTTATATACCTGAGTCCTCTGCATCACGATGCTTTTCCTCACCGCGGAGTCAGAGGATGGTCTGCTTGATGTCACTGCCACAACTTATCTCACACGCCAGACGATTCAAACCGTTCTCAGACTCGAACCCCTGTACCAGACACGAGTGGTGAGCATGACCGAGCCAGTCCGTCCCACCGTGACCGTCCCAAGTTCGGAAGTTAAGACTTTGCTCGCAAAGCTTGTATTCATAGTATGATGGGACGATAGATGGAGGCTGGGATTAACGATCGGCCAACGTAACCGAGATGGAGGTGCTGGGGGCTGTGGAGGATCGCCGGTGGGCCCCGGTTGTCTGGAACATCCTGGGAACGCATCATGTGTTTCGCCAAGGATGTGTTATAGGACTGTCTTACCTAGGGCCCCAAAAGGCCCAAAGGGGAAACCAGGGGTCTACCAATTGCCTCTGGTGAAGCATTGCGGACATGGACTACGTATACCTTCCGGAGCGCATTGATCTGCAAATGCTACGTCGACCTAATGCTGTGCCGATTATCCCTCTCCGGCTTTGCCGACTGCCGTCGTTCTCTCTGTAGTCTTCTACCCCCTCGTGTACGTAATTACGCACAGACTGTCTCCTTTGCCTAATAGATCATAGGTACCCTCGAGATGAGTGATCGTTTCTGTCTTGCATCGCGTGGGCTTCATTTGTCCTCTGTCTGCGTACTCAGCTATTATTCCTCCCAAGTAGCAGACTTTTGAGCCAGAGGCGGGCGGGTAAGAACACCTGAAGTCCACCCAAATCGAGACTTTCTGATACATTATCATGGTCCCTGTCCTCCAGGAGAAGACTGGGAGCATTGGGAAGTCTTTGCTTGAGGATGTCAGTGAAGCTGACGTACCACTCTCCAAGGGAAAGCCAGGGGACATAGCGTTTGACCTCAAGCGCCATCGCGACAGGGTTAAACCCCCTGAATGTTCCCACTAATGGAGCCTTATGACGAACTAAAACTTGAGAGGATGGAAATGGGAAGCAAAGGGATCGTTCAGTGGATGAACATATTGAGATTCACGAGTTAGTTGAAAGCGTCGACCTACAAGAAACTAGCCCTAAATTTTACATAAAAATAATAGGAGCACATCATATAATAGACTCTGCCATATGTCTTACCCAATAGTCTCTGGCAGGGGACGAGATTTGAAGTTTCATAAGTCGCTCGGCCAATGATAAATTAGATCTAGATAAATGATGTAGGCCTGTAATGGAAGGCTTGGCGTCTAACCAGGACTCAATTGATTGCGAGAGTTGTAGGACTTATCTATTAATCTCATGCAATATCGGGGGCTAGGGTATTGCGGGATACGGGAGACGAAGTGTCGTTGTGGCATATTCCTGTATTCTTCTTATCATACACAAAGGATTCCAGTCTCCTGTTACAATTTTGCCTCTTCTTTCCCCGGCTTTGAACTACCAGTTTGATATTTCCCGAGCTTGCGCTTTCCGGTCAGGAGAACCGGACCTAGGCAAAGGATCATCGACAACGCCGCAATTCTTCGAGTGAAAGTTCACGCGGAGTCCTAATGCTGTAGATATTTCGGATGACCTACATATATCTGTTAGGACCTTCATTCCACAAATGGTTGTGAGGTTGGGTGCACATACATAGACATCATAGTCCGTGCCGAATTTCGTTGTCAGCATCTGGATCAGCTTTTCAGGATCGACGTTGCCGATCTCTTGGAACTCCAAGGTAGAGACTGAGGGCTGATCGCGAGAGTGCATGTTTGTTGCGGAGCCCGCCGCGTCCACGTTCGCAGGAGATCTTTTCACTGTCGCCATCTAGATCAGAAGGAAAAGGACAAATGGAGGTACGATCATATTGCAGCCGAGTTCGAGTGGTAGTGACAGGATGTAAGACTTTTATTAATATTGTTATTTCTTGGTGCCAGCCTGGCGAAAACGGCACATCCTTTCGCCCAAATTTCCGAGAATTCCTGTGAGCCAGTATGAGAGATACGCGCGTGACCAGTAGCATGGCTCATTGTGGTGGCTGTGTTTGTATCATATTAGAGGTAACCTCAGCTGGCCGTGCCCCTCCCCCTTTCCCGGGCGGCTGCACTGAGTCACACATTGGCACATTGGCACTCATAGGCTGACAGACGAATCTGCCTTGGCGGCCTCCGTGGCGCACTATTCGCCGTGTTTATGAACTCCTTCGCCCGCTCCCTTGCTTCCCAAGAGACTCGCTGTTTGCTCTGATCTTCCACAAGTCGCCACTTGATGCTCGTGCCTAGCCATGGCTGAAGCTACCAATTCTA
Organism: Pleurostoma richardsiae; assembly: GCA_030052745.1. Classification (NCBI taxonomy): domain Eukaryota; kingdom Fungi; phylum Ascomycota; class Sordariomycetes; order Calosphaeriales; family Pleurostomataceae; genus Pleurostoma; species Pleurostoma richardsiae. The sequence continues at coordinate 652,413 of JANBVO010000011.1, forward strand.
TCGCTTCCAAACTCGCCACCGATGCGCGTTTGCAGACCAGCACATCCGTGAAGATAGAACGACAACATGAAGCACAGAGCAGTCCTGAGACAGTCCGTAGCATAAGTAGTCAAGCCAGCTATGGCTCCGTCACAGCCACCCCCGAGTCGTCGCGCATAAGCAGCCCGATGTCGAGGATCGATTTTTTTGGCAATACTAAGTCATATGCGGTTCTTGAAAACAGGCACAGCACGTCTCATGAGGCGACAACGGCTGAGGACGATCCAATCGGAGACACCGATTTGAAGCATTACGAAGTATCATTTCCTTCTCTAGGCAGTAGTGAAAAGCACGGACAGGCGTACTCCAGAGACGACAATCATGCCCTTAGTAGCAGAGTTCCGAATTCGCGCTTCGAATCTTCAAATACCCCCTTAGACGCTATTCACAAGAAGCAGATTGAAGAGCACTCCTCAGAACTTATAGTAAGTCCCATTTTATACCTCTACGAGGCGCGACTGGAAAATTGACACAACGACTGAAGGAAGATCGGCTACGGGTGGACTCGGCATCTCCAACGCGCCCCCCAAGATCTCAGGTTAAATGGGCTGCAATAACTGGCGAGGCGCTACCGGATCTGAAGGGAGAGAGCGGCCTTACGGTCCCGGGTGATCGCCGCAGTGAACTGGGGGGAGGTACCGATATCACAGATCTCGGAGACCAGCTATACGCAGATAAGCATGACCATCTCGGAGAATTGACAGATGAGATGTCCTCGTCTTCAACCGAGGACCGGGGTGACATCCATCAGTCACTTCAGATGCGCTTATTTGCAAGCCTAGTGAAAGTCCATGGTGAGAGGAAAGGCTTCATTCCGCGAGATGAGCTAGCTCGACATATGAACGAGACTCCCGTAGCGGAGGAATTGACGCGCGCGCTAGATCGCCAGCTCAACGAGGAAGAGATTAGGAACTGGGCTCGCAAGATCTGCACGAAGACTCCCACGGATCAGGAGACAGGAGAAGAGGAAAATACGAAGTCCAAACATATCAAGTCTTTTCGGCAAGTTTTCGCCATACTCGTCCTCTTGGAGAAGACTGATAGTATTGGAAAGTTCTTGGGTGGAGGTGTGTGTGATGCTGACCTACCCTTAACCAAGAAAATCCCACGAGAAGGCGGGTTCGAGCTCAGGCGCCGCAAAAAAGAGAACAACCCCCTTGAGTGTTTCCGCAAGTGGTCTCTTATGTCGAAGTACAATTTTGAGGAGTGGCAATGGGCAGTTAAGGCGCCTTTCTTTGCCAAAGGGAAGAGAAATAGCGCAAAGCACTACCGTCTTCAAGAATTTGCGGTGTTGCCCTTCATATACGATGGTCGTCGGGAGGGCCGGCCAGATCAGATGTTTGACGGTGGATACGGAAAAGTGTTTAAAGTGGATATCCATCCAGCTCATCATGATTTCAACGGCAGCGATAGGGAGGTGAGTACCATTTCAGGGGTCCGGTGAAGATTTCATGATGGCACTAACCCTACATAGAACGGATATCGCAAGTATTTTGCAATCAAGCGCTTGGACACACCGGACAGGAAGAGATTTGACGCTGAAGTGGACATCCTCATGAAATTCAGCGACGACTATCACGCTCATCTCATATCTCTTCTTGCCACGTATGAGCAGTCCGGATATTTCCATCTCATATTCCACTGGGCTGATGCGGACCTGCTGCGATACTGGATGCAGATTGACCCTAATCCAGTCGTTAACTGGGGCACAGTGCAATGGGTGGCCAAACAGTGCCAAGGTCTTACCGATGGTTTATGCAAAATTCACCGATATGAGAGCCCAATGCTCCCGAGAAAGAACAGCTGCAGCCAGGCTCAGGGGAATTTAGACCCAGGATACTTACCTTCGGACGAAACTCTGAAGAAGAGAGGTGTGAGTATCACCGAAGAGAAGGGCAAAATCTATGGGCGCCATGGCGACCTCAAGCCCGAAAATGTGCTTTGGTTTAGAGACGGTCCCGACGATAGAGGAATATTGAAGATTACCGATTTTGGGCTAGGGAGTTTCAACTCGAAAAAGAGCAGATCGATGGAACCGCTGAAGAATATAGCCAGGTCGCCCTCCTATCGAGCCCCCGAGTACGATTTAGAGGACGGGAAGGCGACACGTGCCTGTGATGTGTGGTCGCTAGGATGCATTTTCCTTGAGTTCGTCACCTGGCTCTTAGGTGGCAAACAGCTTCTAGAGGAGTTTGGAAAGGCGCGGCTGCCCGTCGACAATTTTCCCGTAATGCTACGCTCAGACAAATTCTTTGATATCGAGACGGATGAGAATGGGCAGCACAAAGCAGTGGTTAAGAAATCTGTTGGAGAAGTAAGTAATTATAACGCCATTAGCCCAGCTGCCAGCTTCGACGCGCCTGGGTAACAATTTGGATGCTGACCTAGATTCTCAGTCCATCGCGAAGTTGCACGGTCACCCTCGGTGCTCTGCATTCCTCCATGAGCTCCTCGATGTTATAGAGAGCGACATGCTAGCTGTCGACCCGGAGTTCCGGGAGGTCGGCGGACGTATCTTGAGTAAGCATTTGAACAGGAGACTTGGAGATATGCTTGACAAGTGTGAGAATCCCGAATACGCTGTAACCCCACAGGCATGGACAGACTGGATCGATACCAAAAGGCGAACGCATGAGGAACGTCGCGACGGCGAGAGCAAGGTGGCATCGGATAGTGAGGCTGCGAGGATCGACAAAACTGAGGGTATTTTTATTGAGACCCATGCGGAACTCGCGAACTTGGAGGCAGGGGCATGGATTGAGCATGCCGTTGAATTGGTTGAGGAAGAATAATCTAAGGATATGGCTAATGAATTTTTACTGAGAAGCCCGCCTTGTCCCATTCAATATACTTGCCCAACATGTAGCCCACTCCAACTCTCTCGCAGTTCAGACTCCCTCGCCGCGATACGGACATAGCGGGGGTGATGAACAGGACATAATGAACTCTTTGGCCCCGGGGTAGCCTTCCCTTTCTTACACCGAGAACCACGCAGAAGACCTGCTGGCCCTCGGTGTTTCCGGGGATGTCGCGCACGAAACAGTAGTCATGAACCCGTCCCACGTCTCCAGGCCTGAATGTCCTAGCAACTGCACTCAGTTCACTTGCGAAGGCCTGAACCTGTTGGTCTGTTGTTGCGACTTGGGCATTGCCTCTCGTAGGAGCGGCGGCGGCGGCTGTTTCAGCGGGCGTCCACGGCGAAACCATGTCTTCCATCTGCCACCTTACCCCACCGAGTGGAAGATCATCGTCACTAAAGTAGTCAATGCCTCCATTGTATCCCATCCACGACCAGGTCGGCGCGGAGCGGCGACCTAGAGGGAAGACAATGCGGCTCAGAGACGGCTGATCCACGCCGCGGCGCCAAAGCAGGCTTCGGTGGAGAAGCCCCCTGCCGTCATCAAAGACGCCGTAGCCACCGTTGTTGAAATCTCTGATAAGCCGTTTCTCGAGACCTGCGATGGCGACAGCCCGGTCAGCGAGCCATGAGAACTCAAGTCGAGAGTATTGCTTATATAGGTCCTCATAGAGGCGAATCTTCTCTCCGCGGGAAGAGCTAAGGGCGATGACTTGGGGGAAGTTGGGATCTCCGAGAAAAGAAGCCAACTTGCTGTGTACTGCGTCAAATTGGTGATGATAATCCAGGACCATGGTATACATACTTGTCCATCTTGGTTAGCGTCTCACAGCGGACTCCCCGTCCACACTCCCAGTAACACTGCGTTTCGGTGAAGTAAATTGTGCGGCGTGCAAGGGCTCGTTCCTGTAATACCCAGCCACGCTTGTTCAAGTGTCCTTCTAGTACATCATGGTTGAAGTCGTCGACGAAAGGACGGATGTAGAATGCGCTCGGAGGGCTGGATTTGGCTTCAGGAGCATCTTGCAAGGTCACATAGTCCCGGTTCTGGCGGCTTTTGAGAAAGCCGTCCCACTGCCCATGGGCCAGACTTGCCGCGATAACGCATGCGGCCGAGCTGAAAACATCCTCCATCCATTCCGCCTCTTCATTAAAGTCACCGTCTGTACCCTGGATGATACAGATTGAGTCGATCCAAAGAAAGCGGAATCCCAAGGCGCGAGTGACTGCGACCGCATCTCGAAAGGTGGGAGGGAGCCTTTTGATTTCTATCCCTCCCATGTGTTCTTGGATGTTCGATCGGTAGGTGCAGAAGTGTGGATTTTCCTTCGTCGGCCGGCCCCACGGATGTGAAAGCGCAATGTACTTGATGTCGTCGTATTCTTCCGTCTTATGGAGGCGTACGATTAACGAACTGGTGCCCATGACGTCCAGTAATCTCGTAGGAAGTCTGCTACTAGCCATAGATGCTTGACATTGCGAGTGATTCGCATCGCAGTCATCGAGCCACCCACGAAGTACTCGAAAATGCAGCTCAGTCCCACCATTCGGAAGCTGTGGAAGGCCTATCTGAATATGGGGAGCCAATGCAAAGCCTGTAGTCGTGAGATGTGAGAAGATCACTTACCTACGCACAGGGGTTCTCGGCACTTACCTCGGCTTCTGCAAAGAGAGAGCACAGGAGGATAGCTTTCATTCATCCTCAATGTGGACTCGAGCCTTTGGAATTGTACCTTCGGGAATAACTTTCGATCGAGATGCTTGGAAAGGTTCCATCTCATCTGGCAGAACTTGCAAAATTCCGACTTCGACTCCAATTCCGAATACGAGTCGGTGACCTGGAATTGTGGCAGCCAAACTTCGAGTTTTGCGCAGCGGTCACATAATCTCTCCGTCACAGGTGTCATTCTGGCTAGGCCCGATTCTTCGATGTCCATAAGGAGCTTTTCGGCAAAGCGATTGTCGACTGAAAATTCCCACATCTTATTCAACTGATACCGGGGAGGAAACTGCAGTTAGCATATCGAGGGACTATCGGGGGACAGCACTCGAGATGAGTTACGTACCGGCTATGATGTCTTACGTTAATTTTTGAGTCTCCTCAGGCGCGAGAGGTCCTTGAAGATGTGGCTCGTACTCACGGGCTAGTATACCATGTCAGTTTGAGGCTTCTATGAACTCCAAGGTCACTCGGGTGGCCAGCTCGCCGCGGTTTTAACGACGCACATGCTTCCGATAGAGAGACCGTCAGCTAGGGAGCCCACGGGCAATTCAGTACATCGGAAACGCTCACAGCCTAAAAACAGAGATCAGTTCAAAAGTGACACCCTCAGTTAATCGGTCTTATCTTACATACTTCCGACAGTTAGTAGTTGCCAGAAAATCGCGGGATATACAAACATCTAGTTACTCACATCCTATATAGTCACAGAGTGTCACACGTCAGCAAGTCAGCCCAAGCGCTTCGAAGCAGGTTACGTCGGTTGCTCATACAGCCTTTCAAGTAAAAGTCAGTACGTTTTCCACAATTAGTGATATATGATGGGCAAGACGTAGACTTACAGACTGTGCTTGGGCAGGCGCAAGGCGCTGGGCCAGCTCAGGAGGCACAGCGATAGGGCTATCACCTATCTTCTGAGCGGGCTGGTTCAGAAGGGGAAGAGGCAGGAACTGCTTTGGCTCTTCGGCAGCCCTTGGCTCTACTTTGAGGTCTTGGATCCGATCTCGACTGATGCCTGTGAACCAGTAGCTAGGGTTGTTGTTCCCCTTACCTATTATAACGTCTAAAGCCTGATAGAACTTCTCTGCAGTTGCTCGACATGGCTCATTACTGGACGAATGAGCAGCTTGTTCGCTTCCTTCTGCGTCATGCTGAGTGACGACAATATTGTTGCTCGGTTCTTCCGGATCTTCCGGATCTTCCGGATCTTCGAAAGCGTCTTCGTCCTCCATTCTCTCATCATCAGTCGGCGCCTCCTGTCTATCACCTGTTTCATCTACAGGAGGCCGCAAAGTGCTATGTCGTGATAACCTCCAGGGTTGCAGCTTGACAACGAGTAAGTTGTTCTTGACAATGTCGACAAGGTCTCTGATCGCCGAGTCACGGCTGCACTCAGGGTCGGCTTCTAGCTGTTGAATGACGGATGCCACGACGGGATGGACCTTGGCAATTCGTTTCCCCGGTGAGCTCTCAATCTCGTAGTATGGAGGTGCCTCATGATCCGAGTCATGCATGGACATGTAGTCTTTCTTGATACCGTCGTTGAACATCTTCAATTGGTCGTAACCGTGCAATATCCACACGACTAGCTCCAGTGCGATGACTCCCATGGACCAAATATCGTAGAGGCGTGATCTGCTCTCACCGTCCAATCTGTCTCTAGCAGCCTCGGGCGGCTCATATCGTGCAGTCCCGAACCTCGTGCTCGTTGGACAATGTCGCAGGCCTGTCACAATGGCGTGATGCTTCGCCAGACCCAAATCGGATATCTTGAGCGTTCCCACGCGCGAGGACGGATTTGGTCCGTTGAAGCGCAGAATATTCTCAGGTTTCAGATCTCCGTGACGGAACCTCTGTTTGTGTAGCTCGTACAATGCATAGGCTAGGCCCCTGAGTTGTTGCACAATCTCCTGGATGAAATGCGCATTCAGCGCGGGTCGCTGAGGACTGCTTTCCCAAAAAGTGCGAAGGTTCCCGTCAGCCCACTGGAACAAGAGGTATCGTCTTTGACCTTGAGTAACGGCAGCGATGAGCTGGATGATATTCGGATTACCTAACGCTGTCGAAGCGATCAGAGCCTGGACTTCTCCCTGCCACGCAGCATCGAGTTTCTGCTGAGCTCGAGTGTCGTTCGAAACCGTGTCTTTGATCTCTTTGATCGCAAAGTGCATTTTGGCACCGTGACTACTGAAGCCCTTGAGATGCTGGTCATGGATGATGACCTGTCTGACATCACTGAAGGTTCCGTGCTGGGTGGTGCAGTGATCGACTTCGATAATGGGCAGGATGTGATGGGGATGGAGGATCATCTCTCGATCACCTTTGGCAAAGACTGGCGAGAGGTATGTCCACTGGTGATCGTAGAAATTGTACAACCTCAGGTCTGTCCATAGTGTCTTGGGCATGAACGCGGACAACTTCAATTTACCGATAGTCGCATCCGAAGGAGCCGCCCTCTCCCTGATGGGCAACCCGGAGTCCCCAAAGTCGCATTTTCTGAATTTGTCCATTGCCATGCACAGCTCCAAGCCGAAAAGACCAGTTTGGACGGCGATAGCAAATACCTTTGGGGCCTTTCTGAGGATGTACTCCACCAAAGCATTGTCGACTTCCCACACTGAATTCAGGTATCGAAGCTCGATAATCACGGAGCCCTCCGTAACTAGATCCTTGATACAGCCTTCGGGAACGAAATTTTGTGGCTTACTATCAAAGACGCCTGGGACGAAACTCTTGAGAATACGGTCAGCCAGGCGAGCTTCGCCGTCGTCACCATCATCTGCGACCTCGACGGCCTCCTCCACATAGCCGTGCTCTATTTCTCCCTGTCGGCCCATGATGAAATGGACTTGGCGGTGTGGACTTATTGGAGATGCGCCCGACATTTCTAAGACGGGTCTTCAATTCTGGTATCGGTGTCGGTCGTAGTGCAGAATAAGGCATAGGAAGTCGTTCGAAGACCCAGTCAAGTAACTTTGGCCGGCCGGACTGGGAGGTACAGGTGATGGGACGAGGGACCGCATCCGTGGCCGCATGGTGGTATTTGTGGCAGCCTTCATGCCAGAACTTCGAAGGCAGCCTTCTCTGTCAAGTCGTCACACCTAGCTAGTATGTGATTTGACTGCTCTTGGTCACTTGACCACCCTCAAGCTCGCAGGACGGCAGCAAGCGCCGTGATCGCCATCGAGTCTGACGGGCCCCTGCCATTCGAACCCAACCGCCTGCAGCTGAGCGGGGTTTTCATGCAGCACGCCACCCGGAGCCTCGCGATGGTAAGGCTCCGGGGAGACATCAAGACGGCAAGCGGCTAGGAGCCATCGAAGGCAGTCAGCTCCGGCGTACAATGCACATGCGACATGCGAGAACACGTCGGCAAGCATGGAGAGCGGGCCCAAAGAGGTCAAGGCCCGCGAAAGCTTGATTCTCACGGAAGGTCGGGGCCAGCCTGACTGTAAAATCTTTGATGAAATATTGCTAGCGCGAGCAATGGATGGCCCCTACACCACCCTTTCGCTGCCTCAAACTGCATGGTGGCGTCTTCTAGGGTGTAAGTTGCGGTATGAGGTCTAGTTACGCGGCCTCGTACCTAAAGTACCCAGCGGGTAATCATATCTACCTGGAGGCGCGTAGAGTACATATCCATGATAAGGCACGCGAGCTTGCGCAGTGGTGTAACACAGACCATTGGCTTGCATTAGATAGATAAGACTTGAAAACAATATCGGCCTACCCAACCCGGAGACGCTAGCTGTATTCACAATCATTGAGCAGCCTGGGACTGGTACCCCAGGCGACCATAATGATCCTGCTGCTAATGATGATGGGCTACCAATCCGGCCGACTCCGGCGGGCCCTTATACACTATTCACGGAACAATCTAATCAGCCACTCTGTATACGCAGGGGACAAAGAGATCAACGTCCCCACGGAACAGGAACAAGAAAGAATGGGAGCAGACGTACCTTTGTGGGCATATACAGCATACCAGACAGCACTCAGGGCCATGAAGCCGACAAACACCACAACGGCATAGTTCATGCTCGCCGCCGTGACAGGCAGCACAGTGGGCATGGAGAACAGCACCGTCTCGAACGCGATCCACGCCACAGAGATGATGTTGACCACCCAGCCCAGCACGCCCGGGATCTTCCACGGCGCCTCCTCCACGGCCCTGCGGCCGTAGGTCATGGAGATGATGACGGGGATGGCGTACGTGACGGCGAGCGAGATGACGCCCACGGACACGAAGGCCAGGAACGCCGAGGACGAGCCGAGGTTGATGAGGCCCAGCAGCATCTGCACGACGGTGGTCAGCGCCAGCGCCCAGATGGGCGTGCCGTGGCGCTCGTCGACGCGCGAGAACAGCCGCGAGAAGGGCATGGCGTGGTCGCGGGCGAAGGCCCAAGTGCAGCGGGAGGCGGCGTTGGTGATGGAGATGGAGCAGAAGAGCGTCACGACGAGGACGAGCACCGAGAGGGCCAGGCCGCCGCCCGGGGAGCCCATGGCCACGCCGTAGATGTAGGGGAGGGCCTGGCCGACGGGAGCGTCCAGGATATCGGCTAGGGCGGGCATGGTTGCGCAGATGGGGATGATCTGTTCGTTGGGGAAAGGAGATCGATCAGCGATGCCGTGTGGTGGAAAAGACTTGATGGAGTGGTAGACTCACAAAGAAGAGGCCGGCAATACCGCCCACGGGGACGCAGAGCGAGATGGCCTTGGGCAGCTTGGTGGTGGGGTGGTCACACTCCTCAGCCATCGAAGAGATCATGCCAATGGCAGAGAACCTTGGAGGGATATTAGCAGGGGGCGCGACAGTTATTCGAGCTCATAACGGGCGCCTTACGTGTAAGCCGCTGGCAGAATACCGATGAAGAACGAGAAGCCACTCCAGCCGGAGAGGCTGGTGTCATATTGACCCTGTCGTTTCACAACATGGTCAGCGATGTTTTCTGCCAGATGGGACAGTTGCACCACATACCAGGGTGTCTGCAGCCGAGTTCCTACCCGCGTCGGCCTTGACGGAGAGGCAGATCAGCGTGATGAAAATGGCGATAAGCGTGAAGGCCGCGCAGAACGTGTCCACGGAGGGCAAGACTTTGTTGCCGAACGCGACGACGAAGAAGGTGCCGAGACAGATGGCGTAAAAGATGAGCAGCAGCTGCCACGACTCCCAGACATAGTCCGGTTGGTACAGGGCGACGCACGCAGCGATCAGCGAGGCAAAGCCGAAGTTGACAGACAGGGTGATTGTCCAGTTGCCGATGAGCCACGTCCAGCCGGTCACGAACGACAGCACGGTGCGGTACTTGGGGTTGGCGAGCTGGAAGGACCAGTAGTACGGTCCGGCTGAGGTGGGATAGCGCGATGCCAGCTCGGCGAGGGAGAGGGCGACGCACTCATCGACGATGAGGACGACGATCCAGCCGAGGAACATGGGGAGTTGCCCTTCACAGTCTCTGGTCAGCGAACAAGCACACTGCTGATATCACGACACAGGGTGTCATTACCTCCTCCATAGATGGCGCTGATCAGGGGACCGCCAAAGCCGTAAGGGATCTGGGAGCGCAGCTTGTCAGTTGACCTGAAACAGACAGCATAAGGGATCGAGACAGGCTCGGCGGCCACATACTGCAGCAATTGCAAGAGACTGGAAGAGCAGCGTGAACATAGACCGATTGCGCTGCAGCTCCGGCTTGTACCCAAGGATGTTGAGGACCTCGCCCTCCTGCGAGTCGGACGACACGCCGCCATCCTCCACGCTGCCCACGGGCACCTTCTCCGGCGTCTCAGCAGCTGCAGTCATCTTCGAAATTCAGTCGCGCTCTAGCAATCCAGCACAGTCGTCGCCAAGATGCTGTAGTCACGTGTATATCAGCTCTCCTTGTCACGGCTACCGTTCCCGCTTGTTAGCTGAGCTGGTGGACGGCGGTGATGCTTGGAAGGATCGATGGTTGCTTGGCTGGTGGAGCGACAAGACCTGCCGGCATCTGGGCGCTCGAGGCCAAGAGCCGTCGCCGGGAGGTTTTATCTCTGGGACGCGACGTCGCACCCGCCCTTCCAGGGGCGATCTGCCTCTGCGAACGCCAGCTTGGGGGGTCGTACGCACATGCGTTTCTCCTCCGTCCGTCCTATCAATGTCGTTGGTGTCACAGCGCCCGATAACCCATCGCCAGGAGGAGGCGTGGGCTAAACCGCATCCGGGCATAAAGTCCCGCCATCAATGTCGCAGCGCAGCCGAGGCGTGCAGCCAGCTCGCGGGGTGGCTGGCGTCTAATTATCTCTCGCCTTTCCCTTTCCCCCCACAGCAAGCTCCCGACCGAGGCACTCCGTTCGAGCTCGCCGCCAGATAGACAAGTGACAGAACGACAGAGCTCTTATCTGAGGCATTGCAGAGGCGCCCCGACCTATCAGGTCGCCCGACGAGATCTCTCATGTCAGACCAAAAGCTCACCGGCCCCTTGGCCAGTGGGGCCGGAAACCCCACGACCCGGAGAGGCACCTCTTTCCGGTATCCTGGCGAGTATCTTGTCTGAGCGGAAGATCCGGGGGAATTTATATCTGGAATCGTCTCCCAAGCAAGCTCGGGCTCGCGCGAATTCCGGGAGGTCATACGACTAGCTTCATCGCCGGGCTCGTTGTGTGCATGCTTTTCTTTCTCTTCTCCGCCCGAGTGACTCGTCTGGCAAGATGGCGTCCGCCGTGCTGAAGGCCTGGGACGAATGTGACAAGATAGACACCCTCTTCGTTATCTTCTGCACAGCCATATGCTGGACAATCATCCCTACGGCAAGCCACCCACCTTCCTCTCCTGTATCCCCTTCATCACAGTAAAGCGGAACTGTTCCGACACTCAATGCCCAGAAGAGCGGCGACATTAGACCGCAGCGCGAACTAACAGGGGCGAAATTGTAGGTCGGCATCGCCTACAGTGGCTACTCATGGCGGCGCAACGGCATGGCCGCCGCGATGCCCGCGGTGCTGACCATTGCCGTCTGCTCGATTCAATGGTGGATCCTGGGCTACACGCTGGCCTACGGTGAGGGCGGCTTTGTGTTCGGCGATTTCAAGTATCTCTTCCACCGCGGGGTGCTCGCCGAGCCGGTCGGCACCATCCCTGCCATCCTGTTCAGCGAGTTCCAGCTCGTCTTCGAGGCGACGGTCTGCGCCATCGCCGTCGGCGGCTTCTGTGAGAGAGGCAGGCTGCTCCCCATCATACCGTTCATATTCGTAAATCCTGCCTCCCATCCTTGTCACCCGGCAGCTCGCTGACGCCGTCTCATAGCTCTGGGGCACCTTCATCTACTGCCCGCTGGCGCACATGGTCTGGGGCGGAGGGTTCCTTGGCGAGAATCTCGGCGTCCTAGACTTCGCCGGAGGTGAGTGACAGCAATGCGTAAAACACAGTGAGCTACGTCACCTAACGGCTTCGACGAACAGGAACCCCCGTCCACATCTGCTCCGGCGCGACCGCCTCGGCGGTGAGCATCTACCTCTCGTACCCGCTCTTCCGCAGCCGGCGCTCCGAGGTCCGCACGCCGACGCACATCCGGCTGCACCGCCCGGGCAACTCGTTCTACCAGCTGCTGGCGCTGATCATCATCTGGGGCTCGTGGCTGGCCTTCGACGCGGGCACCACGCTGACGCTGAGCTTCCAGTCGGTCATGGCGCTGTGCGTGACCAACCTGTGCGCCTCGGCGGGCGCCTGCACCTGGGCGTGCATGACCTACTTCGAGAGCGGCAAGTGGTCGCTGGACGCGACCTTCATGGGCGCCCTCGCGGGCCTGGTCATGATCACCCCGGCGGCGGGCTTCGTCGACCTGAGCACGTCCTTCGTCCTGGGGGTCATCGGCGCCGTGGTGTGCCGGCAGGCGCTGCGCATCAAGTTCACCAAGCTGGCGCACCGCTGGCGGTGGGTCGACAACGGCGACACCTTCGCGACGCACTGCGTGGGCGGCGTGGCGGCGACCATCTGCACGGGCCTGTTCGCACGCAAGGAGGTCGCGGCGTACGGCGAGGTCGAGATCGAGGGAGGCGTCTTCTTCGACGGCAACATCCGGCAACTGTGGGTGCAGCTGGTCGAGGTGATCATCGGCTTCTCGTGGGCATTTATCGGGTCGTTCGTCCTGATTGCGCTGATTGACTGTGTGCCGGGTCTGGAGGTCCTAGCCGTGGACAAGTGAGTTCCATTGCTTCTGCCCAATTGAGAGCGTCCTCTGCCCTCGACATTGATGCGTGTGATTTGTACGAAGCCGGTCACTGACGTATTTAAACCCACAGGCACGTCGCGGCCGGCCTAGACATGAACGAGACGGAGGAGGGTCTCAGCAACATCCTGTACCCGGATGAGGAGGACTACACGCCGATGGACAAGGGGCCCATCCAGCTGTCCGATGGACTGTCCGACTAGCCGCCGTTGCTGCCGACACCAGCTGTGGTGCCCCGAGTAGTCGCCGTGAATGCGCCTCGGGGTGCTCCAGGCACCCCATCCCTTACGTTCTGAGGGATCTCATCCGGCCCGGTCTTATCCCACCGACCCGGTCCCTCGTGGGCTCATCTCTTGGATCACATCTCCGGTCATCTCAACATCGACGATATTTATGGATGTGTTGACCAACGCCCATTAGTCGTGTATAAATGATAAACTTTCAAATACATATCTTAGGAGATAATTGCATGCCACGCAAGTGCTCGAATGCTGATCGGCCACTTTCTCTCTTTTGCGTATCTCGCCAAGGTCCCGTTGCCTGCCGCTGCAGAATGGCTGGCGATGGCGACAGAGATAAGGAACAGTCCGCCGAAGCCGGGGACTTTGTCTTCGGCTGAAGGGGGTTTAGCGTGTCCTCCCCTGGCCCGTCAAGATTGCTTTGAGGGGTAAAAACAGGGCATCCACCGAGTTTCCGGCGAGTTTTCTTATCAGTGTTTTCCGCGGCTTTCCGTTCCTATTATTCCGTTCACTGCCATTACACTGCCACTGGGATTCCCTCATAATGAATGTGCGACCGATAACGCACCGAGGTCAGCATGAAGGTACACTGTACAGCATGTATGTGTTCCAGACAGTACCGTGTAGGTATGCATGGTGCGAGCCAAGCAAATCAAGGACCCGAACCCTGGGATCAATGTCAGATTGGAGGAGTTAATGCGTGCGTGTGCCTTAACTTATACAATAGTTATATGCACGGTCAGCAGCATTCGTGATAAGGCAGTAACGGCGGCGCCTCTAACGGTCGAGACCTTACTCGTTGAGTACGTCGAGATTCCAGATTCCGCATCGGTACCTGCCGGAGCAGGTGGAACCCCGGGATTCGGGATGTCCTGATACAAGATCATTGTCTCAGCTACTCGTCCCTGGATGCTGCCTGGCAGTGCCTGGGTGCTATTGCTGGCTGGGTGGTGCCCGGTTGCCCCTCGTCCACGTCCTATACTGTCCGCTAGCAGGAGACACATCAGATAACGAACCCGCACTCTCCACCGACAGTTCCGTGTATTCCAGCATAAATCCAGAAGGGCATACTTAGGAAGCAGCTGGGAGGCGTCTTACACTACACGAGAGGTTGCCCGACACACGCCACATAACTATCATATCACACAGCAGGGGATTCGCACGCGCGTGCTACAGTTACATCAGGCTGACCGGCGATCCCGAGCATCGCTGCATCCATCATCCTCCTCATCAGCCTTATCGAAGGCCTTGTATTCCATACTTTTAGTAACTTCGGTAGTACTGGCAGCACTTATCTTGGGGGCCAATCACGGAGCGATTCGGACTGCGATCTCCCCAGATAAGACTCAACCGCCCACTTTCGCGCCCCCGCAATTGCACGCAGCGGACGCACAACTTCACCCCGTCGAGCCCAAGACCCCAAGCCGTGCGGGCGGTGGTCTCATCCATGCGGTGAAGAGCCGCGAATTCTTTCCCTCAATCGACCAAAAAGACCGTATTTGACCTGATTGCCGCCCTGCTGTCCGTCCTGCCTGTTGCCGGTTAGAGCCTTGTGACAAGCACCCGCGCGCCTGCTCTCGCTCTGTCTCATATCTCATATCTCGCCCGCTTATCAGCTGCCCGCTCGCCCGCTCGCCCGCTCTCGCGAGAGCTGTTATGCCTCCAGCGGCGCCCGTCACTGTCGAGCGCGTCGAGAACGCGAGGCCGAGGATCCACGCCGGCGCCCCGGGCGCCCAGGGCCCGAATAAGAAGAAGCAAAAGTCTCGCTCAGGCTGCCAGACCTGCAAGGCGCGAAGGGTATGTAATACCAAGACAGCACGTCACATGCCCCAGACCTCACCTCATCTTCCATCACTCATCAGCCCTCATCCACCGTCCATCAACCATCCTTCTCTGCTCTTCAGCCAGCCTCCTATACCTTATACCAGACCCCCCCTTGAGGCAGCTGGTTAGCTAGGGATAGATGCTCTGCAACCCCCAAAGACACGTAATGGCTCTAGAATCCACTGACCACAATACTATAGCTTAAATGCGACGAGACGAAGCCCGAATGTCGCAACTGCGTCAAGAAGGGCGTCACCTGCCCGGGCTACCTCCTCGTTCTGCGATGGACCACCAAATATGAGCGCGTCAAGGAGCCCTCAACCAGGGAACCCATCCACTTCAGCCAGCTTGCCTCGGCTGCCTCAGACTCCATCACCACCAAGGAGAAGGCCGGCTCAAAGAGCCCCCCTCGCAGTGATGAAAAGCGCCCAGCATCCAAGTCGCCTCCCCGGGAAGACTCGGCCAACGCCAAATCATCGCCACCGGAGGAGTCGGCCGCCGCCCGCCTGCCAGAGCCGCCGTCAGAACCATCTCAGGCAGATTTCGATGCTTCGACTATCGACCCGGCCCTTGCAGCTAACGTATCCCCGCCGAGTCTACTCAATGACTTCCCTGTCACCACTGCGCAGCCGCCGAGCTCCCTCGGCAGTGGTCCGGCGAGCCCCTCTCAATTTCTCCCGCCTGGCCCTCTAGACCATTGGGAAATATTGCAGGAGCAGGTGGATGAGGAGGTGGGCCATCTCAGCCAGCGGAGGACCAGCTCAGAGCTCAACTTTCCGACTAGTCACTTAGCCATGGCAGCGAGACGCCGAGGGAGCATCTCATTTCCCGCTCCTCAATCTCTTGTCGACATACCAACCTTCTTGATCGAGCATTGGTTCAAGTCGGTCTGCTCTTCGTGGTCCGCCTTCGACTCTGACGCCAACCCTTACCGGAAGCTGGCTTCCTCTCTGTGGGGAAATTCTGTGTCAGTGTTCTATGCTTTGCAAAGCATGGCCGGCGCTTCACTAGTCGAGACTCTACCGCACATTCGGGAAGCCGCCCTGTCTGCGCGGCGGCTGGCCGTCGAGTCTCTTCAGAATGAACTCCGGACCTTCCGTCTCGATGGCGCGAACGGCCTGGTCTTCCCGCGCAGCCTGCTTCTGTCCATGTTTTGCATGAGCTCCTCCTTGTGTTGGATGGATACGAAGCAGCTTGGTCTGCAGCTGCTCCGCCAAGCTCGAGTGGTCCTTAACAGGCTGAACAGAAGAACTGCCTTGATGGAAGCTGAGGACCAGGAATTCCTGGACTTCTTTAACGGGTGTCTGACTTATGAGGAGATGCTACGAAGCATCGTCAGCGATGAGGAAGCTGACATCGGCAGTCTCCTGAAATGGAAGGCAACTTCCTCACAGCATTACTCCCTGTCGCTTCATGCATGGACCGGCGTCTCTCCAGCCTTGCTGAGGCTGTTCGGGAAGACGATGGTTCTGTGCCGGCGGGCTCGGAATCGCTTGCGGCAGAACGCTAATCTCACAGAGAAGCTCCTTCTCGATGCTCTGGCCGATCATCGCGAGGCTGCCGAAATCGAAGAGGTCCTTCTCTCTACGGAAGTTCCGAATCTCATTGAAGCGGGTGAGACTGCTGAGGAAACTGTTCTAAGAGCACATCTTCGAGATGCAGCCGAGGCATATCGGCTCTCGTCTCTTCACCAGCTCTACCAGACATTCCCCGATCTCCTCGCCAGGCGTCTCCCGGACCAGGTCGACGCCAACGGCATGGTTCCATACAGCCAATGGCTAGGGCCCCTCGCCCTTCACATCACACATATCCTTCAGCGCGTCCCGCCCACCTCCAGCATGCGCTGCCTCCAACCCCTCCTGTGCCTCTGCGCAGGGAGTGGGCTCCGATACGACAACCCTCCACCCATCCCCGCTCAGGCTGCCGACCCCACCTTTGACGCCGGCCTCGGCGCTGACCCCCTCGGCACCGGCGCGTTCCCTCCCGACCTGGGCCTCGGCCTTGACGACCCCTTCCTCATGTCCTTCTCCTTCGGCACCGACTTCATGTCCTCGTCCAGCACGTTTCTGACCCAGAACGACGTCGAGATGTCGCGTGCCCGCATCTTCATTCAGGAGCGCCTCAGCCGCCTCGAGGAGCTCCTGCCGCCGAAACCGATCGTCGTTGCCAAGCAGCTCCTCAAAGCCGTGTGGGCGGCGTACGACACCGAGAACGAGTCCACGTGCAGGACGCACTGGCTGGACGTCATGAACAGCACGGGGTTACAGAGCTTATTTGGGTAATGGGGTAGCTGGCTTCGGCCTGGTGCCGGGACTAAGGAGCAGGCATGGTATCAAGAAGAGCGCGTAGGAGTCACTGCAGATGGCTTGTTTTGGTATGGAAAAGCGTGTGCAGAGGCGTCTGTAGCCCGCGACAGATGAGGACGGTCTTGGAGACTGTGGATTATCCTCTGGCTTTCCTTACAGCTTACCGTCGGATATGCGGCGTTTGTCCAGGTCTCAGCGTCTTTCAAGTGTATCGGTATGCAACGGATGGGCAGACTAGTCGTTATGACGAGTGCTATGACTTTCCTCGCGCGACGAGCCGCAGGGCTTTGTTGGCTTTCAGACTGTACGATCCTCCGACTGGACTACATCGATGGATTTCAGCTTGTGTATTTTTCCTGAGCGGATCTCTAGGCTTGGTTGTACCAGGCGTTTCATACAGGAGGGCGCGGAGGAGTATGAATGAATATGAGCTTCAGTTCGCTGCGCTTCCGGTGTCTTGTAGGATTGTGCATGTGTAAGCTAAGTCGCCTGGAAGTGAGTCTGCCACAATATGCCAGCTCCCAGTGCACAAAGGACTTCACGGACAGCATCCGTCTAGTCGGCCATGCAAAGCCGCGAAGTCGTTTCAGGAATGAAAGGTCAGTGCCGAGACTCTGCCCTTACCTCTTGCGTAGCTGTTACCACTTAGTCTGGGTCTCTCCGGACCTTAAAGCTATCGAAAATGGAGACGGCATCGAAGGCAGCGAACCCTTCTCCTTATGCGATGTACGCAAGCGTGACACAAGTTTCCGACCTCTCCATGACATGCGATCTTGTACTTCAGCTGACACTTGGGAAACCCCCATGACACCCATGCATGCACTACATCGAAGTCCATGGCAGGATCACCCGCCTAGAAGGAACAAACATGCATCTCCCAAGTGTTACAATATCCTCTGTTATGCAGCCTGCACCAAGTCGAGTTCGGGTTCGATGCGGGACGGGGGCTTCATAGGAATATCATCCCGCCAAGTCGACTCTGCGACGCAGAACTGCTTCAAGCCGTGTGGGAGAGATTTTCTCATCGCGTGCAGGTGCGAGCCTTGGCGGATGTTTCGTCCTCTGGGCCCGAGACTCTGTATGTCGGGCAAGGTGGTTGGTGGCGAGTCTATCACTTGGGAGGCCGAATCAGTCAATAACTCATGGGCGTTCGGACTGCAGAATTGTCCATGATAATCATATTCTGCGCCTCACGCTACGTCTCATCTTGTCATTGAGCTCGCAATAGTAAACCCGCATCGTTGGTCGAAGACTGTTCAAGGACACTGCGTAGTAAATCGATGCCAAGTCATAGAGTTCCACAACTCACTTGCGAAGCCCTATAACACGAATCCCTTGAAAGCCAAACTGTCGAAGCGACTAAGAAGTACCAAGAGGAGCACAGGATTTCCAATACGAAGAGAACTGAAGACGCGGGTTGCAAATGATTAAAAGAATGCCAGAGCAAGAGCTGAGAACTCGGGATTAGCACCGTATGTCACCGCAAGGTTGCAGTTGGTCCAAAAGGGAAGGCTTCACTTGCGGTACGGTATACGAAGGACACAGCCCCCAGGATAGTGGCGCTCCTAATAAGAAGACCTGACTAAGGTGAATTCCTGGGAGGGAGCTGGCATTCGAGCATGTTATAACCAGGGGTCGAGGCCCCCCGACTACTGAACGGCTAGATCGGCTCGGCCTTTAGTCGGGAGACTCCACACAGTCGCGGGTGAGGGCGGTCTCCTGTTATTTAAAGACGCCCCCTCCTCGACGGGCGGCAACCCTCCTTGATCTCGCCCAGGGGAAACCTCACCTTCAGCATATTCCATAAATAGCGTAGCCCTACCCCAGGTTTGGGGCAGCAGCCAAAGTGCCAGTTACTCTAGCGAGTAGTCTGGCGTGCCGCCGACGATTCGGCTCGCATTGATCTGGGGACAAAGCGCCTGGAGAGACCGGAATGTTCCCTGATTCCAGGAGTGGGCCCGACCTACGTAATCCCACCACACCAGATCTCAGCCAAAGCGCGTGGTCTCACATCCAGAGGCCACCATGTGGATGCGGCTACAGATGTACGCGTCCTCGTGCGGGAAAGCCGGTCCAACCGATCAGCAGGACTATGGGCCTAATTATAATTAGCCCCTGAATTACGTGTCCATCCTGAAGCACGTCGATTATGCCGGTACCCATATAGTGGGTGAGAGTGTTGCCGGGATGGTGGCTCTAGCCTTACAGTGTAGCAAAGCTTGACCTGACGTCTTCCACGCTCGTTTATTCCCTCTCAACAACTCCATCCTTTTCCGTACCGGATCCCGTCGTAGAACACTCCCACACCATCGGCGTCTTCCGGAGTCTCTCGCTCTCACTGTATTCTTATATCACACGCCCAGGCGAGGCTATCACCACCGAGGCGCACAGGGCGAGACAATGAAGGCCGGGCATTGGGTAATCGGCCTCTGCGCCGCACCCCTTGTTCGTGCCGCGCTCGATGCCGACGCGACCTCTGCAGGTAAGTCGCAGATGGCTCCCGATACTTCACTCCGATGCCGAGCAGTTCTGCGCAAGCCACGACGGCGTCCTTGGCACTAGGATGCCATGGCGGACGTCTTGTCTCAATCCCACATTCAATTACTTGGCAGAGCGGCTCGGAGACCCCGGGATCTTGGCATTAACCGCCTCGGCAGACTCGCTCAAGACCGCCGCCAAGAGCGTGGCGTACAACCTCATGACCTACTACAAGGGAAACGAATCCGGCATGACGCCCGGTATTCTTCCCGGGCCCCCGCCCGACGGCGACTACTACTGGTGGGAAGGAGGTGCGCTCTGGGGAACGATGGTGGACTACTGGCTCTACACAAACGACACGACGTACGTCAACTTGACGGAGGGGTCGCTCGTCTTCCAGGCCGGCGATGACGCGAACTACATGCCCGCAAACTGGACGGCCTCGCTCGGAAACGACGACCAGGGCTTCTGGGGCATGTCGGCGATGCTCGCGGCCGAGGCGGCCTTCCAGAACCCGCCCGATTCCGATCCGCAGTATCTCGCCCTAGCACAGGCCGTCTTCAACACGCAGGCGGCGCGGTGGGACACAGAAGAGTGCAATGGAGGGCTGAGGTGGCAGATCTTCGTGGCGAACAACGGCTACAACTACAAGAACTCCATCGCGCAGGCGATCTTCTTCAACATAGGGTCCCGCCTGGCTCGATACACTGGCAATGCCACATATGCGGACTGGGCCGAGAAGGCATTCGACTGGACAAAGTCGGTTGGATATATCGATGACAGCTACAACGTGTACGATGGTGGACATACCGATGAGAACTGTACCGACATCAACAAGGCGCAGTTCTCATACACGGCTGCAGCCTTGATTCAAGGCTGTGGCTTTATGTACAACTACGTACGTCCACTCGTCTTTTCCCCTCTCCCCGTCATTTCTGCTGTCCCTAGAATGTTGCACCCCTGCCCAGTCTCTTCGAGCTGACATGATTTCGTATGTAGACAAACGGATCCTCCGTCTGGGCGGACCACCTGACCAACCTCGTCAACCGAACCCTCGACGTGTTCTTCCCCGACGGCATCGCAGTGGAGGTGGCCTGCGAGCTCGACTCCACCGTTCAGTGCACGGCAGACATGCTGTCGTACAAGGGCTACCTGCACCGGTGGCTCGCGATGACGACGAAGATGGCGCCCTTCATCTCGACGACCCTGATGCCCGTGCTCGAGACCTCGGCCAAGGGGGCGCTGACGGCCTGCAACACCGACGGCACCTGCGGCTTCCGGTGGACGACGGGCTCGTACGACGGTGACACCGGCGCCGGTCAGCAGATGAACGCCCTCGGCGCGATCATGAGCCTGCTGATCACGCTTGAGGACGTGACCGACCCTGTCACGGCCGTCAAGGGCGGCACCAGCACGGGCAACCCCGACGCCGGCTCGGGGTCCTCGTCCTCCTCCTCGTCATCAGACGACATAGCGACGAGGAAGATCACGACGGGCGACCGCGCGGGGGCGGGTATATTGACGGCGCTGGTGCTGGTGGGCATGAGCGGGATATTCCTGTGGATGAGCTTGGGAGACTGATGGGAGCCGGCGAATTGCGCTTGGCGAATTGGGACTGCTGCTGGGCTGAGATGCCATTTAACTATGCGCCTGCGCTTGCACTGTCCAGGCGTCAGCACCAGGGGGATACAAGGGCTGATGAAAGATGTATTAGCGATCTTGTATATTACTTCTTATGATGATACCGCTTCCTCGGACTGTCTCTCGGTGTGAAAGCTGAGTGTGCTTCGGGCCGAGTCCATAGAGGGCGAGTGTGAAGGGTCGCTCGGTGACGAGATTACGTTCGTGGTCTCGCGGAACACATGGAAACCAGGCGGGGCTGTAGTTCTATCTCTTTTGTTGTGAGATATATAGAACCCGACTTTAGAGTCAACATAGCACCGACCACTTCCAGCGGCTCGGGGTCTATATGGGTTCCGTTCGGACCGTCCGTGAAGATTGCACTTAGTAGTGAGATGCCTGGTGCAGGTCAACCTGAAGGCACACGAGCTGAAGAGACAAAAGCTGAAGAAGCAGAAGCTAAATACACAACCTGTGTTAGCTACAGTTGCACTGCAACACTGGAGCTTCCAGTAATCGCCCAGGAATAGTAGCCTGGTTCCTCTTCGGGAAGAACATAGGTTCCTAACTTTGAAAGCGTCGCTGATAAGATTTCCAGTCTTGACAAAGTTATCGAACCCAGTCAGGCTATTGTAGAGAGACCCACGGAGTCTCTAATTTAGCCTTAGAATGGTTGATTCCTCTGACAGTTAGGTTGACTGATACAGTTCTGTCAGGGTCGGATTCATCTTGAAGTCCCTCCCAGCCGCAACCTTCAAGGTAAGCCCAGTTAGGCCGTTCACGTCCTAGTCTTAACTACGTCTCACGTGAAAGAGGGGGGTAGCACGCTAATAATACTCTAGCATCTTAGAATTCACTTCCAGAAAGTTGAAGTCCGTCGGCGAGGTGGGACTGTCAGAAATATCCAACAGTGGTTCACTCATCATTGTAGATCCAGCAGCCATTCCTCTCCGGTGGTGAAGTTGTGCGGCAGATGAAATCCAATCTCTGCTGGGTTTTGACACATGCAACACGACTGCTACCTAAACATTGGTCCTTCTGGTTTGTTTGCCTTCTCAAGGGCTCTTCAAGGAAGGGTTTTCTCCCACGATAATGACTGAAAGCTCCGACACGTGTCTTGAGTCTCTCGAATCATTGATCAAGGTAACTAAGCCGCTGTGTAGCGTCTTATGGCGAGTCTCAGACGCGTCTACCTCCTTCCACCTTTGAGTTGCTGTCTTAGGAACAACTTGTCCCAGACCTAGATCGTGTATTCTACCTACACCAGCACCAGAGGGGTTCTTTTCCTGAGGGACATCTCACTTGCCTAACTTGAATCCTTCAGGTCTTTCTCGGTAAACAGAATGGCTAGCAGCAACGTGGATTTCGAGCAGTGAAGGCTAGAGTCGAGTCTCATGAAAGCTTATAGCCAAGGAAGCATTGGTTCCAAGCAACCCGTACTAAGCCTTGGCAACCGTACCACTTTCCCTATTCTGGAGCTTCTGAGACCCGGTTTTGGACCCTGGCCGTACCTGCGACATAAGAGCCAGGTGCCGAAGCCAATCGGCATTCGCGGCTCAGCTGGGCCTGCTGCGTAAATCATGCCTAAAGGTCGAATCCTATTGCTCGTGATCGTTGGGTCGCATGAGTTGGCCATCGGGCAACTTATCGGATATCGTCCAATCTAAACACGCAACTGGGGAGATAAAACATTCACTGTCCCTCCCGGACTATGTCGCCTCACTACCGCTGCACATAGGGATAAACGATAAAGATGGCGGTAAAGTTGACGACGTTGATCCCTATTGTTTTCTCGGGCCTGGCCGTCGCGCTGACGATTGCGCTGTTGTGCTTCGGCCGGACGCCAAGCAGCGGCACCACTAACTACTGGATGACTGTGAGGCATACCTATGAGCATCTTCCTTCCCAGTCACCTTTGACTGATTAACCCTGGTAGCTGAATGCGTCGCAAGTCGGGCAGAGCCTGATCCAGCTCAGCCCAGCGTCCAGTTCCGCTGCCGATGACGCGATCGGTACTCTCGGCGGAGGTAGCGGTCTGGGTGGGTTCTTGGACGGCATCATCAACAGTATCATTGGAAACCTCACGCAGGCAGTCGATGAAGGAATCGAGGACTTACAAGGAATCATCCTTCATAATCTGACGATGGCGCTTGGAATCCGTGATGTCTACAATCTCTACGTCAGCCGGATCTGCCAGGGAGACTTCGACGACGCCAGCGATCCCCACAGCAAAGTCACCATCACGGAATGCGTGGACTATGCAGACCACCAGCAGGGTAGAGTCTTAGCGACATTCGTTCTCGCCTGTCGGCATATACCACATTGCTGACATTGACTTCCAGGTTTGCGCAACCTCACCGAGTCTATCCCCGACCACTTCGTCCTGGGCACCACCAATATCACCATCCCCCTCGTGTCCGCCCTTGGCGCCCTGCTTTCCGACACCTTCTCCCTAGCCACCACCGGCTCGCATGCCTTGCTTGTGCTTCTCATCCTCGGTGCCGTCACCAGCGGCCTCACGTTCCTCGGCTCGATTCTGTCGCTCTTCCTTCTTCCACCCGCCACAGCAATTGCGTTGCGGCAGTACCACCACCTGCTCGCGATCCTAAACACCTGCGCCTCGGCGTTGGCCACGGTAGTGCTTATGGTACTAGCCGCAGTGGCGACGGGGATCATAGTCGGCGGACAACGTTCCATACACGGCCTGTCTACCGCGCTCGGTCTTGCCGTCGGGGAGGGCTCGGCATTCCTGGCGCTGACCTGGGTGGCTGCTGCGGGCGGTGCCGTCGCTGCAACGTACTGGCTCGCGGTGTGGTTTGTGGAGTTTAGGAGGACAGCTTTTGCAAGGCGGAGGCGATCGCCCGAGGAGATAGGGAACTGGAAGGGGATATGGAGGGAGGTTAGGGAAGATTTGCGGGTGGATAGGTTGCGGAAAGTGCAGTGATGGGGTTTGCTGATAGTGACGGGCTAGCTTTCGCAACGGCTTGACGTTGTGCTTAATGCGTCTCTTGCCTATCTCTTTCCATCCGTTATGAGTCACTTTGATACTTATCTGACTACGTCGCAGGGAGCGTCGGCAAAATGTGAAATGCATGTAGGTGCCCGAGCTTCTCCATATCTCGACTGTTTCAATCATAAGATTATGATGTTTTAGTATTTTTCTAGCCCTACCCGTGCTACCGTAGTTAGTGATGTTCAAATGCTGCGCTGATTATTGATGAGGGCGGTAGGCCATGCTTTCTCCGGCTATGGCTCATAAGGGCCTCGAGCTTGGGCTCCAGTCAAGAGCTCAGCTTCTCCTGACTCCTTGACTAGGTAGATGTCTTCGTGTCTGACACCAAATTTTCCTTCCAGGTAAATACCAGGTTCGTTTGTGAAAGTCATGCCCGGCTGGAGGATAACATCCTTGTTCCACTTGTTCAGGTATGGCGACTCGTGAGCTGCGCGAATAGTCAACAAGATTTGTCCGGTTCCCACGAGGGGCATAGGCAGTACGTTACCTTTAATGCCTATTCCATGACCCAGCCTATGAGTGAAACCATAACCGTACCCTGCCTCTTCTATGACGGTCCTTGCAGCAATATCCACGCTGGCGGCACTATTATTCGGCTTGAAGGCGCCAGCGGCAGCATTCTGAGCGTCTAGGACGATTTGCCAGACCTTCAGCTTCTCGGCGCGGGTTGATGGGCTCGAGGTTTTCCCCGCCTCATCATAGTTCCGAAGAAGACCCTCTAGGATAGGATGACACGTGGCCGGAGGATCAATGAAGAAACTGCGACAAATATCCGAACTGTAGCCAAGATAATGCGCCCCAACATCGATGACAACCATGCTTTCAGGCGTCAGCTTCTTCCAGCCAGTGACGAACCCTCCGTGAGGAAGCGCTCCGTGTTCTTCGAAGAGCACAATGTTGAAGAATAGCGAGAAGCCAATCGAGAGCAGAGCATTGTTCAAGATATCGGTTACTTCGTCCTCGGTGAGGCCGGGAACCAGGCATGGCCTCATAGCGCGAACCGCGACTACGGTTCCCGTGTTCACCGCCCGAATCAGCTCAACTTCAGCCGGACTCTTCAGCTGCCGGACCAGCTCGACTTCAGGGCCCAGGCCAACGGTCTCGAAGCCGGCCTTGTCAAGGCCGCGGACAATGAAGTCCCGAATCTCTTCGTCGACCATAAGCTTGGGCGTCTTTCCTTCCATGCCACTGAAGAGGCGGGACTTGATCAGTGTCTCGTAGGGGTTCCAGTGCTCTTCCCATATCACGATGTCGAGCTGCTCCTCTTGAGAAGGGATGCCTAGCATTCGAACGCGTCCTTCCTCAAAATGGGGAGCCAAGAAGGCAGTCTTGGCGGTGATTGAGCCGGATTCCCCTTCTTCGGGCAACACAACCATCAGAAACGGGCGCTCCTCGGGCTCCCAAGGCTCCCAATCCACCTGTGAGATGTTTCCATAGTATCTAATCAAGCTATTAGCACGACTTGTGAGATGGGGTATCGTCAGTATCCTCACTGGAAGGTATATCCGGGCTCTAGCACAAAGGCGTCGACGCCGGAATCAACCAGTGCACGTGCCAGCCGGTCACGGCGATCGAGGAACTCTTCGGTCTTGATAGGCACTGCCGAGTCGAGGAATGAAAGGTTGGCATGAAGATTGTCTATCGCGCACTGCTGGACGCTCCCGAGGACAGACGCGGACGGTCTTGCATTTCTCAGCTGGGACAGCGGAAGACCGACTTTCAAGGTGGCCAGAGCAAAGAGCCCTGCGCACAGTATGACCGCGGTCTTGCACTTACGTGACAGGGATCGTCTAATTGAAGCGGGGACACGCGGTTGCCCGGCGGCATCCGAGTCTCCAGCGACCTTCGACATGATAAAAGATGCCGTTGTTCCCTGATGGAAGGGGATCAGCGACAGGATCCAGTCGAAGAAGGATAAACTCCCAAACGGGTGAGGCTCTGCGGGAAAGGAAACGCAGAACACAGCAGCCCTCGATGTTCCTGACTAAAGGTCGCCAAGCTAGCCCTAGTTCGACTACGACGCCTCAGCAACGAGCCATTTCACCTATCAGGTAAGTCTAGCCGGCATTGACCGGGTCCCGGGACGCAAGAGAACGGCTGAGTGGGCCGGTGACTCGGCATGCGTTGCCGGCGGCGGCCTTCGGCAGGCAATTTCCTGATCCCGGCCGTGAGCGAACTCGCGATTCTTATCCTATTGTGGCCTACCACCGGTGATTAGGGGCCCCATCCCATGTTAAGAGCAAGACATCGATGGTATAGGGCATCGCAGGGACATCGCAATGAAGAGCCGATGTTACGCCGCCAAACGTCGATGCGTTGCATTCCTGTTTGGCACTGATGTTTGTTCTCCCTACGCTTTTCGGTGTCAGGGAACTTTGAGGATAAACAATAACCCCCCTGCCCGAGATTGTAGGACTGACAGACCCCCGCAACCGCCATGTATCTCCTACACCCATCAATGAGCGGAGCTCACCGCATCCCTCGAATCCATAGGATATGAGAATGACTCGCGATTCGCGAAAGAGTGCAAGCCCCCTCCCCTCCTCTTGGGCCATTTGAGGTAAGTCTCATAAGGTGATGGCTTATCCGCCACGAGTCTTCTCTATGCGGGGAGTTTATTTTCCTCTCATGATTCCCCTTAGTGCGACCGCGTAGATATTCCTATCGGGTCCAAGGCCGATTCGTTCAAGACGACTATCTACCGGACCGGTGGAGCTGTATCGGGGCGTGAACGGTGATACCTTGTTCCCACCCACCAGGGGTGCGATAGCAGTCGTTATTGCCACTATCTGGGATCCTGTGTGGCTACGAGCGCTGGAAGAAGGTCTTAAGAAGGCACAGTGTGCTGCCACACTCATAACTTCCTTGAGCAGACACCCTGACGTGTTTCAACCGACGATCACCTGTGTCAACTCGTACAGTCCAGCCATGGCCAGCGTCCAAGACGAGGTGACCCCGGCGCCGGCTCCGGCCGAAGATCAGATCACCGGCGAAGAGAAGAAGAATGAAGTTTACCGTGTCAGGACCAGCGTCGACGACGCTGAGATCCTGCCCAGCAGGGATCCAGAGAAGACCTACTTCAGCAAACTTTCCGTGTGGCTGATGGTGCTCTTCTCGGGACTGGCTATCGGCTCCGACGGATAGTAAGACCATGCTGGCCCTATACCAATCGCCATCTTCTTGTCTGTTCTGACACAATCCTCCAGCAATGCCGCCGTCATCGGCAATGTCGAGCTGTTGCTCGCCATCCTCTACCCGGACGCCCTGACCGACTCTATCTACACGCGCCTTTCCAACGCCTTCCTCATAGGCATGATCATCGGCATGCTGGGTTTTGGTGTGTTCGTCGACCAGCTCGGCCGAAAGACCGGCGCTGTCGCCACCACGGTTCTGCTCGTGCTCGGCATCATCCTGTCCACCGCCGCCAGTGGCACCTCACCCACCGGCATGTTCTGGATGCTTATCGTTGCGCGCGGCATCGCCGGCGTTGGTGCTGGCGGCGAGTATCCCGTCTCGGGCGCGGGCGCCATCGAGGCCACCGACGAGAGCGGCGCCTACCGCAAGCGCCGCGGCTTCATGTTCGCCATGCTGGCCGACCTGTCCGCCAGCTTGGGCTACGTGTGGGGCGGCTTGGTGCCCCTGCTGCTCCTGCTGTGCGTCGGGCAGAAGCAGAGCAAGTTCGACATCGTATGGCGCACGTCGTTCGCCCTCGGCCTAGTACCGCCACTGGTCATCTTCTGGTTCCGGCTGCGCATGGCAGTGTCGACGGCGTACCGCAAGTCGGCCATGCGCAAGCAGCGCACGCCGTACTGGCTGGCGTTCAAGAGGTACTGGCGCCCGCTGGTGGGTGCTGCGTCGACGTGGTTCCTCTACAACTGGATCAGCATCCCCTTTGGTATTTTTAGCTCTACCATAATGTCCAGGATGAACGTCGGAGACAGCCTCATCAAGAACCTGGGATGGGGAGTCGTCATCAACTGCTTCTACATCCCTGGCCCCTTCTTGGGTGGATACCTCTCGGACCGTATCGGGAGACGGCAGACTATGGCTCTGGGATTCGGGATGCAGGCCGTCTTAGGCTTTGTCCTTGGCGGCGCAATGGGTCCCATCCAGAGCGTGTTCCCCCTGTTCGTCGTGCTGTATGGCATCTTCTTGACTCTCGGAGAAGTCGGACCGGGAAGGCAAGTCGCGCTCTCCGAAATTCGTCACGAATACCACTAATACTTAACGTAGCACTGTTGTACTGACGGCTTCTGAATGCTTCCCAACCTCCATCAGGGGTCAAATGATGGGCTTTGTTTCAGCTTGGTCGAAGGCAGGAGCAGCGATTGGAACTCAGGTATGCCTAGCCCTCACACGAAAGAGTATTAGGTGATGACATTGTGTCTGATAAACTTCTACTAGGTCTTCACTGCCATTCTCAATGCTTACTCTGACGACTCGTCGAAAGGCGATCAGGTAGCATTTCTCGTTGGCTCCGCCTTCGCAGTCCTTGGTGCAGCCATTGCTTTGTTCGTGATCCCAGATGTCTCCCGGAGGCTCGGGGATGATGACGAGGCCTGGAAGGCGTATCTCGCCGAGAATGGATGGGAGGCCAATTGGGGTGACACCGTCACGAAGGACCCGACCGGCGTCGTGCTCAACCGCGTCGTCTCCTAGTTTAGGGCCACAGTTGATATCGTGGATATGTCGCGACGATACGGATGCCGTTGTATTTTGGGAGTTCGGTGAAAGGAGTTCACTTATAATAAATGCGCACAAGTAGCAACCAAGCCCCTAAGTGTCACGTATATGCTTTTTTTGGCTCAATTCGACCATCCCGGTGAGTCTGCTAAAGTGAGCCTTTCCAAGACATAGTCAGCGTTGGCATATTCTGCATGGCAAGTCTTATTGTACATGCTTTCTGTGCCTAATTATGTCGCTCTGGGACTAGTGTTAGGGACGAGAGGAGACGCCTAGGGAAGTGGTAAGGCGTGTCTAGCTTCGCTTTCTTGGGCGGTTTGGTCCCCTTTAACTTGCGCTTCGGAGCAAGTATGCTCATGCTTGGCTTACAGGGAAGATATAATTTGCCGGGGGGTGGGAGGGGGAGAGTCGACCTGGTCGAGGCTGTCACTCTCCATACATATCTTCCAGAGCCCGTGAGATGGTCTCACAAACATGAGTCCTCGCCGTCAACCTCTTCTTCCCGGGATCGTCTTCCGGGGTCTCCGGCGGTAGCACCTTCCACGGAGCGATGCAATGATATCCGTTGTCGACTGCGCCTCTGACCATCTTGGAGAAGACAGCCGACATTCCCTCCACTGTGTGTAGAGACTCAACACAGCGGATCTGCTCGCAGGCGTCTTTCTGCCGGGAGAAATCAAGGATCCGCCCCGCGAGTGCCGCTCCGATCATCGTAGCGAAAGATGTCCCAGAGAGTGGCTTGTCTCCACCTGCACGATTTAATAATGACGGGTCTAAGGGTGGCAGCACAACGTTCTCCCCCAGGACCGCAAAGCTGTATCTCGCTACACCGGACGGCGAAGGATTGAAGGTTGGAGAGCATCTGACGTTGGCATCGGTGGAGAACATGCACAGCAGCTTCCCCGAGATGTAGAGCCTGCCTGGAAAAGCTATCTCCGTGACGTTGCCGTAGTTCGACGCGGCGGCGAAAATCAAGACGTGTGACCGGTTTGCCTCGTCGATGGCTCTGATCATGTCTCTGTTGCTGGACTTGAACCCTGAAGGCATGACAATTATATCGACTTTCCACACATCAATCGCATGATCAATCGCCTGGTATCGGATCAGCAACGTCGTAGATGAGTGTTGGTGTAGGTGTAGTTGCGGAACATACGCACCTGAGCCATTAGAGTCGCCGTGGTCGCGGTAGCGGTGGAACTCTCGAACACCCTTGCGACGTAGATCTCAGCCATGTTGTACACCTTCTGTATCAGGCGGACTGCGTGTGTCCCGTGAAGCGTACGGTCTTGCCAGTCGTCGCTGTCCCGGTCTACAAAGTCCTCGTAGCCCCCCTTGACAGACTCGGCGTAGCACTCGTGGACACCTGTATCGAGTATTGCTATCTTTGTCGGTCTGTATTGGTAACCTTTCTCCTTAGGCTTCCCGCGAAGAACAGAGTTTAGCCTGTCGAGTTCTTGAAACCAGACGTCCGAGGAGAATCTTGGAGCACTGATTCTGTCAGTAGCGTGCAACCTCGGTTTTAGGGCTCTTCTGTAGTGGAAGACTTACTAGCTCGCCATCACGGAGTCCGGCAATGGAGTGGCGGATGGTGATACGCCCAATTTTCCAGCTGATATGCCAGTCGCTACTCCATGGCGCGGGAGGACATCCGGAATGGACGCATACGGATAAGCCATTAACGTGTAAGGGGCTGGCTGGTAAGACGCATGCGTCCAACATGCCTCATGTGACAAAGTTGAGCAATGCGGCATCAAATAAGGGATGGGCGCTGGTTGGATCGGCTGAGGGGAGACGAGATTGTGGTTCTCCTCCCTCTCGATGTGCTCAGGCACGACTGCGCGATCGATTTCGACAGCACGAATTCTGGAATGGTCAGGATCGCCCCATGCGTTCCTATAAAGAGCTTGAAGCGGGTTCACAATGCTCTTCTCCAACGTATCGCGCAATGAGTCCGTGTCATTTAGGTGAACCTTGAAGATGTCAGGAGTGAGGCAGAGGCCGACGACGTCTTTGAAGGAAGGAAAGGTATCCTTCCTATCCCAGAGGCCAGTCTTCTCGAACACTTCCATGGCGGCTATATGGTCGGCATTAACAGATGGTCGCCCATCGTGGCCCAGGCACTCAGGTGGTCTGAAATCTTCGATGCTGATGCCAAGCTCTATCTCAAGCAGCATGATGCCAAGAGCGAGTATCTTTGGAAAAAGATGTGATCTGAATACAGAATCATCTTCCTCAGATGGTAAAGTAGTCTGGAAGTGTGCGGATAGGAACGGCTCGTTGACAAATATACCTTGCGGTGTAGTCGAGCGTCGCTCAAACATAAAGTGAACCGTTTCCTTGGTCCACTCGCTCTGCATCCAGTCGGAGTCGTAGAAGAGCCAAGCCGCCTTGGCGAGGAAGTACGACAGGAGGAGCCTCATCTTCCGCGGGAGCACCGCAGCGCTCAACAGTTCGGCGAGGGATATGCTGGACGTGCTTAACAGAAACCCCTGAGAAAGAGGTCCGGGTCCCTTAAGCACAAGGCCGGCCTCTGATACCGCGAGCTTGAGCTGAGATCGATTCCGGTTCGTGATGAGCTCGCAGAATCTATCTATTGAAATGACTCTGCCGGGGAAATTATTATCACTCGCTTCCTCTGTAGAGTCGAACTTGACTCTCCTACAGATGATGTCAGCAGCGGAGCACCTGTAGCGACATGATGGATCCGAAGATTGGGACTGACTTTCTCTCCATGACGCATACTTGAGCATCTTGCCATTGGCATGAGGAACTACCGTCACGGTAGTGAGGATGATCCAAGAAGAAGAGCCTAAAATTCACGCTGCCCTCGACATCCCCAGGTGCACAACAGCCGTTCAGGCGAAGGTTTACCGTGATTTCCCTGCGCCCATCCGGACGCGGACAGAGACAATGGGTGGCAAGTGTACGGTAAAGTGCTCGTATGTACCCTCTGTAGTCGCTGGACCTCTGTTGTGTTTCTGGTGGTCCGAGAAGATCGGACATGTCTGAATTCCCGTTGGTCTTTTCAGGCTTGATGAACGACTTGATTTTCCTTATGAACCCCATCCGCGCCGTCTTTGCCCTCGGATCGGACGCAAAGTTCTTTATGACCTTTTTCGTCAATATCTTCTTTGACAAGGCTCTGTCGAGGTTCGCATATCGTTTTCGATCGAAGCCAGGAGAAGCAGACGACGGACGGGTTGCGCGACTGTTAGGCCACTAGTTGCGCAGAGAACTGTTAGTGCGTCCTTTGTGTGGGTTATGGAAACAACCATCTACACTGTCGCCGGCCTTGAATAGTAGCGCGATGCGCTGCGCACCTGGCAGAGTATCTCAAGATTGTCGAGCAGTTTCAGAACTCGTCGTTCGCTGGAACCGTCGCTCTTTCCGGCATCCCAAGCATCCTCCAGATACTTCTGTACGTCCGCCAACCCCGCAGCGAGGGGGCTGCAAAATGCCTTGATGCCAGGCTCTTTGGCGAGCTCTTGGGCGCAGTCGCGAAATCGACGGACCACATCAGTGGCGAAAGGTAGAGGTGACTGGACGGTTTCCGTGTCCATCTTGGTAGGCCGTTCTGGAGTTATGGTATCTAACACCCAGCACCCATGTTGCGGAGGACTGGGAATTGTGGTTTGCGTAAAAACCACCTTTTCGGTAGCTTTGGGCTGGACACCATCTTCCCCGCTCCGGACCGAAGCGCGGCCCCCAACTGACAGGGCGGCACTAGACGCATCGCGAGTGGGCATATGAACCACACCACAGTTGTTGAAGCCCGTTATTGCAACTCAAGATAGCTACAGATCCGGCACTAATATAGCACGTTGTACTCAAGCTCGCGTTGCGTTAGTTCGAAAGTGAATGTCCTTGACGAGTTTCATTACCTTACAACGACGGTACTCTGAGCCTCTAAGGGGAGAGGGACGAGGCGAACCCCTCCGCACTTTAAGTCTTGTGGTTCTTCCTTCATGAGCCCTCTTACTATCAAAGTTATGACATCGTATCTTGAAGTAATGTCTCATGATACCAGGCGCTCAAGTTTGAGGGAAGTGTTGAAGATGTTCACCAACTAATTATAGAGAAGATTGACATGACAACAGGTCGCGTTCCGACAAGTAATCAGGGTCATCCAGAAGCGGCAACCGGCACCGGCCGAGCCAGGATTTCTTCAGACACAGATTTGGGGGCCACCAGGCTTTTCTGTCATTTGTCCACTAAGCGACCTCATGACGTGGGGGTGACTAGAGCGTCAGCTCAGGCTGAACCGCTGAAAAGTTAGGATGACTCTAATTAATCCATCTCTGACTTCTGAATAAGGCGAGAACCTCGAATATACGGGGTACAGGGGACATCCGCCAGTCATATCAACTCCGAGGGAGAAGTCGAGCTGCACTTGGTGGAAAATGCTCTGATATGATAGCTTGTCGCCAAAGGCTCGACCAGTGCTAAGTTCCAGCCTACGCATGCAGCGGCGAAAGGGCTGTCCGACGCCTTCGTGGACATTGTGCACACCATAGCGACGTACTGCAAGGGCCATGGAGCGGATAGGTGACATCTACAGCCACACGAATACATGCCAGAAGTTGTTCACCAAGTGTCTGTTGAATTCAGCTCTAGATGAGGAGTGGTTCGAGAACAGACAGGGAGAGTTCAACCTTTGGGCGTCAGGTATCAAAGCATCGAGTGTGGGCAAGTCGTCGCTAGATCATCGCGTGCGTGACCGAACCGATGTCCGGGAGCTGCTTTGTGATCTCCTAGATGGCTTATCCGAAGCGCTTGGGGACTGTTTGCGGATAGGTAGGTTCCTAACAGACTCGCAATTCGTTTCACTAATTCTGCGTAGCTCAATTTGACTCGGGGGGTGCCGCGGAGGCGGAATCGCTGCCAAACGGCGAAAATGACGTGGAGTTTGATTTCTACGACTTCTCTAGCGAAGAGAGCGAGTCTATTTCGTTGGCCGACATTGAGGAGCCCGAGAGTCGCTACTCGGAACAGGCATTCAACATCAGAGCGATCCTCGACCAACTGACAAGGATCTCCACTGCCCTCCGAAGGTCGGGCACCAGGTATAGATATCAAAAGGCTGATAGCTCATACAAGGACGAGGACTATGAGCAGCTGAGGGCGCACCTGGCTTTTGTCGTCGCAATGGGAACTACCCCTCTTCATGAAGGACAATCTGGACGGGATATAATGCCACGCCTGCCTTACCTGGCGCGGCTGACTCCGGTCCAAAAGCGACTGATACACGCGAATGCAGTCAGACAGAACAGAATCATGTTTGCTACAAAGTCTATGAAAGGAACCGATGCACCAGACAAGCGGAAAGAGTCAGTAGCGCAACAGGCGCCCGACACCGCGGTTGCGCCAGACTTACCGAGACTTACCCTAAGACCGCGAGAAGCCACTCCTGCGCAAACTAGCCAGCCAGTACGACCTGCTATTAGTGTGGTCTCTCCATCTGTTGTCAGAAGCGCTACGGAAATCGGTTCTCAGTTTAACATCGAGTTAGCTGTTGTGAAGAAGGCAACTCCCTCCGTTGTGACTAAGGCCACACGCACTGGCGCTACACAAGACTACCCTCGCTGTCCTGCACCCATATCGGGGGACCTGCTTCAGTGCCCTTATTGTGCTGATTTACTACCCACGGACTACTGCAAAAACCAGTCTAGATGGAGGTAGGACAGTGCACCTCGGCATCAAAACATTTGATGGCTAACCTACACCCAGGGGGCATGTTGCACAGGACATACTGCCATACATGTGCCCTTATGAGGATTGCAGCCTCCCAGATGCAATGTACGCAACGTCTGATGAGCTTTCCAGACACGCGAAGGAGAGTCACAGTATCCTCCAATGGGTATGCGATTGTCGTTCCCCGAAGTTAGAAGGCTGTTCATACGTCTCTTCGAGCCAGGAAGAGTGGGAGCTGCATATGCGTACAAAGCATGAGGGTACTTTCCCTGTGGCTCAACTTCCCTCCCTGGCCAGGGTAAGTCAGAGAACGATGCTTCAGGCACTCTCCTGTCCTCTCTGTGGGTATGCTGTTGAGACCGCCTCCCCAACCATTGACGACCACATACTCCATCATCTGCATGGATTTGCCCTAAGATGTCTGCCCTGGGGCTCTAGCGGCAGAGAAGCGGATACAGTTCCAGCTCAGTCCGTGGGTGGTCCTGACTCGGACGACTTGACAATAGACGACGATGACGACAATAACGATGACAACGTACAAGGCTATGCGGCCCTTTCTAACGTTGAAGCCATGCGAAAGTTTTTCGATGAAACCGCAACAAGAGCTTTACATGTAATCGACAAGTCTCGGTCACAAGTGGTGTCTACCGCTCCAAGCTTAGGCATACTGCCGACAGGACATGGAATCAGCCCGGCTATTGCAACATTCCGTACATATTTTGACAATTTCCCAACCACACAATGGGAGGCGTGGGGACCGCACATATTCAAAGCCTGTCAGGTATTAGAGCAAATTCGCGTGGCATGGAAGAAGGGCGACTCCCTGCGGCTCATCATGGGAAATGCTGAGGAAGTGTTGGGTCAACTCCTAGATGACTGTTCGACTATTCGCGATGACCTTATCCAGGGAAAGACAGCTAATCTAGAAGGCAAGTCGATTCCACCATACTCTACACCATATCTCCTAGAATGATGGATTTAACATAAGGTGCCAGAAGTGGCGGTGATAGAGACCTCTCGATCCTGGGAGGTCCCCACAAGGCAGAAAAACTTCATCGGGACAGAGGGCCTGCCGTCTTTGATGGTAAATGAAGTCTTCGAAACAGGAACCAATTATCTCCTCTCCGCGATAACTGGCGGCCCATGCACGGGGAAAACTGCCACTGCAGTTGAGTTCGCGCACCTATGCCGCCGCAGCTACCCAGACCACGCTGTCTTCTGGATCGACGCCAGTAAGCGAAAGGGGGATTGGCTCCCTGACACATGTCGCGAGATTGCGCAGTCCCTACAAGTTCCAGTGGCAGACTTGAAAGGTCCCGGCCGTTATGATTCCGCCTTTCCCTTGCTGGATCGCATGAACATCGAAAGCAAAGTACAATGGATCGTCATCATCGATGAGCTTGACGACGACCCGCAGTCCTTCTTCCAGGATGAAAGGATTTTCATGACAGTGAAGAAGTGCGGCTCCATTTTGATCACGTTAAGGGATTACTTGTTACCCAACCGCTTACTACACATATACAATGTTGAGAGGATGCTTGATCTCGACGCAGAAGCCAAGTTTCGACTGTTCATGAGTGTCACTGCACGCGATCTGACCGACGAGGAAGAAGGGGCTGTCAGGTACGCCTGCAGTAGGAAAAGTGCACAACTGATCATGGCCGCCGCCCGTGTGATATCTGCAAATAGGCTTCTTCGCCCAATGCAGCGTTTCAGGTGGCTTACATCGGCGCCGAGGGGGGCAGTTCGCATCCTTACATTCGATGATGTTTCACTGGCGTCGAATAACCACTTGGTGATTCTTAAGCAGATTCTTCAAAGCATGGCAAGACAGCACTCGCATAGCGACGCAGAAGATGACCTGTCCCTGCCTGGGGAAGAATTTAACATGATAAGTGGTGCAGGAACAGGAGGCCTCACGGCGATACTTCTTGGGTGTCTCGGATTATCGATAACGGAAGCTTTGACGTACTGGGAAGAGTTTTTAAAAGCTGCCGCCGCTGTTTCGTCACTTGATGAGAGACTCCATGACGAGGAAGTTGTCCGAACGCTATTGATGGATGTGACGACTCGCGCAAACTCGGAGGTACAATCAATACTCACCCGGCAATTTTGCGACAGTTCGGAGTTACCCTGCGAAGAAGTGTAAATCCAATCTTAATGCCTGAAATTCGGTTAATGTCAGTTATACTCACTTATTGGCAGGCTGGTTAGCATTCCGAGCCGACGAACGGCGGGTATGGCTCTGCTGTCCACGAATGCTTCCGAGCCTTGGTCTGTGCTCGATGTGATGGTGGCTTGCATCTTGGAGCATCCTATTCTGGAGCTGGACAGGCCGAGAACCGAGAGATCCGCTGGAGGCTCGGATCGCAAAGGGAACATCCTCATCGACACTGTCACACAGGCAGGCGAGAACTATCGGATTGGAACTATCGGTTCCACTGGATGCCTAGTATCTATTGGGGACTGGCCTCCAGTGCAGTCTCTAGGTGTGCACTTCTCTACTAAAGATCCTGCAGTCAGCCAGCGCAGCATCCAGTCATTTGAGGGGACTGTCCTGGGCAGGCAACTTCTGTCCTCTGGCTCCTATTTCCGGTTCCAGGACAATGACGATGAAGTGCCACCTCCAGAACATCAGGAGCCTGCAGATTTTCTCGACGAAATTGTCCTCAACGGGACGAAGTCCAACCGAGAAGATGATGACTCCGAGGTAAAAAAAACTCACGCCTCAGAGAGGGATTGGAAGATAATCGACGTGCCAGATGGAACCCCGCGTTCTGGACTGGAAAAGAACTGCATCCGGCGCATAAGCAGGACTGCTGGATCCAATATGTTGATTGCGCTGGACTATCCTGGGACAGAGTACTCAGCTCTGGATACTTCATATCACTGGACTGTGGAGGACGAAGAAAACTTACCAAAGAGGCTAGACGTGAAAGGCCCAATGCGGCGTGAAGGCGAGACACGGACCAATGGCGAGGAATGGTGGACAGAAATCCCCAAGTATTTGGTCGCCCGTGAGGCAGTTGACGATGCAGGATATGAGTATGAGGAGACAGACATTCACATCTATATTCTAGAGTATCTAAGCTACGTGAGTTGCTACGTTTCGTTTCGGTTCATCTGGGCTCTCAGAATTGCAATCGCTGTACCAATCCACTCTAACACATCAGCAGGAATCGATCTCAGACCTCATCAGGAAGAGCGAAGAGCACAGACGCGTCCAGGGACTGGATATACAGAGCCGGGGGCTTTCTTATTTGGATGCACAGATTCAGAGATACGATCGCTGGCCTGGGCAACTCGTCCTCGTGGCCGAGCAATATGTGCCCATCGAATGGACTGATGCATTTGTCCTGCCTAGTTACGAAGCCTTGTTACGTCATGGCGATTCTCGACATTTCGACAAGTATCGTACTCGAAGTTGGGAGCATCCAATTGTATCGACATTCGAGAGAGTTGAACGTGATGCTCGAGAGGAGTGGCCGGCCACGGCACTACACGTATTGACACAAGCTGACTCCGTTGACTCTTCTACCAAGAAAACGAGTCAGGGTCAGCAATCGAGTTCTACAGTTACTGCTGCCAATGCATCTACTGAAGGACTCTCAGCCGTTGACACTGCTGCTATAGCGAAGGACCAACTGGAGATGAGCAGGTCCGCCACGAAACACAGCCCGGAAACCAGCGACAATGACGAACAAGGTGATCTGAAGCTTAGGCTAGCCAGACGGTTTGACAGAGGAATCACAGATCGAAAGGGAGGATCGTCAGACGATGTGGCAACGTGTTTCCCGGCACTTAAATCCACCTCAGAGATCATAAGAGAGAATGATAAGCAACTTGCACTCCGCAACGCTGCAGCCATCTCGGCCAAAGTTGAAGCATGCGCAAGGGCTCTTCTAAGAGGAAGAGGGGAGAGAATGTTACTTTCGAAGGTGGTAGATATTGAGTAGTAAATCGAATATTGTGTTCGCCTGGGCAGTCAGGCCCAATTATTATAGCCGGGTGTACTCGCTTTTGGATAGCTAGTGAGATTTCTGTGGTGTCCTCAGCCTGTTGCCTCAGCCTGTTGCCAGATCGCATGAAATGCCCGCATTGGGCTTCCTGGTACAAAGACTTGCGCAGGAGTCTCTTACTCTTCAAGAGACGGTTTTACAGGCCTACAATGCAACATAGCTTCCGCGGGGGGGGGGAAGGGGGGGGGGGGGGGGTAATATCCGTTTGATTTTACAACTTGGCACTATCCTTTTTGCCTTACTGGGCTATGGTCGCAGAGGTATAATTGGCACGAGGAGAGTCGATGTATCGGTATTCTACGAGGATTAATTATATACTACGAGGCAGATAACGCCAGCGTTCTCCGGTAACTTTCATGTCCTGCCAGGCGCCCACACTCCCCAGCGGCAACACCCGCTGTCCCGCGAGCAATCCGGACACTCCGACGCCGACTGACTCGATCACACCGACACCTTCGGACCTGGGTACGGAAGGTAGCAGTGTGATCGATCGGTAAGAGCCGGAAATCGTCACTAGATCTGAGGGATTGATGCTGTCAACAGCATCCAGATCTGGACTTGCCTTGGCCCAGAGTCCAGCGGCTCATACGGCTCGGCGACCACCACCTCGTCCGGAGGGTCGAAAGCCCGCACAGTAGTCCTGAACACTAAATACTTCAAGACTGACGGATATCGGAAGCATATTAGTTGACCTCTGGTCAACTACCTATGATATCGCCTTAAGCGCTCTCAACGCAAGACACATTGAGTCATCCACTTGTGGTAGTTTTGGCAGACACAAGACAATATAGATATCCCCCTCCACTGAGGCGCTGCTTGGCAGTTATGGGCTTTTGCCATCAGCAGGCGTCTTTGTATCTCCTCTCTGCTTTAGGACCGGAGGGAAGAGTATCATGGGCGAATGCTCCAAGGAAACCGCTGTTGCAATCTTGCATTTTATTTTGTTGACAACGTTAGTGGCCATGCCTTGCTAACATGAGCATAATAGCTAGATATTGCATCAAAGTGCAAATTCCTATCAATACGAGAGTTCATTCTCAATTACATCTCATACCCGATCGGCTTTTGAGCCTGAACAAATGAAATAGCGGCTGAGCGGGTTAGAAGACCGCTGGGGCGACCAGATACCTTCGGATCCTCTCCGATGAAATTGCTCGGAAAGCCCAGGTCAAATGGCTCCACGCTCTCCAGGTATTTGACTTGTTCCCCCGTTAACTTGATCTTCAACGCCTGGATATTGTCTTTCAAGTGTTTCACTTTTCGTCCACCGATTATCGGGAAGACGTTCGGTGCCTTGCTTAGCACGTACGCCAGTGCGACAGCACCCACAGATTCGATCCCGTGCTCTGCCGCAACTGTAGCAAGGGCTTCACTCACTCTTATCTGATCTGCCGTCTGACTCCCCGCGACATGGCCGCTCAACGAACTCCTGAGGCCTTCGCCGTGTTCCTTTCGCTCGTCGACTTCCTTCTTGGTTTTGAATTTCCCAGAACCGAGAACGCCCCACGGCGCGAGAGCCATGCCGAAGTGACGAGCCATTGGAATGATGTCGCGTTCGAAGTCACGGATCATAACGCTCCAACGGCCTTGATAAATGCAGAAGGGAGTCTTGCCGAGAGCGGTAGCATAGGCGTTCGCCGCGCTGACGACCCATGCGGGAGTATCTGAGATACCCAAATACAGAACTTTGCCCTGCTCGACGAGGATATGTAGGCTGTCCATGACCTCCTCAATCGATGTAGTGTGGTCCCACCAGTGTAGATAAAGAATATCGATCCAATCTGTCTGCAGCTTTGCTAAGGAGTCCCGAACGCTCATGTGCAGGCTCCTCTTGTGGTTTCCGCAGTGGTTAGCCGTCTTCCCCTTTCCCAGCACATGAGCTTTGTACTCCGATGTATATTTGGTCGCAATAACAAGCTGATCTCGGTTGTTACGAGACTTCATCCACTCGCCTAGCCAGGTTTCGGATTCTTCATTCTGGTAGTCGTTGGCGGTGTCGATGAAGTTGCCTCCGGCGGCGACGTATGCATCCAGGAGTTCGAATGCTTGGTCCTTGTTCATGCTACCCATGGAATGGGACCAAGCATCACCGATTGACATAGCACCTAGCTGGAGTGGCGACACGCGGAGACCGCATTTTGGGGAGAGAATACGGTAGCGGCCCAGCTCAGTCGATGGTTCGGGAGGGCTAAAGTCCATACTGAGATGAGGTAGTTGTTTAGGGAAGTAGTTCGTTATCAATTATGAATGGTAGGGCTAATACGATGCTCCTTCGTTCACTTCATCACCTTGATACTTTTATATCTCTACCGAGTCGGAATTAAGAGCCGGACGCAACAGGGAAACGATGGTAAATGGCGACTAGTGTGTGATGGGGTGGTAAGCCGGTTGCATAAGTCGGTTGGTTCCCTACCTACGTTGGTGGTACGCCTTCCGGGGAACTCGGGTTTCCTCAAGTGGGATGTTTCTCAGATGGGGCCATCATCTACGAGTCACCGTCACGAGAGCGGGCCAGAAACCTTGAAAAGTATGCTGTCGAATACGTTAGATACGAGCTATCGCACCATTGGCGCTAGAATTGACCGAATTGCTTGGTGATTCCTCGAACCAGAAGCCCCAAAAACACGTCTTATCCTGGCATAAGATTAGCTAGATGGGCTACGGTACCTACTAGAGTTGATAGCCGGAAGCGGAAAGACATAACGCCTTAACCAATTAATACCCAGATCAAAAGTGGTCTTTTGTGCACTTCTGGTTAGATTTCATCGATTAAGTAATTGAACAATAATGAAGTACTAGTTGTTAGACGGTGATTCGTGGATTCTTTCTACAGGTAACTTGCTTAACTGAAAAAGGGTGAAACCCGAGACCTTGGCAGTCTCCATTTGA
This sequence comes from Pleurostoma richardsiae, assembly GCA_030052745.1. Taxonomy (NCBI): domain Eukaryota; kingdom Fungi; phylum Ascomycota; class Sordariomycetes; order Calosphaeriales; family Pleurostomataceae; genus Pleurostoma; species Pleurostoma richardsiae. The sequence continues at coordinate 693,995 of JANBVO010000011.1, forward strand.
CAGAAGAACGGCGGCGTCGGGCAAGTGTACGCAGTTATATCCACCGTCGTCTCGGATTTCGAGCTCTCGGAACCCCTATTTCCGATAGCTGAAGAGGAGCGGCTAGAAAACATATCTGAGCAGGCACACTGACGACTATGGCTTTAGGTCAACCAACGTTATGGACCGCCGCAAGCCTGAATTTGCACGATGGGCTTCTTAGATTCCCGGTTATTTGTGAGGCCAAAATACCCGACCAAACCCTTCGCCGACCAGGTCGTGATTGTGACAGGGTCGAACGTTGGACTCGGGTTCGAAGCAGCTCGGCACTTCGCCTGCCTCGATGCCGCACGCGTGATCCTCGCAGTCCGGAACATCCCATCGGGCGAGAGGGCCAAAGGATCGATCGAGCAGTCCACTGGCCGACGCGGGGTCTGCGAGGTCTGGGAGCTAGATCTGGCTTCTTACGACTCGGTCAAAGCATTCGCAGCACGAGCCTCAGAACTTCCGCGGTTGGACATTCTCATGGCGAATGCTGGCGTTGCGACGACACGGTATAGCACTGCGGAGGGTCACGAACTTACCATCACTGTCAATGTCATTAATACTTTCCACCTAGCGTTCCTTCTAGTTCCGAAATTGAAGTCGACGGCCCGGGAGTTCCCGCCAGCCAACCCTCACTTGTCTATAGTAACAAGTAAGGTGCACGCATGGACTGACCTTCCAGAATGGGCGACAGACAACACATTTGCGACGCTCGACGATGAAATCACAGCTAAAATGAATATGCGCTACGCGGCTTCGAAGCTCCTGGAAGTTCTCCTGGCACGAGAACTGGCGGGGAAATTGGAAGGTCCTGGGGTTATCGTGATATGTTGCAACCAGGTCTGTGCCACTCGCAACTATCTCGCGAGGATGGGTGGACGGCTGCTTTCTTGAAACTCGTTCTGGCCCGCTCCACTGAGGTTGGTAGTCGGACACTGATGGCGGCTGCTGCTGGGGGTCCGAAAGTCATAGCGCATACATGAGAGATGGAGAAGTGGACAATGACGCATTTTCAGCTTTTTTCCGCGGTGAGGATGGTACGAATGCACAAGGAAAGGTCTGGAAAGAGTTGGTTGACATTCTTGAGAATATACAGCTAGGGGTTACTATGGTTTGATGCATCCCGGTCAGCAAGATTCAGAAGCTGCCAGGGCTACGGTAGAGTCAGTAAGGGAACTTGTCTTGGGAGCCAACATGTACGTCTGCATCTCGATATATGAAGGTGTTCCTAGCGATGTCCGAGGTAATAGTGTGGGCGGTATGCCCTACATCTGATAAAGCTATCTTCTCGTGACTCAAGGAGAACGCCGCCAGATAGATGTCTGTGGTATCAGCCGATTTTCAAAGCTCACGAACATTCACGTTGGGTGCTTGAACAGAACAATCTACAGAGACATTTTTATACTTAAAGAGATATACTTTGAATTGAATGCAGCTTTTGCGGGTAACTCTGTTTGTTTTGCTACCTGACTTTGCATTATTCTTCCTAATGTCTCCTGGTCGCTTCTCGCTAGCCTTTCCAACGCTACAGAACACGGGGTACCTAGCTGAGATTCAAGGTTTTCCCAGATTATATGTACTGTGGCTTCAGACCTGAAACCTGAACCGAGGATCTTTGGTGCTAGCAACGCCCTCCGTAACGTAGACGCTACCGTGGCTGCGTGACTGCAACCGATCGCGACGGCGGTTCTCCCACCTCATCCACAGCGTATAAAGTACGCAAAGCGCGAACGATATTGAGCATACAGCCACGTTGACACGCAGACTGGTGATGTAACGAGGAGCCTCTTGGCTGATATAGACGTTGGACGAGACGAAGCCACCACAGTTGCCGGCAGCGATAGTGACGCCACCGAGGAGCGCTCGGGCATTGAGGTTAGGAACATTGGCCATCGTCCAGGCGCTTCCGATGGGCGTGTTTGGATAGGCCTGTGCATTGGTAAGTCTTTATAGCTCGGACATCTCACAAGAGAGACAATAAAGAACTTACGCCAATAGTGCAAAGAAACATTGCGAAATACAGCACGCCCATGGAATTAGTGCTGACAGTCATGAGAATAATGTAGCTGACTAAGCTGACAATAATTGCGGCTGCCGAATGAAGGCCACGCTCTCGAAAGTGGTCAGACAGTCGGCACCATATGACAAGGAGCGCTGCTCCCGTCAGGGCAGGAGCAACAGTGTACTGAGAAAATTGTTAGCAGCAGACTCTGATGCACGCTGACGAGCTCGCTTACCAAGTTTGTCTTTACCGTGCCGTAGCCCAAGCGTCGAACAACCATCGCAAGGAAGTTAGCGTTAGACGTCAGAACAATTCCGGACAAGAACGAGAGGACAACACGGATGTACCCGTGTAGAGAACGAAACTCCAGGAAAGCCTCGCCCCAGGCGAACTTGGACTCAAGAGACTGCACGGAGTCCTGCTCCAGCCGCAGCTGGGCAATTTCCTTCTCTGCCTTATTCAACCACCAGGCGCTCTGCGTGCTGGATGGCAAGCCAAGGAAGATGAGGATCGCCCAGAACATGGTAATCGAGCCCTCGAGGAAGAAAAGGTAGGACCACGTATAGTACTTCCCCGGAGTGAGTTGGAACATGCCGAACGAGAGGAGCCCCCCAAAAGCGGACGCACTAACGAGGGAGGCGTAGAAAATACCGATTCGCGTAGCTAGCTCCTTGCGTGTATACCAGAGGGACAGGTAGAACATGCACCTGCAGATGGAGATTAGCTTTGATGCTATCAAAGAGAAGGATCCATGAAACATACGAAGCTAGAAATCCTGCCTCGAACGCTCCGACGAACACACGACAAATGACAAGCTGCTTGAAGTCTGTGACAAAACCTGTAGCGAGGGATGCGGCACCAAAGACAAGGAGCATGATGGTGATCGAGATCCGGGCCCCTATTATCTTTGTACTCATTGTCACGAAAGGCCCGAGGACGACAAATGGTATTTGGTAATACGTCAAGACTTGGTTGAACTGGTTGCCAACCAGGCCCAGGTCGTCCTCAAGGCCAGCTGTGTGCGCATTAGAAAGGTTGCTTCGGTCTAGAGAACTTCATGGCACATTTCCGTCAGCACTGTCGAATAAATCGAAAGAGATAGTTCACAGCCTCAGAGGAGTGGCTTGATTTCTAGGACTGACTTGAAGAGGTAGGCAACTGCTAAGATGGGCAGAAGAATGAAGTCCGCCTTGCGTTTCAAGGACCCGACAACGTTAGGGTCGAATGCGACTTCATGCGATGCATCGTTAACAGAGCCACTTTCGACGTCCTTTATGGATGATGGCGTCTTCTCGGAGTTAGGCATCTTGCCAAGCCAAAGCAGTCTCTGTGAGCTTTTGAGATTGGGTCGAAAGAGGTGATCGCGAGGTAGCTTGGTGGTTGAAGAGCTTGCACAACGCAGAGCTGTCTACCCGGCCACGGTCAACAGAACAGCCTCAACTTATAGACTGCCATTCCTGAGATTTGATAAAATGGCAAGATAACAGAGCTGAGGTCTGGATGAGTTGCATTTTCCATGAACGACTCATGGGACGAAGCTAGTGGTGATAAGGGTGGACACTCCCCACACCCCTCGCCTGGAGATGTCTAGCTGGACAGATATATTAGTTCGGCTCGTTCCCGATTATCATCGGCTGTGCCGAGCCCAGTTTCTCCAATCCTTCACACATCATAAATCTCCAGATGGAGCAAGACAACGCATCCGCTCAGCGTCTCCGCAGGACGCTTCAGGCTTGTCGAGCCTGGTAAGCACTGTGATAGATATGCCGAAACGCTTGAGTAGTGCTTACGATGATTCCACAGCCGGCAGCGGAAGACAAAATGCGACGGCAGACGGCCGCGATGTCGGCACTGCTCGTCACGGAACATCCCCTGTGTCTGGCCAGACGGAAATGTTGTGCCATCCTCTGTCTCCACGGACGCTGGATTAGCATCAAGGTCACCGCAAAATCACGTACTCCCAAGCAGTGAAGCTCTACGGCATTGCTTCGAAATATTCTTCCAGCGGCATTTCGCCCCAGACTTCTGTTCCTTCCTGTACAAAAAGGACTTTCTCGAACACTACCGCGATATGCCATTTCTCTCTATCAGTATCGTTGCCTTGTGCTCACGCTACCTTAGCCCGTCTCGGGCGAGGCAAGATTACTCCCTATCATCTGCGGAGGAGGTCGGCAACCTCTACGCGAAAATTGCACGGCGGATGGCCAGAGACACATCGGATCAACCGACAGGCATGTCCTATCACCACTATCATGCTATTATGAACGGTGGATCCGAGTATTCAGATACTAACCAGGATGGTAGTGCCGAACATCCAGGCCAATTTAGTGCTTGCCCTGTCCGAGCTGCTATCTGGTTCGGGGTCGAGGCAATGGATGTACGCCGGCAATGCTATTAGGATGGCGCAGGTGATGCGCCTCAATAAGGATTTCCATCAGCGTCACCCGCCCCGAGAGCAAGAGATCCGCCGTAGGATCTTCTGGGCATGCTTCGTCTTCGACAGACTGCTGGCTAGCTCGATGGCCAAACCCAGGACTCTATCTGTCGGGAATATCGGCATTGCCCTCCCCAGTACCGATCTCGCCCTGGCCTACCGGGAGGAAACTAGAGGATTCACTTTAGATACTCTCAATGCTTTCTCAGGAGCGCCATCAGAGATCGGCATCATGCCATTTCTGCTAGTCACAGTCTCCCTCTTCAGCGACATCGCTGACATTCACATCTGCAGGGGCCGCTTCAACGAGAAGCTCCCGCCGACGGATCCGCGGAGTCAATTCTTCCAGCGGCACGCCGCTATGCGGGAATGGGCTGGGAGTCTCCCCTCATGGCTACGGTGGAACGAACACAACTACAGCGTGCACGATGACCTTGGCTTGGGCAAAGAGTTCACAGCCATGCATCTTCTTCTCCGGAGTTCCATGTGCATAGCACACCAGGGGTATCTGCCCCAGAACGACGGGTCTTCCATCCTTCTAGATACCCTGGATGCAGCGGGCCTGTCACTATTGCACAGGGATGATGGCCTCATTTCTACATGTGTCAGTAATGCACTGGCTGTTGGCGAGATGGTCACCTGGCTGGCCAGGGAAGAGCGGAGTGCGGATGCCAACCTGAGATCCCCATGGGTGGCCATAGCATTACTTTCCGTTTCACCTAGCCTCCTGTGGCTTCAGTACAGCGACGAAAGCCAGGACCACGCCGCCTCTTCTGGTCTCGCTAGAAGCTTCCTAGAGTCATTTAACTTATTACTCCAGTCATGGAGGAGCAGCTGGAGAGTAGCATCGGAATGGCTGGCGGTTCTAGATGGCATGGAGAGACTGTACAGGTCCGCTTATCTAGGTGAGGTCTCGGAAGGCTCACCCGAGGGTTCGCAAGGTGAAGGAAGCCACGCGGATGCCGTCGATGAAGAAGAGCCAGGGCAGTATCGCCCGAAGCCCGGTGATGGGTTTCCGCACATAAGCACCGCGGCACCGCTGTACACGATGCTGCGTCTAAGCGGATCCGGCGCCAGCCCCATCAGTCCCGCAGAGACCCAGCAGCACTGGATGTGGCTGCAGCTGATAGAGACTTGGCCGCATAATCTGTCCGAGGTCTCAATGCAGGGACTGGATGACGATAGCCTCAGGTTCCTGGGCATGTCATAGCGCCTGGCCTCAGATAGAAATGGATGTCCATGACTCTGCGACTTGCATGGCGCGGATGACGTCGTTTGATGTAGCTCACTACCTACATATTTTGGTTTCTAGACATCCGAGTGGAAGCAAGTGTCAGTCGGGGATTGGAGATGAAGTGGAGCTAGGGCCAATATCGGGCTATTCTTTGTTCAGATCGGCTCTTCCGATCTGGGACATTCACAGGAGACAGGGACCCGACATCGGATCTTCCATTAAGTCAGATCGGTTCTTCCGAGATGATATTCGACGAAGCCCGATGTTGACGTTCTGTGACGAGAATCCTGTACACACCCCTATTTTAAGCCTCTATATCTTTGTGCGAGATCCCAAGCTGTCGAAACTGTAAAGAGAGATAAGATCATTACGCCACTCCCTCGCCAAACATAATCCTCAAGATAGTTCGAGATAATCCCATCTCCGTCCTCAAACCATGGCCCCTTCTGCAGTCGACCCTGCTCCCCAGACCGAGAGCGCCCCGAACGGCATCCATCCGAGCTTCCTCGACAGGCTCGATAACGACTTCATCGAGTACTACAACGAGCACTTTGCTAGCAAGCCCGCCACTCATACAATTCCTGTCTCTGAGATCAGGACCGGCTGGCAGCATAAGTACCGGAGTCCCTGGTGCCGCGACTACTCCGGCGAGCCGCTGGTCAAGGACCTCAAGATCCAGTCAGACGACGGTCACATCTTCACCGCGAGGTGCTACTACCCCGACCCGGAGAAATGGGGCCCTGGCCCGTATCCGGTGTACATCAACTTTCACGGTATGCCCAGGAGCCATTAAGAACACACGTCGTCCTGGCTGACAAGGGCTGGCTTGAAAGGCGGGGGATTTACCTTTGGCGACCTGACTGGTGATGCCGAGCTCTGTGACCAGTATCGGACGAGAGTCGGAGTTCTAGCAATCGATGTGGACTACCGCTTATGCCCAGGTCAGAAAGGTTTCAAATACCTGCTAGATGGGGACTGCTAACACCTTGAAGAGTTCCGTTTTGGAAAAGGTCATGAAGATGCTTGGGCTGCTCTCCGATGGGTTTGTCAATGTTCCCTCCCTCGTGACTTACATCGTCTGGTGTAGACTAACAAAGAGGCCCTATACAGGTTCATAACCACGGCAAAGAGCTCAATGCGATCCCCGAATCCATCTCCATCGGTGGTATCTCTGCTGGAGGCCACATATCCGCCGTACTCCAGCAACAGGCTCGGGATTCGGGCCTCAGTCTCAAGCTAGGTATGTGCCAAGTACTTAGATCGTACCTTTAGGCCACCTAGATTGACAGATGGGTATTCCCGCAGCTGTCTTGGCCGTCCCCGCCGTAACATCTCACGCCGCCTACTTGAAGGCCTCAGACGCACCCTGGCCCTCTTGCTCCGAGAACGAGTTCGCGCCGTGCCTTAACTGGGCCCGGATCCTCTACTTCAGGGGCTACAGCAGGCCCGATGGACTGAAAGGCGAGGTAGCGCACATCGTACGCCAGCCCCTAGACGGCAACCTGCACGGCGTGTGCCCGACCATCGTACTGACCGCGGCCTGCGACCCGATCCGCGACGAGGGCGAGGCGTATGCGCAGAAGCTGATCAAGGAGGGCGTGCTGACCACAGTGCGGAGATACAGTGGCGTGCCGCACCCCTTCATGCATATGTCACCCATCAAGAAGGCGCAGATATATGTCGAGGACGTGTGTGCGGCGCTGAAGGCGGCTCATGGCCTGTGAGAGATGAGAATAAACTATATGAATAGATAGAAAACATGGAAAGCCTCTTTGAGGGCTTTCTGCCTCTCTACATACCTAGAAGGTGTCTACATAGAGTAGAATCGAACGGTGAACCAGCAAGAGAAGTTCGGCTCATATGATCTGGTAGGTCTGGACAGTGCCGGTGAAAACCTTTGGCTAATCCCTCATGGAGACCTCAATCAGCAGAGACAAAGAATGAAGATCATTACGAGGCACTGCACCGTTCGTTGGTTCCTATCCATGCTTGGTTCAAGAGGGAACGGAGGCATTGGTAGTATCACCAACTTGTCCGGTCATCACGAACGTACACCCATCTCTCAACTTTTGCCAGTGGCGAGTCAGAAAGAGATAGAACCAACATCTCACGAGAAACCATGCGGAATGTTGATAGATATGCGTATCCTATGGTTGTTTGTCACCTTCTGAGCCACACCAAATCGGCCTCCCAGCTCTAACGTGTAATAAATCACGATGTATTTCACCTCTCCCTTCAGGTCTGTCAATCTCTTTGCTGTGTTACCAATGGCGTGCGACTTATTTCTCAGTCGTTAACGTACTCTTCGCTCCTGAACCCCTTCTCATTTTCAAGACGGCCTTATCCGCTTTAGGTTTATTCCCTCCACGCTTGCACCTTCGGGATAGATGGGCGTTGCGAAGTAGGCCTCAATAAGCCAGGCCCTTCGTCTTAGGCGGCTTGTTGCTTCCGAAGTCTCAAATGCCGCGGATTCTGGACATGCTTATCGGAAACTTCATCTGCCTTATTCATCCGTCTGGATGTTCAGATGTCCGACAGGCCGCTGAACCCCAAGCGCTCTTACGTCGTGTTCGCGTTTATGGACAGCGGCGTATGTCTAGCTGTCAGGAGCGGGGAAGAAGAGACTCCAAGGACGGCGTGACATCTCCCAGATATCATTTTCCGTCGTGCGCATTGCTATATTGTCAAGGAGCCCGTACGTGCGTCATTCACTTGACTGCCGAGGAACAATCCTCTCAAACTTCTGCATCGGGCAGCTTGGATTCGATGTGGACATCCTCGGAGCGCATCCTGGCCTCGGCCTGGGCAACAGCCCTTTCCCAGTCTGCATTATACAGGTATAGGAGCTCGACCGCCGAAACGCTAAATAGTATCCTCGTCAGTAATCAGTGCTGCAACTGACGTGAACCCGGCCAGCCGAGCAGGTAGCAGTTCCGAGGGAAGGTGTAAACTTACACAGCAAGTCCAGCCGTCAGACCCGCCCACAGGCCACTCAGCTTCCAGCCCAGGGCAAACGCGGTCGAAAGCGAGACGGGCAGCGCCACCAGGTAGTAGGAGAACAGGTTTGCATAACCGCCGATTGCCTGGCGACCGACGCCGCGAAGAATGCCGTGAGAAACGGCGGCCAGGGCGTCAAAGATCTCCATGATTGCACAGACGAGTATGACCCGCGACGCGATGCCGATAACTTCCTCATCGTCGGTGAAGACCTCGGGTAGCTGCCTCCGGAGGGCGACGAAGAGGGTTAGGTTGAATAGTCCTACGAGACAGGCTGCTATGACAGCCTACACGGGACAAGTACCATTAGTTTACACACCAGTACGCTTGAGATGAGAAGAGAAAGCCCAATTGAAGAAGTCCAGTGGGCAGAGAAGCCGGGATACGTACAACTTTCGCAGTCTTTCTCGCGGCGTCAGGCAGGCGAGCTCCAATGAGATTCGCGACCCGGGTGGAGGTCGCGATGGCGAGCGGGAAGGGTATGTTGAACGAAGTGGACGTCACCGTAACCAGGACACTCTGCGCGGCGAGTTGCGCGGTACCGAATTGGCCGGCAGCAATGGTCAGGATCTCCAGAACGGAGAACTGGGCCTCGATCATAATCATGCCCGGCAGGGCCAGCTTGAGCATCGGGCCTGAAAGTCAAAGGTCAGTAAGAGCCCGACGCATCTCACTTCGAGACGGAGCAAACGACAAAGCTTACCCCAGTTACTAAACGCCTTCTTGCTCAAGCCCTTCCAACACTGCCTGCCCTCGAAGAAGCGGACGTACAAGACGAGCAACAGCGGCAGCAGGTTCTGCGTAATGGCCATGGCGGTGGCCGCGCCAGCGAAGTGCCAGCCGAACTTGAAGACAAAGAGCCAGTTCTGGAAAAAGCTAAGCGGTGCGCCCACCAGCAGTGTGTAGGTCGTAGCGTGGAACAGTCCCTGTGACTGCACGAAGCGCTTGCCACTCTCGAAGGCCGCAACGCCGGGGATGCCGAATATCAGCACCCGCAAGTAGAGCGCCGCGAGCGACGCCGTCTCGCCGCTGGGCACGAGGCGGGCCAGGATCGGCTCGGAGAACCACCAGAGGAAGGCGATGGGAACCATGAGAATCCAGAGGAGCCAGGTCATGCGCTGCGCCTGCAGCCCGACGAGGTGTTTGTGGCCAGACCCGTAGGCCTGGGCGCACAGCGTGTCGAGGCATGTCGCGAGGCCCTGGACAGGGACGTAGCACGTAATGCTAGCAGTCATTGTAGCCACTAGATACCCGCACTGTCAGACCTCGTTTACAGGTCCTCCACGTAAGAAAGGGGCACTTACAGTTGACAGCGGCGAGCTCAACCATTCCGAGGCGACCGACAGTGAGCACGCTCGCGATAGTGACAGAGTAATGCAGGAGAAAAGTGGCAATCAGCGGGGCCGAGTATTGCACCAACGTCTTGGCTTCTCGCTGCCAGGTCGTCTTGATGTCATGTGCCGCCACAGCTTCGTCCCACCTTTCGTGGACTTCCTCGGGAGGCGGCGTCGACGGCTCCTCGTCCTCATCTTCGATAGCACCGCCACCATGCAGCAGCGGAGTGGTCTCGGCAGCTGTCTCCGAGAAGATTGGTTCCGGCTGCTCGTGGTCCCGAATTTTGGTGCTGAACAGGCGGCGGTAGATGCGCCCTGCGACGCTGACTCTCCGCCAGCTGTGAGGATGCCTGGGCGGGAGGATGGCGTTGTCGCGTAGCAGGCTCACTTCAGCGTGCAGCGACTCTTCCGCCTCATGTGGGTTGGGAACGGGGCGATCCACTCCAGGAAGTGGTACCGTTGAGTAGCCACACCCATATGCAACACCAGAAGGGTGAAAGGCCAATTTCACCGCGGCCGGGTCGGTCTCTGTAGATTCAGACCCGGTATCCGAGGCGCTGCGCGCATCGGTGTCGTCATCCTCTGAGGAGGAACATTCTGCAATGTCTTTACTCAAAATTTCCTGGACGATGGGCGCCGTGGGGATGAATGACGGGGGTAAGGGGAGACTCTCGGGCAGGATGTCGGAGAGGACCGAGTGACGGCGGCCCCGTGGGCCGGAGCCGATATCAACCGCGGTGGATCCCGAGCCGGAGTCGGACATGAGAGGGTTGGCGAGCTGCAAATTTAGGGGGATTTCGTTTGGAAAATTGGAGAAAACTGGAGATTTGAGATAGAAACTGATAGTGCTTCCTTGCAGTGGATTTTGCAGACTGGGTTCTCCCCCATGAAGATGGTGGAGGCCGGGGAATTAATAGTAGTGCGAGACAGCAGCGCGATGTCGTACCCAGACGCACGATATGGGAGTGACGCAAGATAACGGTGAAGCGAAAGATGGTGTACAGCTCCGATAGCTCTGTGAGCGACGGATGGCGAAATCACGCCTCGTCAGGAGCTGCGTGGCGTACCTCATCACTCTGGTTGGTGTGCCAGAGTGCATATTTGCATGCGAGCCTGCATGTTATCACTCCCAGGATTTAGTTAGAGATGGCAGCCGAATCCACTGGAATGTCATAACAAGAGTTCTTATCGATCAGGTCTAGGCCGCACGATCAGCACCAAGAACCCTCACCACCCCAGGACGGGCGCCCGCCGTGAGAATGCGCCGATCATGACGATCATGACGGCTGGAAAACAACAAAGCGAACGGTGGCGCCGGCAGCTAGCTACCTAGGCGGCCTGGCGGGGCAGGACCCTTGACGCAGAAATGCTCGTCTGCGGACCTATGCAGCCAAAACGCAGGGACACAGAAGTTGAGGGACAACGAAGGCATGAATACCTACGGCAGGCTCGGAAAAAGCTTCTCCTCTCTTCAACGTGATTACACTTGGGCGACTGTACGAAAGGAGGTCAGCGTCTTCGTCATCTTGCACCCCCACGCCGCTTGAAGCTGGATGGATGCCTCGCGGCACACCTCCCGCCGCATCTATCCGCCCGTTAGCGAGCTCACACCAAAGTGCGACAGGTTACATCATAGAGCGCACCAAGAAAACGAGAAAGGGGGGTGGGAGATAACAAGCCACATCCAACAAGGGTGTGATGGTTGGGATTAAAAGCTCCGGCGCCACTGTGCTGCGGAGTCCAGGATCTGGGCAAACGAAGTAACAACGATAATGCTAGGACTGATCCTGATACTTTCAAATCCGCAAGAGATCTTACAAGAAGAGACGGCAGACGAAGGACTCGAGGTCAAAGCAGAGAAGAGAACCTACCTAGGTACCTCGGTGTGATTAAGTAAGCCCTCTCGGGTTTGGGGCTGGCTACCGAAGGTAGTGTTGATATTCACGTGACTTTCTGCGTGATGTCCATCACAGACGACAACATCGGCCCCTTTTCAGGCCAGAGTCCGCAAGCAGCGCATGGAATGCACTCTTCACTATTCGGTAACTAACCGCTCCGTGATGCCTTCAAATCACAGGCATCCAGTCCATCCCTCCCGTCATAGGGTCAGGACGGCCTGCGAGCCTTGCAAAGCCCGGAAGAGGAAATGTGACGGCAACGAGCCATGTGGAACTTGCGTCCGTTACGAGTATGAATGCTCGTACGCGCCTCACCACGGCAAAAGCATCACTGGGAGTTCCAAATTGAAAAGTAAGCGAGAACCGATGAAGGTCATTAACTCCGATTGGAGGCTGCTACAGAGCCCGAGCGGAGCTGGCGACCTGGATCAGAGGCATATGGAGGCAAACTCCGGTGTCGCATTCCCTCATTTTCTGGGAAGGGACCTAAATCCTAGCAACGTCGTGAATATGCGAAGCTTTGGATGGAACCTGGGATTGAACGACGAGTCAATAGAGCCCCGCACAAACCCCACGACTCTTCTCACACAGAGCGATATGGAACGGCTGGCGAACGCATACTTTGAAAAGGTCCATCCCGTCTATGGATTTCTAAATGAGGCAGCTTTGCGGTCCCAGATCACCGCAAGATGGAACAATACTTCTTGTTCCGAAAGGTACGATGGCGTTCTATGCGGTGTTGCCGCCTTAGGCTCGTTGTTCTCCGGCGTACTCGGGACTGAATCAGAGCGCCAAATCTTCAAGTGCTCGGAGGAACTACTCGAGATAAGTCGCCGACGGAGAAAACCGATGCTGGACGACGCTGCTGCCCATCTCCTACATACGATATATCTCCGAGCCACCAGCTCACCGCACGCAGCTTGGATGGCGAGTTGCACAACGATGCACTTATTGGAGGCCATGGGCGCCCACCAAGAGGGGACATCCATCTCCCTGCTCTATTCTGACATGGTCGATACTACCAGTATGGATCAGGAGAGCCGCAGGAGGTTGTTCTGGATCTCCACGGTTCTAAACGCGTGGATTTCTTACGAATACGGGCGATCTCGAATAACCTTGCGAGGTGTCTCCTGCGAGGCTCCATCAGCTGAGGACGGCAACTTTACGGTGGATTTAGTGAATCTATATCGCGTGTCAGAGCTTCTAGACCCCAACAGCCCGGACGAGCCGCCTGATTTGGAAGAATGTCTCGCAAGGATCGAGCGGTTCGAACTATCTCATGACGCTCTCATCCTCTCAAGAAGCAACTTGACTCTTACGATATATCGCCGAATGCGACTCGGCTCTTCCATGCTCTTGAAGGGTGTCTTAGATCGCATCATCCAACAGGGGCTGATGGGACTCGAGGCCGCCCTTCGTATGGCAGAGGCCAACTGCCCGTGGTGGCATGTCGCTAATCTTCCATTTCAGCTCGTCTGCGTCTTGCTGGCGATAGATACCAAGGAGTCCGTATCTCGGGTATTCCACGCGCTCCATGTCCTTAGAGTTGTTGCACAGCGATTCAATACCCACACTGTACGGGCAGCTCTAGAGACAGCAGAGTCTCTTGTTCGGCTGTCGCACAAGCAAAAGGAACACCAGGCCACCATATTAAGGGAGAGCCTTGGAGAACAGGACAAAAGTGAAATATTCAGGAATGATTCAGCTTTCCTCTCCCATGGAGATCCTGGTCAGGTCGCGGTGATCCGGGAGCCGGATGGGCAGAACGGCCTCACCTGGGATTGGGATGCCTTCTTCAACATGGATATTCCTGTGTTCGCCGATCTCGGATCAATCAACGAGACAAACAGTCAAACGCTCTGAGACCCGCTGGCATCGAGGCTTGCTACTTCATGATGTGTAGCCACAGTAAAGTGGAGCGGGTGCGCGGACGTTGCGGGTACTGCGGAACGGGGGCGGTTGCTGCGGATAGCCAAGTTCGCCGCAGCTCAACAGCCCTATTGGGAAGTACTAATAGCTAGCAGTTGCAAGTTGAACGTATGCTCTCATTCTGACGTTCAACTTCTAGCATCTGTTCTTTTGCACTCCTAGCATTGCTCATGTGACCTTCCATCAGGCCTTCAAATAGACAGTGATGCAGTCGTTCCTACAATATCGGCGTCTCAGAGGAGACCTCGAGCGGAAGATCAAGCTTTATGGTGTCCAACAAGTTGCGGGCATTCCAACTTCACGACCAAGAGGGGATGTCCTCGAAGATCCCGAAGACGCATACCTGGAAGACCAGTTGTCGAATCAGCCCGCACCGCCTGACCAATCCCAACCTTTCGACAACTCGGTGCTCTATCCAACGATCACCCTCCATAACGGCCAGAGAGTTCATGTTCCGGGTGTAGAAGTCAAGCGCGTACGGTCCATCCGTGAGGAGATACAGTCCAATACAATCTTTCTTGTTGGATTCGACGGAGACACCGACCAGCTGAACCCGAAGAACTGGAGTATTTCACGAAAATGGATGGCACTGGGCATTGTCGGTACGACAGGGCTTCTCGTCGGATGGGCATCTGCGATAGACTCGGCTGTGATACCCCAGGGGCGGGAGGCTTTCGGTGTCAGTGAGCTTGTTGAAGCGCTCGCCACCACTCTGTATCTGATCGCGTTCGGTTTTGGGTCCCTCATCGCTGCGCCCTTCTCAGAGACCATCGGGCGTAACCCCGTGTATGTGGCGACTCTGGCTCTGCTCATGGTCTTCATCATGGCCTCGGGGTTGGCCCCTAACATCGGGGCCCAGCTCGCCTTCCGCTTCATCGCCGGCCTCTTTGGCTGCACGCCACTCACGACCTTTGGCGGCAGCATGTCTGACATGTTCGACCTCCTCGGCCGCACCTACGCCTTTCCCATCTGCAGCTCCCTGTCCTTCATCGGCCCATTCCTTGCTCCCATGGTGGGCGCCTTCATCGGAGAGAGCTCGGCGGTTAGCTGGCGCTGGTCGGAATGGTCAACCTTGATAATGGCCGGCTTTATCACGGGGTCCATCTCTCTCTTCGTGCCCGAGACGTATGCTCCAGTACTTCTCAAGTGGAAGGCCGAGCATCTGCGTTCCATTACGGGGGACGAGCGCTTTGTGGCTGAAATCGAGCTGCGCCAGGTTTCCCTCACAACCCGCCTCCTGCACAGCTGCTTGCGCCCCTTCAAACTCTTCTTCGGCGAGCTTACGGTGGCGCTCTTCACTCTCTACCTTGTTGTTCTCTACGTTGTGCTCTTCGGCTTCCTGACAGCGTACAATGTCATCTTCGGCGATACGTACGGATTTTCCCAAGGCGAGGTCGGGCTCGCCTTCATCGGCATGAATGTTGGCTTCATCGTTGCCTTCGCACTGGTGCCGCATATCTACCTCAGATACAAACGGGATCTCGAAGCGGCGATGGAGAAGGGAGAATCCGGCCTGCAGCCGGAGCAACGACTCTGGTACGCCATGTACGGCGCGCCCTGGCTCCCCATCTCCCTGTTCTGGATGGGCTGGACCAGCTACCCCTCCATCTCCTACTGGTCGAGCCTCATCGCCTCGGTGGCCTTCGGCTTCTCTGTGCAGGGCATATTCATCTCGACCTACGGTTACCTCATTGATACATACGAAGTGTACGCCGCCAGTGCGCTCGTGAGCGCCACCTTCTTCCGGTACTTGGCGGCCGGCGTCATGGTGGTGGTGTCAATCCCCATGTACGACAACCTGGGTGTACACTGGTCCCTAACCCTGCTAGGGTGCCTCTCGCTGCTGATGACGCCGGTGCCGTACATCTTCTACCGGTACGGTCATCAGATCAGAAAGCGCAGCAAGACGGCAGAGCCTGTGTAGGTGTGGTGGAACAAAATTATTGCTCAAGTTTACGGAGGCAAGCAGCATCTAGACCAACTTTCTCTGCGCTGCTAGTCTGAAATTCCCTGTTGGCGCAGTGGCGTGATGACAATGTTGACAATCACTGCTAGGCTGCCCTTTACAATTATGGGTAATATTGTTCTGTATATTATACTCATACATACCACCGTGCACAATACTCTGACAATGTACTAGCGGGAGTTTAGAACATCTTGTACTCCCCTCTGCTATGAAAATTCTATTGCACAATCCTAATGCCAGATCCAGCCGTCTAAGTCCGGTATTCAGATGAGGGGTGCTTCAATATATCCAATGCCACTATACCTGAGGTAATAGTACATGGCCTACACGTCTAAGCCTACCACTGGACGTACAGAGACATAGCATATATCTATTTGTCCCGTATGCCATAACCTAGATATCGTAACGTCCAGTCTTTGCTGCCTGAGCCCGGATGTGCTCCTGATGAGCCGAACTTCCTAGCAACGCACTGATCTTAGTCCGACATATCTCATCTATTGTTTCGATGAGGTGCGGGCCTGGGTTGCAGCTCATATGGAACTCTCTGTCGGCGTGCAAGTCGACCGTGGTGTGTGGTCGGAGAGTTTGTACGGCAGACAGAGCACGCCTGAGCCTGCTCTGCAGTTGACTGACGCTCTCGAAAATATCTGAGCTGCTGGGGATGGGGAACAGATCCTCCTTTACCAAAGCCTTTATCAAAGAGCCTAGAACCATCGTGGTGCAATCTGACTCGATTTGAGCAGCCAACTCGTCCTTAGCTTGCACATCCCTCGGCAGAGTCAGACACTGATATGTGCCTTCAAGTAGAGCCTGTAAAGTCTTATCGACGGGATCCAGTACAGCTTCGATAATGTCGATCCGTGTTTCCGCAATGGCTTCTAAATCCACATGTTAGATGCTAGTGGACTTAACAGTCTCACGGTACGTTCTTAGCGTACCTAGGATATCCACGGAGGAAAAGTGCACTTCGTTCAGCATGTCGTCGAAACGAACCCCAGCTTCATCGACGAGGTTGTCATCACCGTCTACCTCAGCGAGCTTCAGGAGCGCCCGAGCAGCCGAGTTGAAGATGGACGAGTCGCCCAGCTCCCATGCTATCCACAGCGAGCGTAGATAAGATAGAGCGTCCTCAGCCTCAAAGCTAGACATCTGTTTGTGGTCGAGTTTGTCGCACCATTTCGCCGCCCAAGGCCTTAAGACGTGGGCCATGTCATATTTGTGTGTTGCAATTGTAAGCCTGAACAGCTCTTCGAGCTTGGGCGACGCCGGAGGTCTGGAAAAGTCGCCATGGATGATCGCCAGGAGGAGCCCCAGCGCCCACGGGTCGTCATCGGGCAGCTCGACGGTTACCGAGGTGGTAGAATCTGGGTCTGGCATCGCTACGCGCTTGTGCAGTATGGATGCCCAGACCGCTGAAGACCGTAACACGGTCCGTGAATCGACGACGAACACCTTCTTATCTGGACCGATCTTCAGTTGCAGGTCGCCATGTTCGTCTAAGCGAGTCACGTCCGCCCTAGAGGGCGGTAGGCTTGCCGCCCGCTCGAGACTCAGCGAGGCGAGACTTAGCTCGGTATCGTCTAGAGACATCATCCGCTGACGCTTGTCGCTCTCACTGTCTATACTCGGCTCCATGGGCTCGCTGTTGGCGTGGCCGCTAGTTGCAGCTTGATACGTGCGCGAGGTTCATGCAATTACCGAGCACAATGGGATGAGGCAGAAAACGGGAACGAAAGCGTATTTGTACGTAGTGCACGCCTGGTCAATGCACATTCTCCATCTCTGATGGGATTGGTCCATTTAAGCACGCAAGATTTGAACTCGACTTGGAAACACGCAGCTTAACTCGAGCAACCGGAACTGGGCCCATGGTATGGAGCACCTTATATGCTTGGAAGCGGCTAGGGAAGGCTGATGCGTACGGCAATTAAGGGCTGCACCTGAACTGCTACTTACTTGTACGTGGTTAGATCTTGAGATACTTGCGATGGCCCAGTACGTTTTGCCAAGCCGAGGCGTGTTTTGGCAATCATACCCCTGTCTCGGTTCCCACTTCCCCGCCATGAAAAACATTTGGTCTTCCCCCTCATCTGGTCCCTTCACAGCTTGAGCATCACTGTCAGGCTCAGAAGGCGGTTCATAAGACGGTATCGCGCAACTCCCTCGTCATGGAAGACCACTTCTCCCTCGTTGTCATCGGCGCCGGTGCGTTACTCCCACCACGCCCCATCCGGGAAGCGGAGGCCGCCTCGCGATCGGCCCGCCTCGGGGCGCTAACCTCACATCGGACACCACAGGATGGGCCGGCCTCGCCGCCGCAAAGACGTTCCACCAACTCCATCCGGAGCGGACGCTGGCCGTTCTCGAGTCCAATGCCACTATCGGCGGCGTATGGGCCGAGGACAGGCTGTATCCCGGGCTCAAGACCAACAACATGCTCGGCATGTACGAGTTCCCAGACTTCCCCATGGACTCGGAGACCTTCGGCGTCAAACCCGGGGAGCATATCCCTGGCCATGTCGTCCACCGCTACCTGAATGCGTATGCGGAGAAGTTTGGCATCAAGGATAGCGTCCTCTGCGGTTATGACGTGTTGTCTGCAGAACATCAGGGTAAGGGAGGCTGGGTTCTGACGGTGCAGTCCGATGGCGAGCAGAAGAAGATGTTTGCAGACCGACTGGTTGTCGCTACTGGTCTGACTTCCGAACCATTCCTACCAGACTTTGATGGGCAGGATGAATTCAACGTTCCTATCTTTCATGTGAAAGACTTCCTGAGGCGTGCAGACACTCTGGACTCTGCGAAGCAGGTCACAGTGTTTGGTGGTACCAAATCAGCCTGGGATACCGTCTACGCTTATGCCACTCGAGGTATTCAGGTCGACTGGGTTATCAGGTGTAAGCTCAAACTTCATCGAGATTATGTGTTGCTCCCGAAGAAGCTAACCAGCGCTTAATTACATAGCGAGTGGACATGGACCGGCATGGATGGCGCCTCCGTATGTCACGCCGCTAAAGAAGTGGCTGGAGAAGCTCGTCCGTACGTATGCCTCGATCCTACAGCTTCTTTTAGAAACATCCATTGACAGGTAACACAGACACGAGAATGCTCACCTGGTTCAGCCCTTGCATCTGGGGGGATGCTGATGGATACACCAGGACGAGGTCATTCTACCACGGAACTGCCATCGGCCGAGCAATCACCAATACATTCTGGTCAGTCCTTGGGAACGATGTCATTACCCTTAATGGGTATGAATCTCACCCGGAGAAAGCGAAGCTCAAGCCCTGGAGTCAGGCCATGTTCGTGGCATCCTCGTTCTCCATCCTGAACTACCCTTCCGACTTCTTCGAGCTTGTCACCAGCGGCAAGGTGAAGGTCCACATTGCCGACATCACAGGCCTCTCCCAGAAAGCGGTACATTTGTCAGACGGAACCACCCTCGAAACCGACGCGCTGTGTTGCGCGACAGGGTGGAAGCATGTACCACCCTTCAAGTTCCTCCCAGAAGGTATCGACAAGGAACTAGGGATCCCTCACGCTCCGGCATCATCAAAAGGCGAGCCAACCTTCACAGATGAGCTCGTCGATAGAGCGGACAAGGAGATATTGTCCCAGTTTCCACGTCTAAAGGACCAGCCCATCCAGAACAAGAATCTCACGCCGCTCCTGGAGAACAAGGGAATCTCGACGACAGATGCCATCAACCCCTCAACACCCTTAACACCTTATACTCTGTTTCGGTTCATAGTGCCGCCCTCGTCTCGATTCCTCCAGACACGGGATATCGCCTTCTCGGGGATCCTAATGAACTTCAGTGTCCCTCTCGTCATGCACGCGCAATCGCTCTGGATTACAGCCTTCTTCGACGGCGAGCTACCCGCCTCCGTCATTCCACCTCTGGCATCGACCTCGGATTCGGAGGAGCAGGCTGTGGCCCTGGAGCGCCTGCGCTATGAGACTGTTCTGTACTCGCGCTTTGGAAAGTGGCGGTATCCCGCTGGGCATGGTACGCAGTTCCCCGACTTCGTCTTCGATGCGCTGCCGTACCTGGATCTGCTGCTAGGAGACCTGGGTTTGAACATCTACAGGAAGGGAGGGTGGCTAGCTGAAGCAGTAGAACCGTACGGTCCAGAGGACTATAAGGATCTGGTGGCGGAGTGGGCGGAGAAAAAGTCTGGAGCTCCCCAATAACTGCGACTGACACACTAGGAGGAGACATGGCTTATAGGGCTTCCGTGGTCGGTGTTGGACGGAATATTCTCTTCTACCATGATACTGGTCATCTGACTGACGGTTTGCCTTCCTCGATCATCTGCCCTAGTAAATGAATATCCAAGGATATCGCATGTTGCGCCAGGGCTATTCATCCAGGAACATATCTACCTCCTTGTGGAACAACTCCGGCTTCTCGATCCACGGCATGTGCCCTGCGCCGTCCACGAGA
Organism: Pleurostoma richardsiae; assembly: GCA_030052745.1. Lineage (NCBI taxonomy): Eukaryota > Fungi > Ascomycota > Sordariomycetes > Calosphaeriales > Pleurostomataceae > Pleurostoma > Pleurostoma richardsiae. The sequence goes on from JANBVO010000011.1 coordinate 714,260, forward strand.
ACCAGCTTCGCCCCCTTTATCGCCCCAGCGACCGCCTTGGCAGCTACCAAGCTGCACATTGCGTCTTCCCGGCCCCAGATCACTAGCGTCCGCGCCGTAACCTTCCCGCCCTCCGCAACGTGCAGCAGCCTGTTCTCCGGCTGACGGTCCTGCGAGCCCTGCCGCAGGAACGGCCACACGCTCGGCCGTGAGCCCTCTTCCGACATGCCCGCGCGGAACACCTCCACGTTCCTCTGATCTGAGAAGTACCACGGCAAGATCTTGTCCATCCCCTCCGCGAACGCCTCGTCCGTCTGCGGCGGCGCGACGAACATCCCCTGCAGCATGTGCAGGGCGGCGCCGTACACGGGGTCGTCCTTTCGCTTCGCAGCCCATGTCGCGAAGCTGTCGTTCGCCGGCGCGTCCTGGATCTCCGCGTCGATAAGAACAAGCTTCTTCACGCGTTGTGGATGTTGCTCCGCGTATCGCAGGGCGATGCACGCGCCGTTGGAGTGGCCGAGGAGCGCGGGGAATGACTCAAGGCCGAGTTGCGCCCGCAAGTGCTCGAGATCCTCGGCCATGGTGCCACTCGTCATGGTGGCCTCGTCGATGGGCTGAGACGACCCGCCGTTGCCGCGGGGCTCGAAGTAGACAACGGTATGGGCACGCTCGAGGCGCGGACCCATCCCGTTCCAGAGGTAGGAGCCTGGCATGCCCCAGCCGACAGACTGAGCAACGAGGATAGGGCCAGAGCCGCGGACGCGATAGTGGAAGGTCACGGAGTCGGCATTAAAGAAGTGGTCGCCGTCGGAGAGGGGAGAGTCCGCCATTGTGTTCTAGTTATTAGATTGGGTAGCTGTGATGTTGGCAGATCTGGAATTGAAGTTTTGAGGATGGTCGGGCCTCCAGAAGATCATCAAAGCTGTCTTACAAGACTGTTGCTCCCGAGCCTGAAAGTCAGCTCAGCTATTATCCGCCTCTCGCAGTCTCAAGAAGTCGCCAATCAGCCAAAATGGTACGAACGAAGAGCGAGTCAGCTCAAAGCTTCAGGGGTAGCGAGACATAAGGCAATGTATCGTGCTACAGACGAACATGGGGGCTGATTCGTCATGCTGAGAATGGCCACTTAGTGTCAGCTTACGATTGGCACCTAAACAAGGGTTTGGGATGCTTTCGCGCGAAGCAAAACACCCCATTGGACGAAATTACGACTGGGGAGGATCTTGATGCGCAAATAGTTGCTCTAGGACGCGAGAGAACTACGGGATTCGAAATCTTACTCTCTTACATATTCATTAGGATCTTAGGATCTGTCGTGTGCAAGCAGTAGTTAGACTTGATAGCTCACTGAACGCATCACAGCACATGTTGCGCGTTGCTTGACTATTCCAATGATCGTATAGGGCCTTGAGCTTCGCTTATGCCTTCCTATTTTCTCTGACTAGGCTCCCGTGGAGGCTAATTCCAGGCTTCCAGGAAAGAAGCCGGAGTACAGGCTGTTTTGGGGCCTTTTCTGGTCAGTTGTTCAGGAAGCTGTTTGAGCAAAACAAAGGAGAAATAAGGGTTCGCGGGAAACCCTTTATGGGCTTCCTTCTCTTCAACGATTTCGTGATGGGATTCATGCTACGTCAATTTTATGCAGAGGAAGTGAACGGTCACCTGCTGACAGCGAAAAGGATTTACGGTATGTCATACAGCAGTGGGTGATGTTTCTTGATCCAAGACATGGATTGCCACTATTTGACTACAGAACGAGGAAGTAGAGTCTCCGCAAACCGGGGACTATTTCTTGAAGTACACACCACTCTCGATGTCTTCAATCAGTCCAGACTGTTCCGGGACCCATCCGAGCTGCTTGCGTGTCTTGGAGCTTGATGCCAAGTTGTCAATGGCAAACGGAATTGCGATAAACCCGAAGTGCTCCGAAGCCTCTGCGCTCGATTTGGAGACGAGCGGGATGCCCAGGCCCTTTCCGATGGCCGCCGCAATATCCTTGGTCAACACGCCTTCCTCAGCCACGGCATGATACACAGCACCGGCGGCGCCCTTCTCAAGCGCAAGCCGAAATACTCGAGCCGAGTCTAGGCGGTGCGCGGCCGGCCAGTGGTTAAGGCCCTCGCCAATGTATGCAGACACGCCGGTCTTCTGTGCGACACTGACGATCATCGCGATGAAGGCGGGGTCACTATCTCCGTGGTTGGTAGGCGGGAGGCGCACGACAGACGGAAGGACACCCTTCGAAGCAAGAGACAGAACCAGAACCTCGGATGCTGAGCGCGTAGTTGTAAAGGCGTTGCTCATATCCGCCGGGTCATCCTCGGTGCCGAGGCGGCCGGGAGGAAGCATGAAGGTGCCTGATGCAATCACAAAGGGTCGATTGGAACCCTCGAGGGCAGCGCCGATAGCAGAGATAGCCTCCCTGTCTTTTCGGCAAGAGCCGTCATAGTCGGAGAAGTCATGTATGAAGGCTAGGTGAATCACGCCATCAGAGGCGGCAGCAGCCTTCTTAAGCGTGTCGAGGTCCTCGATCGATCCTCGAACAACGTCGGCGCCAAGGCCAATGAGAGTTTTAGCGGAGACGTCAGAGCGAGCGAGGCCCAAGACGCTGTGTCCGGCCTTGAGGAGGTCCTTAACGAGTGGTTGGCCGATGAAGCCCGTGGCGCCGGTGACGAAGACGCGCATGGTGACGCGGCAGTTGTCCAAGCGTTCCAGATCGATTCTGACAATGAGAAACTCAAGACAATATCAATATTGGAAGAAGAAGTTGGGGTTGCGAGATCGTTATGCCTCCTGATGTCAGGTTTAGCCGAAGGCACGCATGCCTTATATACTCATCGCCTATGCTGGAGCCGCGCCAAGTAGCCATCGGAGTCGCAAAATAGTAACTGTCCGCACTTTGGCAACGTCTCGTTGGCTTTGCGTGACCTGCAGGAGTTGGTGATACGGTCAAGAGGGTCCCAATACTATTGACAGTAAAGTGCCTTGAGATATAGTCCATTCTGGCCAATCAAGAAGCATACAAGAGGAGTCTGCAGTTCAGCGAACGCGAGTGCGGGTTAGCGCGGGCGGGCTTCACGGTGCTTTCAACGCGAGTGTGGGTTAGGAACCACGGAGTTAAGAATTAACAGACGCCTCAACTAGACTCGCAAGACGTCCGTTAATCTCCGTCATTGCCACAGGCTTCACGTCTAATTATCTACAATGATCAAGATGGAAAGGCAGACTCCATCTCACAGGCGAGCCTACCAAAGGAAACGAAGACCGTACCGGAAGTCCATAAGTGGCTGTCCAAACTGCAAGATGCGGAAAGTTAAGGTCAGTAATGATTGTCTCCTGTTGATAACGCTGTTTATCATGACCAGCTGACCTGGTGGGTCGTCTTTAAACAGTGTGATGAAGCGAAACCTCACTGCCAGAGATGTAAATCCTATGGAGTCGTGTGTAACTATGGGGCGAACGTCGCGGAACTGCAGGTGCCTGTTGAGGGATCTTCGGGGTGGAAGGAGACAGGGCGCCCGGAAGGATCACTGGTGGACTCCAATTCCACCGACGTTCTGCGATATTCTAACCCTGTCATCATGGTATCTGAGGATGAATCTACATCTTTGATCCTAGATGCAGAGTGCAAAGATATGCTGGATCGTTTTCGGACTAGGACGCTTCCGACATTAGGGAGTGCCAGATGGTCAGCCTCTACACAACTGAAGTCTTGAAGCTAGCATTCTCGGTGAGCCCAGCCTTTACATCTTGATCTGTTACGATATAGCTGGGTGGTTTCGTTGTCCGAAGTATGTGCACCTCGGATTTCGCAGGCCGCTAACCATGTCTAACCTCAGCATCCCTTCCTCATGCACGCCGCCCTCGCTATGGCAGCCACGCACGACCGATACCTGGGCACGACGCAGCCTAGGCGCCGCACTCTTCGTGAACAGTATCATAGCACGCAGTGCATCACTCTCTTCAATCAGAAGCTCAGCGAGCCCGTTCGGCTGCAAGACCGTGACCCACTGTGGGCCACCGCGGCAATGCTAGCGATCCTCGCCGTCTCGTCAGTCGAGGCTGAGTCCATTGAGGACTCTTGGCCGCTGGCATCAGTCTCTCCACTTACTTATAGCTCATGCATGCATCCGACCGAGCTTGATTGGATCAATATCAGCGAGGGCAAAAGGACCATATGGAACCTCGTCGATCCTCTGCGCCCTGACAGCATCTTTTATGGTATGAGGAATGAATACACGCACCTCTTCTTTGCACCACTTCCGGTTGCCGGAGTGGAGGGGATTCCAGTTATGCTGGCGCAGCTGTGTGGGCTAAATGCCTTGTCGACAATGGAGAACAACCACTACTTTGCAGGAGCGCATGCGGTTACCCGAGTTATGCGTTTGCCGTACAACCGGAGATCGGTAGCTACTGCTATGGACTTCCTCTTCCATATGCACAAGTCGTTCAGGGCTCTTTCAGTAGCGAAAGATCCGATTGCTCTGCTCTTGATGGCGTTGTGGTATTCAGAGGCTGGCCGGGCTATTTGGTGGCTTGAGATGCGCTCCAGAGTAGAGGGCCCGGCCATTTGTTTGTATCTCCAGAGGTATCATAGGGGCAACGCAGCGATACAGGGGCTTCTGCCCTGGCGTACAGACGAGGTATATCACTGACAGAAAATACTGCTTGGAGCTGAGGCAATGTTCAGGGTCCGATGGAAGGAATAGGCCAGTAATGAACCAATGCAAATATACTAGGTAGACAGAGGATCTTGGGATAAACATAATTTACATGGTTAATATGGCCTTGGTATTGAAAGTATCAGGTACTTCGTATCATGCCTAGAACGGTAGATGAGACTTACCTACTCTACGACTGCCTAATATTTTCCGGCTCTTCTAGGAAGATAGCTTCTTTCTTTCCCTTTCTTTCCTTTTTACCTCAACTAGAGATAATTTACACTAGACTATATATTCAAGCTATCCTCCGTGTTAAGCCTTCATATTATCCTTGGTTGACTAGATTGGGACGAAGAAACTGGTCATGATACAAGCAATGCCAAAAGTATTTCATATGAGGTTCGATTAAGAAGAGATAGTCCTAACGTGACAAACTGTTCCACGGGAAGGTCAGGGTGGTTTCGTATCTGTCGATGCTGCGACGCCCAAGTGCCTTCTACCTGAGCAATTGGCGGATGAGATTCTGGGGAATCACTCGTTCATTGAGGAAGCCGAAGATGTCCCTGACCTGGCCGTATGAGACCAAGACCTGCCAATGCTGTGCAGCACGCCTGACTGCGTGACGAATGGAGTCTGCTCCTCGCTGTCGCGCCTCCAAGGAGAGCACAGGCTCTTCCTCTTGCCCGTGCCTCAAGCTAGACACTCCTACTCAGTACCATGCTGGAGGCTGACACAGCATTTTAAGCTCGACAAGCATATCAGCGAGGCGATGCCCTGTACAGCTAGCCGTACGGAATCGGCATCATCAAAGCTGGGGATACATTGAGTCGGCTTCTACTCCACTGTTCCCGACATGCCAATGCCGACTACCACATCGGGCTACAGATCACAGGTAACAGGGCGTGTTTGGAAAAGTGATCTCATTGTCTATGCACTCCCGTTTGTCATCATCATGGTCGTGGTCATGATACGTCATACGTACACGAGGGGCGCTTCGTTCCATGCTCAAGACACCTGAGTGAACCCCCTCCCAAGGACAATTCAAATCTATCCCCAGATGTTTTGGACCAGAACCCCCGAGGCACTTTTGTATCTACCGTCGGAGCGACACCTCTGTCGAGTGTGCCCTCCCCCTTTTTGATGTAGCCGGGTGCAGTAAAAGCTGCTGACCATGGCCTTCGCGGCCCTTCTCTACGCCGTGGGACTAGCCCATTGGGAGGAGTGCCGCGATGCCGGTTGAGATTCATGAGAAGGAAAGCAGGCAAGGAAGAGCAGAAACTCAGTGAGACAATTTGTGAGAGAAAGCACAGTAAAGAAAATTCGTGACATTAAAGGCCAGGGATGGCTTCAAGCGATCTCTCGACTTTCGTCCAGAGAAATCGTAGCCATGCCGTCCTTGAGCGTCTTTTGTTGTGCATCATTCCCCGACAGCTGACGGTTCGAGATGGTGCTTAAAGATGGAGCGCCTTCACATCAGAGATGCTCCTGTGTCGCTTGTGGTGGCTCTCGCCAATTCCAGCTGAAGCCTTCCTCTTCTGCGACATACTCTCAAGCGGACTACGGGTGAGGTCGTTAGCGGCACTGAAGACGCCCACGTTGCTTCTCTTTCGGCGGCGAACAGGAGTGATCGGGGCCGTGACTGTCTCTAGGCTCCCAGATTTGATGCCTTTGAGGGTGCCGTGGTAGTACGGGCTAGAGAACGCGAGGGATTCCTGAGTTGCTTTGTCGCTGAAGATGAGCTGCTGGTTCAGCTGGTTGCGACGGAAAGCCCCGACAGCATTTGAGTTATTGCCGAAGTGATTAAGCAGCGGGTGCAAGCCCATGCCGACATCGCTTCGCGTGCTCGCTGCGGTGGAAGGTCGACGGGGTGTGGAGGTGACCGAACCATTGGCATCATCGATCCAGTTGCTGGCTTCATCCTTGTCTTGATCCTCCTCGCCGGACGAGTGGTCTTCGAACGTGATGAAGTCTTCCAGCTTCAGGTTCCGCTCCTCCTCGTCTTCATCGTCGTCTGCTTCTGAGTCATCACTATTGTCTGCAGTCATGGCGTCGGATGGTATTGAGAAGAACGCCTCGGCGGGACCAATAGCCTGCGTGTTCATGAAGTCGCCAAACGTGTTCGAGGAGAACATGGCGCCCATCATGAGGGAAGCCGAGTTGCTCAGGATAGGTGACGACTGGGTCATGCCGGGATTGGTGAAGAAGTCAAAATTAAATGACTCGGGAGCGAGATCCAGGCGACGAAGCTTCTGGGGAGTGAAGATCATCATCTTCCGCGAGATGGGGTTGACGACACAAATAGGCTTCTTCTCCGAGCTGTCAAGGTTGAAACGTCCAATTCTGGGTTGGCCACGACGGAACTTGATCGGTTTGTCGGTCTCCGAGCCAGAGTCGTCCGGAGCCTGGCCGCGCCGGACTTGCTTCCGACGAACAGGTGGCTCAGGGACGTCTTCCTCGGTCGTGTCTCCGTCGGCTGAGAGAACTTGAATTAGCACGGGTAAATGCCCCTTTCCTCAGGCTAACTCACTTTCATATCCATCAAGCTCCTGTACAGTGGGAGAAGGGGACGGAACAGGGGTCGACACCTCGGTTGGGGGCAAACTGGGCATAGGAGTCGCGATGGGGGTAGCGTCTTGAGAGGTTGGCGCGAACGCGTCGTCGAGATCGGACTCGCCGGGAAAGCCATAAGCGTTGCTGTAATCCCAGAAAGAACCTGAGTTGGAAGAGTCATCAGGATCCTGCTCGATTTCCCGGCGGAACTTCGAATCCAAGGCATCCTGCGAGACGAAGATGTCGGGGAAGAAGTCCTCGATATCGTTGGTCGTGTCGGAATCTGTTGAATCCGAATCACTGTCAGGCACCCCAAGGAAACGGACGTGACGCTCCGCGGGCATGTCCTGATCGAAAACGGAGTCGGCGGCAGGGGTTTGGGAATCAGGATGCTCGTTCACGTCGGAGAGAATTCCATCCCAGCTTGCAGTGTGATCCGTGTCGTTCTCATCGTCATCTTCTTCCGCAGCATCTTCTGCCTCCACCCCTCCCTCATCCTCGTCATCATCCTCGTCATCCTCGTCTTCGTCCTCCTCATCCGCATCGTCGTCATCATCGTCGGTTGGGACCGGCCGAGGAGAGCTCGCGGCGACAGCGGGCTTCCGTCGCAGCGTGTTCTTGATTATGTGCTCCTCCTCAGCCGCGTACACATCCTCATCATCGTCCTCGGAGTCGCTGATTTCATCCAATGCCGAGTAGCCATCATCGCTCGAGAGATTGAGGGACGAGGAGTCGGAACCCCGGCGCTTGGAAGCCTTGACCGGAGTAGACGGGAATTTTATCCGTATGTTTCGGGACATTATGTGCTGTATGCAGGGGTGGATCTGTGGGGTGGTATCGGGTTGGGACCGAGGTTTGGGACAAACGGCGGTGAACCAAACACCGAAAGTCTACGCGAGAGAACTCGACGCAAAGCAGGAATTATGCCGTCAAATCGATTCCAGCCAGTGTACTGATGTATAGAAAGGCCTGTGGTCTGTATTCAATGGATAAATTTGTCGGTTTGGGAGAGGCGGCGGCGGAAAGGCGGGTCGAAGACGTGTGAAGGTCGCCGGTAGGGAGATTGGGGGTCGTTGGTGAGCCCGGGTGATGGGCGCAACGTGCTTGTGTGTGTATTCAGAGCCAGGCTGTCGCCGTCGTCGTCGTGGGACGGATGCTTGTTGAGCCTCAATTTCTCTCTCTTCCAAGAGAAGGTAAGACTCGTGACTGCGAAAGTCTGGAAAACTTCGTCGAAGATTCGGAAGACTCGATGAGGCTGCTGGACTACGGGACATGCCTGGGGACCGGGCACGTCCCGCAGCGGGGGCTTACAGCTCAGCGACAACCGAAGACATCTTGACAAGGGGTTCGGCGAAGTTTGGATCAGGGTTGGCTGAGTGCTCTGAATGATCGATAGGGCGACTTCGTTGTCTTGGGGTTGATGGGTTGGTTTGGGTTGACCAGAGGGAAAGGGAAGAGAGGAAGAGGAGATCCAGCGGGAGCGCCAGAAAAGGTAGCAGCTTTTTCCCAAACTTTTTTTCGGCGCTGGTGGGGCTGCTCTGACTGGCCAAAAAGGGAACGAGGGGTACGTAGCTACGCAGCCCAGATCCTGTGGAGAGGAACCTCGATGCTGGAGGGGCTTAAAGTGTGGGGCAGCCACATTGCACGTACTCTAGTATTGCTAGCTAGAAGTACCCTTCCGGGCAAAGAACGTGCTCAAGGTACATACCTGCATGCCCACGTCGACACCGCCCGCATCACCCTAGGACCTAGAGGCCACCTCAACACCCCCGGCGACTCACAGTGACTGTTTTCGAACCCGCTGGCGCAGAGCCGTCGAATCATCTGCAGCTGTGACTCCCCTGTGACATGCAGGAAGCCCTTCCCGGAGCGGCTCATCTCATTAGGAATCGGGAGACAAACTCGCTGGCCCTGCCTTAGTGTGACTTTGACCTGCCTCTGGTCTTCGTCACCGCCATTTCGACCCCCTACAGAGGCGTTTCCCTGCGTCTTGCCTGTTCCTGCTGGCGCTTGTGCGGAAACCAGTAGAGAGGGCTGTGGTTCCTGGCAGTGAGATCTTCACTACCGCAGCGAAATGTTATTCCTTGCAAGCCGTGCCTTTACGTGATAGAAATGCCTGTGATCTTCTAGCTCGCCTTCCGTTCGCAGTGAGGAGTTTGAGGCTCCGCCCCCCGTCGTATGGCGCCCGCCTGTTTCGACCCGCTTATTGGGTGCGCCAAAACTAATGGCCCTGCGCTTCGAATACAAGAGGAAGAAGAAGCACGACTCCGATCTCCCTTTTCGTCACTCACTCGGCGGAGGATAGCATCATCAACGCTTAGTTCCCCCATCTCCCTGCCATCGGAGATGTATGATGTCGATGCTCGATGATCATAACGGCTATTCTCCGAGGAGGTCCCGTCTGCAGGAGCATTGAGCTATCCTACGGGGCTTGAGGAGCATGATGGGGCGACAGCTGGAGACAATTTCTCAAGCCGGCCATAAAGCCCCGTTCAGGACAGCTGATTTGCCTTTCTAGCTCCCGTGAAGCAATTTTCTATTACAGATCTCGTCACCTAGCTGCATCTCACGGGATTTGATCTGCTCCGTTCTTGTCGACCTCGGTTATGCATCAATCTATCCACTTGCTTCCCTCTTCATCACCCCTCCGCGGCTACCGTAGGCGACCCGCCAGGACGAGTATTCAACACGTGTAAAATTTAGATTCAGCAGCATACCAGACATGTCGTTCCACGGCTTCTTCGTACCAATATTGAGAAATGCGCCACTCACGTTCTTGGGGTCATCAGCGCGCACAGTGGTGACACGGCGTGTGACTCCTTTCTGGTAGAACATGTGGCATGAATAGTACCACGTATCGCCAGGCAGGCAGAAAGTTGGAGGGGTCCAATACTCTTAAATTCCGCTTGGCACAAGTTCCTGCGTACTTGAACGACAGAAAGAGGGGAGACTTGAACTCATGACTCAGGGGGGCGGAGGAGGCGCCATTGGGTGGATGTTAGAGAAAATCATTGTAATGGTTGGTATCCACAGTGCGATCATTCTGAAAATCCGAGCAGTCAAGAGAAGAGAGAAAGCTTCATTCATTGCACGACCGGCACTCGCCGATGCCTGTCACACACACCATGACCCTGGTCGGTGATATGACTGGGAAGAAATTAGGAGGTAAGCATCAACCACCACAACTTCCAAAGCTTCGCACGCAAGGAGACAGAGAATGCAATAAGACAAAACGAGTTTTGAGTTGGCAGGTTGGTAGGCTCCACGATCTGGTATACCCAGCAGGAAGGATAGCATCCCAAAGGTTGAGTATCCCAGCAGGTAGACAAACATCGGCGGGGAAGCTGACTGGAGCGATAGGGGGGGGGGGTCTTCAAGGATGTCATCTGAAAGGTCACGTGAACACGGCTCGGGCCGCCAAACGACCAGGCAATCGTTCTTATCTTATCGGTTGCTGTGCCAACCAGGCTCGTTTATGGAATGCATCCCAGCTGTGGTAGTAACAGGGAAAACCAAGGATACGTACTTCAGGCTTCAGAGACAACGGCTGCTCTCACCACGAGAGAACACATATCAACACGAAGAACTCCATACTATCACATTGCTTTCCCTTCACCTCAGAACTCTGCTCGATTGAATTACCTACCCTGGCGGAGCTTCCCAAGGTCTTGCGCACATTGGCAACATGGATGCCGCGTCGACTACGTCCGGCTCCTCGCGGTCTCACAACCTCTTTCAGGTGTTTCTTCGCCTGCGACCTGCGCAGACTGGTGTCACCAGTGCAGACCGTTTCCTCGCCGTTGAACCTCCCGCAGAAGACGCCCATTCTACTGCACCCACCCACATCACACTGAACCCCCCGAACGACCGAAGACGAGCCATCGAGAAATTCTGCTTCACTCGGGTCTTCGAGGAAGATGCGACACAGCTTGACGTCTTCCACTGCACGAACGTTGTGTCCCTGGTCGAGGGTGTCTTAGCTCCTCATGGCGGCGACGGCACCGATGCGCTGGTCGCGACGCTGGGAGTGACGGGTTCAGGAAAGGTACGCCCGACCAGCATGACCATATGGGAAAGCTGGGAAGCTGTGGTGAAGGGGAGCTGACGAGAAAAATAGACACACACGATCCTGGGCTCTCGGTCACAGCGTGGCCTCACCCAGCTGGCGCTTGATGTCATCTTCCGATCACTCGGGTCCAGCATCGCCGACAGCGCCTCCAACCCCAGACTGGAGTCGTCCATCAACGCTTCAGATGCTTCCGAAGCAACCATATATTCAGCGGCTGCCTTCCTGGAGACAGTCTACGCAGATCCATCAGCACCGAGCCGGGCCGGCTCACGCGCTCCAACACCAATGATTGTAGGATCCCCAGAGACTCCTTGTCGTCCTCGCCCATCTTTCTTTGATGACGCCATCTCCGGGTTCGAGAATGGGGATGAAGCTACTATAAGGATTCCCATTAGAAGTCTCATGGGGGTCCGGGTAGTTCAGACTCCCACGAAAGAGAGTGGCAGATTTGCGACAGCCGTCAGTGATGGCGTAGCGCAGTCTGCTTCGACCGTTGACGCCTTTCGCGAGCCAATGCTAGCCAAAGACGTCAATGGGTCAACATTGCTCAAGAACCCGGCGCGGCATTTCATGGCTGTCACAGCTTCAGTTCGACGGAAGAAGAATGCTAAAACCCACCTCAAGGGCGAACAACACGGCGCGCCGCCACCGACTCCCCGCAGGCTCCTCAACCGCCCATCCATCCTTCCCCAAGCCCCCGATATCAGCGCCGTGAACGTGTCCTGCGATCCGTCATGCGAGTACGCCGTTGTGATTTCCATGTACGAGGTTTACAATGACAGGATCTTCGACCTTCTGACGCCGCCGACCAAGTCCGCCGCCACAAAGGAATACCGCCGACGCCCGCTTCTGTTCAAGCCAACGGAGCTGTCACCAGACAGGAAAGTGGTCGCTGGGCTGCGCAAGGTTATCTGCAGCTCCCTCAGCCAAGCCCTCATGGTGCTCGAAGCGGGTCTGCATGAGCGCCGTGTCGCTGGAACTGGGAGTAACAGTGTCAGCTCGCGCAGCCACGGGTTCTTCTGCGTGGAGGTAAAGAAGCGGCCTCGCACAAATGGACGGCGAGAGCTGCACTGGGGCGGGAGCACATTGACAGTCGTTGACTTGGCAGGAAGCGAGCGAGCACGAGACGCGAAGACCGCAGGCACGACACTGGCTGAGGCGGGCAAGATCAATGAAAGCTTGATGTATCTGGGCCAATGTCTGCAGCTGCAGAGTGACGCTGGCAACACCAGCAAGGTAAGATAACGGGAGACTACCACCAATCACACTGTTGGTGATGGCTAACTTGCATCACCTAGCCGAACGTGGTTCCATTCAGGCAGTGCAAGCTAACAGAACTGCTCTTCTCTAACTCGTTTCCGTCGCCCTCCCTCACCCACTCGCATGCCGCGCGTCGCAACCCGCAGAGGGGCGTCATGATCGTGACGGCGGACCCGCATGGCGACTTCAACGCGACGTCCCAGATCCTACGATACAGCGCCCTGGCGCGCGAGATCACGGTGCCGCGCATACCCAGCATCACGCAGACCATCCTGGCCGCCAACCAGAACTCCAGCAACAGCAGCGCCAACCACTGCTACAACTCCAACCACCCGCAGCCGTGCTCCAGCCCCATCTCCTCCCCCGTCATGCACCACAAGCCCTTCTTCCCGCCCGGCTCTTCCACCGCCCCTCACGTGCCCGTGCCCGTGCCCGGGTCGCCGACCCCCAACGTCCAGCGCACCTTCTCCCCCGCCAGCGCCACCTCCGAGGACCGCGCGACCATGGAGCTCGCCGCTCTGGAGATTTCCCGGCTGGCCGAGGAGGTCGACTACTTGCGGGACTCCCTCGCGCGCGAGCAGGACGCCCGCCTCTCCGCGGAGGCGCACCTCCTCTCCATGGAGGACCGCCTGCTGGACCTCGAGCAGGCCATCCGCGAGGACTGCGTCGCCGAATTCGAGCAGCGCCTCGCCATCGAGCAGGCCCGGTGGAAGGCGGGCATGCAGGTCGAGGCGGAGCGGGGCGAGGAGCACTGGGACCGCAAGGTCGAGCTGCTCGCGCAGAGCATGGGGGCGGACGGGGACGGGGACGCCGCCGAGGATGACGGTGAGGACAAGGAGAACGTGCTTGTGGAGAACCTGGAGCAGGAGAACGAGCGGCTGCGGCACGAGCTGGCGGTGCTGAGGCGCGAGCTCGCGGGCCGGAGCCCGACGAAGCGCAAGCCGCTCGCGGAGAGGGAAGAGATGACAGCGGGCAGCCCGCGCGGGAGCGTGAAGGGGGCGAACGGGGAGACGCTGCAGCGCAAGATGGAGGCCCTGCGGGTCAGCGAGGATGGTGGTCGCGGTAGCACGGGGAGCCGCAAGGACAGCCACGGGAGCCCGAAGAAGATGCGGAAGCTGGCGAACAGGCGGTGGGATAGCACGCTGGATGATGATGATCTATTCTAAGGGGGGCGGTCATCCCTTGCTTTGCTCTCTCTTGCCGCGGCGATCATGAGGATTGTCGGACGTTTGTTGCTCTGGATACCCAGCACCTGTTCAGTGCTTGTGGCTGGCTGGACTGTCTTTCTGTTTGTCGGAGTAATACCCCTTCTGGACGAGTACATATTCTTTCTACTGGCGAGGCTACTGGGAAATGATTCTCTTTTTGTCACTGTCTCTGTGTTTTCTTGAGACCCGATATGATTGCGACTGGAAGACAACACTTCCACCTCTTCGTCAGGCTCGGTGTTCCTGTCTTCGTAAAGCCCATGACTCAAGGAGAAGCAATATCGCCGTCGCCAGATCTTTATACATGTCCTCCAGGACTGACTGATGCCATGCCCCTCATAGATCCAGTTCTCCGCCCCCGGAGACTTGTTAGTCAATCGGTCTCTGTCTGTTCCCCATACAGGGAAAGCTTCGGCACCCCAGCTACCTCATCCGGAGTATGACTCGCGAACTGGTCCTTCAAATACCATGGGAAAATGAGGTGCAGCCACCGGTACAGAAGCTGGACTAGCGTCCGAACTGAGTCTGTCAGCAGCCGGTACTCTTCCAGCGTTCGCAGCGAGCTTAGCGCCTCATCGTACATCCTGCCTACGCCCGCCATCCTCTCCAGGCCAAGGTCGACCAGGAACACGAAGTGATTGAATGTGCGGATGAGAAACTCACGCGTCTGCCGGACCATGAGCGGCAGAGTCATATCCTCATCCTGCGACACTGCCAGCAGCCGGGAGAAGACGTGAGGGCCCAGCGTGGACAAGAAGCCCTGCAGGAACACTATTGTCTGCAGGACGCTGCCCTCGCTGCCGGCGCGGCTGCGCGTTGCGCCGAGCCGGATGGTGCGGATCTCGTCTGGTTCGACAGGTCGTCTCAGCTGGGTTATCTCTTCATCGATGAGCTCCTTGGCTGTGAGCCAATGGCCATCGAAGTCCTTGGCAGGCTGTTTCGGCTCCGGAGGAGGTGGATTGTCATCACCACTGTGCCTCCGCAGGGTTACCCTGACGATAGTCGGTATCTGTCGGCTGACAGTCTGCTCATACACAACCCTTCCGAGCTTCTCCAGATGCTCCAAATCCTCCTCCAAAACCTGTGCAAATTGGTTCACAGGCGTGCTCTCCGTGACGGCACCGTAGCAGAAGCAGATTGACTGGCTCGTCGTGTTGTAATACACCGTGCCCTTGCGGCGCTCCACCATATTCCGCGAGTCTAGGGCTACGCTCGGAGCTGGCATGTAGATGGTCTCGCCAGCGACGACAACGTGAAGCAAGAAACCCTCCAGAGGCAGCAAAGCGAGGATGTTCTTGACTACGTCGGCATTTTCCCTGGAGAGGAGTCTCATGCGGAAGGACAGATCTGGCCTGGGGCCGACGACCTCGACGATGTCCGAAGTCAGCATCTTGGGGAAGCACGAGGTGGGACAGGGAAGACGAGGAGAAGGAGAACGGTGCGTCTTTTGCCCATGTTGCATCACCCTGAAGCGGATTGACAGTGGCCAGCGGTGATATAAGCTGTGAACAAGATAAGAATCACCAAACATGGAACATGGTCATACTCAGTCCGACTCGAAACTACCTTTTACGGCTCTTCAGGTCGAAGATGTGGACCCTGTGGAGGAGTGGCTTCAGGGGAGAGGCGACGGTGTCGGACGAAGACCGACGTGAACTACTCCATTATGCGCTAATCCCTTTCGCAGCACACTCATTGACCTGCGCCACTTCCAAGTAGCTCTTAGGTGGCAACGAAGATTGGGGGACTGTTCAAGGGCACTCATGGGCTGGGTCCCATGTTTAGGATGCTATAGCGCAGAGAATATACGGCGAGTCGGTTAGGAAGAGCAGATGTTGACGATATTGGAGTCCTCTCACCTTCACTTGAAGGGTAGCCGTCGTTGAGACCCCGAAAACTAAGTCCGGGAATCTCGCTTTATAGATCACGCATTAGGGAAGTCATGATGGTCTCCAGTGGCTTCCATAAGTTCAGTATATAGGTATACGCCCTGTTTCTCTAAAGTCTTCATGCTTATGCTAGTTGAACGTACAGCTATCCGTGGGAAGTTCTTACTCCTCCGGTTTGCCCCAACCACCGCCACCAGGGGTGTTGATTTGCATCCTCTCCCCGGGCTTCAAGTTGACGACTGCCTGCCCACCCAGACTAATCTTGTCTACTCCTCCCTCCTCATTGAATCTCAGGAGGAAGTTCCTGCCGATGCTCCCTGGCTCGCCACCACCCATCCCGTACGGCGCAAACACCCTCCGCTCACTCAGGATACTCGACTTGAGCGGGATCCTCGCCTCGATCTCGCGAGTCACGCCATCTCCACCGCGCCACTTGCCCTTCCCGCCCGTGCCGCGGTTGATCTCGTGGCGGCGCACAATGACCGGCGTGCGCTTCTCGATGACCTCGGCGTCGGTAATGCGCGTATTGGTCGAGTGGACGTGAACCGCGCTCTCGCCGTGCCAGCCCGGCCCCGCACCGGACCCGCCGCCGATCGACTCGCCGTAGTTCCAGCCGGGCTTGATCTCGCCCGTCTCCGGGTCGCGCCCGCCCATACCCCAGCCGAAGCTGCTGGCACATCCCTGAGAAGCGGCGACGCACCGGAAGGCGCGGAGGATGACGTCGATGACGCGCTGGCTGGCCAGCGTGCTGCCGCAGATGGCGACGGAGGGGTTGGGGTTCAGGACGGAGCCCTTCGGGATCCGGAGCGCGATAGGGGTCAGACAGCCCTGGTTCAGCGGGATCTCGAGGTCGATGAGGCAGCGGACCGAGTAGATGACGGCGGAGTGGGTGATCGAGATGGGGCAGTTGATGTTCCCCCAGCCCTGGGGACCCGTCCCTGTGAAGTCGAAGAGCGCCGATCCCGTGTCAGGGTCAATGGTGATCTTCAGCTTCAGCTGGGTCCCATTATCGAAACAGTCCGTAGAGGTGAGGCCGTCCGGGTGCTCTCTGGCCGTACGCTTGAGGAACTCCCGCACGGCGACCTCGGCGTTGGTCTGGATCCCGCGCATGTATTTGTGGACAATAGGCAGGGAAAATTCGTCACACAACTTCTGAAGGAGAAGTGTGCCGCGCTGGTTAGCTGAGATCTGCGCCTTCAAGTCCGAGAGGTTGTCTTGGATGCGGCGTGTCGGGCTACAGCCGGGAAAGCTGCCGGCGAGGCTGAAGACGGCGCGGACTTCGTCTTCCAGGAACTTCCCGCCACTGACGATCTTCATCGTCTTCACATTGAGGCCTTCCTCCCAAAGCTCCTTAGAGTCCGGCATCATGGACGTGATGCCCTTGCCACCTACGAACGCTTGTTAGTTTTCACTCCGTTTTCGGTGCAAATTCTCTCGAACATCTAAGACGTACCAATATCCGTGTGGTGGCCTCTGCTGGCTGTGTAGAAGGCAATATCGGCACCGATGAACACGGGTGTCACGACAGTGACATCGGGAAGATGCGTGCCACCCCATTCAGGGTGGTTGGTCATGAGCACGTCGCCCGGGCTCAGCCTGCCTAGCCAATGTTGATGTTGAGACTGTATAGCCATTTGCATGCTGCCAAGGTGGATGGGGATATGGGGTGCGTTGGCGACCAGCTGCCCATCTGGCGAGAATATCGCACATGAAAAGTCCAATCTTTCGCGGATGCTCGTGGAGATTGACGTCCTCTGGAGCGTGTTGCCCATCTGCTCCGCTATCGACATGAAACGATGCGCAAAGACGGACAGCTGGATGGGGCTGAACTTGTCGTCGGCGGCCTTCTTGTTTGCGGCAGCTTCAGCGACCCTCTCGATGACAACGTGCTCAGGGAGTATGAAAGCGCGGAAGCGTGGCTCGACGAGGATGGTCTGCGTCGCGTCAAGAATCAACGCCGGACCATCGACAACGGTTCCCTTCTCGGCGGTTGCTAGGCGGTAAATGCCGGCGTCTTTCCATGCACCGTCGACATAGATCTTCTGCTGTTCCGTCGAGACGGCTGGTCTTGGATTTGACTTCACTCGCTCCAGCTCCTTGGTCGGAGGAACAGTCTTGGAGACGACCCCTGCGCTGCCGGTGCCTCGTACCTGCACCGAATCGATGACAATCTTTCGCTCTAGCGCAAATGCAAATTCGCGCACATGCTCGGTGACGAAAGCCTTACCGTAGTCTTCGTCTTTAGGCTGGGATATTGACAGGTTGGTGTCAGTGCCGAAGTACCTCAGGCTCAGAGACGCGTCAAACTGGAGCGACTTCTCGTTCGCCCCCTGAGAAATAAGCTCCTGACGGACGCCTTGCTTAAGGACCTCAATCCTCTCCCGTATCCGGGGCAGCTCATCAATGGAGAAATCTCCAGCATAGGGCTCCGCCGTATCATACTGTAGCTGGGACTGCGAGATTCCATACGCTGAGAGGAGCGAAGACCATTTGTGTATGATGATCCGGTTGATGCCGAGCTTCTCTGCAATGGAACAGGCGTGTTGACCGCCGGCCCCTCCGAAGCTGACGAGGTTGTGCTTCTCAGGTGCATAACCCCTTGCCTCGGTGGCATTTCTGATCGGTCTGCTCATGGTCTCGTTTGCAACATTTAGGAAACCCAGTGCAACGTCTTCGGGGCTCAGGTTTTGGGAAGTCTGAGAATTAAAGTCCACGGTGATGTCGTGGAATTTCTGCGTGACAGCATCGACGTCCAAGGGCTCGTTGGCGTTCTTTCCAAAGATGGCCGGGAACGACGACAGGTTCAAGCGTCCAAGGAAGAGATTGGCGTCCGTCACAGTTAAGGGGCCACCCTTCCTGTAGCTGGCCGGGCCAGGGTACGCACCGGCACTCTCAGGGCCGACGACCAGCAGGCCGTTCCTGGCAAACAGGATAGAACCACCGCCGGCAGCGACCGTCTGAATGTTCAACATAGGAACGGTGATTGTGCGGTTCGCGATTCTGGTCTCGGTAAGATAGTCGTATTTACCATCAAATCGGCAGACATCGGTGCTTGTTCCGCCCATGTCGAAGCCAATCAAGGGTGTGCCCTCGCTCTCATCGTAACAGGCCTTACCAATGCCTACAACGCCTCCTGCGGGACCACTGAGGAGTGCCTCGTTACCCCTGAACTTCTGTGCCTGCTTCAAGCCACCATCGGAGCACATGAACTCCACTCGCTGGGGAAGCTTCTCGAAGCCGGACTCAAAGTTCTCGACATACCGCCTAATGACAGGGTAGAGGTAGGCTTCCGAGCACACAGAGCTGCTTCTCTGCGAGAACTTGATGACTGGTCTGGTCTCCGTTGACGTGGTGACGTACTTGAATCCGACCTCCTTTGCCAGCGAAGCGACAAGTTCCTCGTGGTCGGGGTAGAGATAAGAGTGCATGAAGGCGATGGCGATGGAGGAGTACCCGTCTCGGAGGAGCTCTTGCAGCTGCTGCCGGACCTCTTCCACGTCGACCTTCTTCAAGACTCGGATGATCTCACCGCTCTTGGTGCTGACAAGGTCAGGGTCAGTCAACTCCCCCTTCTTGTCCATCGGGAAGGGATTCAGATCATAATCCTCGATGGTGATGCGCTCATCTACCTCGAGGACCTTGTGATGCAAGGCCTTAGGCTTTTCCACCTTAAGTGCAAAGAGCTTCGGCCTAGTCTGGTCTCCAATAACGCAGACATCTTTGAAACCTGAATTTGCGTGTCAGCGGAAATCGACGAGTTGAATGCGTCGAGGCATCACAAGTAAGCGTACCTTTCGTTGTGATGAACGCGAACTTTTCCCCCTTATGCTGCAGAAGAGCATTCGTAGCCACTGTGGTGCCGATTCTGCAGGATGCTAGACCCACCGAGTTAGCTGCTGCCCACTAACTCTCGGGATGCCCCTGAATCCGCGAAGAGAACACACCTATTCTTGACCCATCCAGCTTCTCTCCAACCAGGATTACCCGGCCCTCCACGACCTCCAAGACTCTCCTGATCGCCTCAGTGGGCGCATCTGGGTAGTTGCTTGGATCCTCTGAGAGCAGCTTGAAGATGATGTCTTCACGTCCCGGAATGCTCGCGATGACGTCGCAGAAAGTTCCTCCTCGATCGATGGCAATGGAGACATCCGGCGGGGTGCCTGTCGAGTCCAGACCCTCTGTGTCATCAATATAGGGAGCCATGATGGACTGATAGCACGCTGAGCGATGATGGATATCACGCTCCAGGCCGGCTTGACAGAGAGATCGCTCTGAATAAATAGGGACTGATGATGCTTTGCCGACAAGTCTACCACTGTCGCCAGAACGGCATAATCTTAGGTAAGTACCCACCGTTTTCCGTTCCTCCGAATACGCCATTGTGAACCTCAGGGAAGTATGTTACCTAGCGGACGGTGGCTGCCCGAGGCATATTTCCTATCACGGGGGTCAGGACCCTGTTCTACAGCGTCGATGTTCGCTTGTGGGAAGCGTTAAACTTGGCCTGCCAAATTAGGGAATTTGGAGCCTTCATCGGCCGAAACCCGACGCAATTGTCCCACAGTGGATTACGCTAATTCATGGAGGGAAAGTTCCGTCGGCGCCTTTTTTTCCCTTATCATCGCTCACAAGCACCACGAGTCAGTCAGCTCAGCACGCGAAAATGAAAAGAGCCTCACAATCGTACCATTTCAGAGAGTGTCCCCGCGTGACCGTAAGATGATAAAGCGCGGAAGAATGTCACCTCGCTAGGAGATGGAGGTGTAGTGCTTTACTTACGCGGGTTTCGAAGGAGTGACGAAGGATACCAACTATGCGGGCTCGGAGGTCAGGGTTGTCATCGTCCAAGAAACGAATTTCTCCGGACGGTGCCGGAAAGCACGTCAGTCCGGTACATACAATCGTGTCCCTGACCGCTTGTTTGTTGCAGGCCAGCACTTGCACAAAAAGCTGGGTTCCTGGGCTAAGAAAACAAAACGCCTTGAAAACTCCTCGGGATAAGCCTATTACCTCACCATTGGCTCGGAGCAAGAGACCCATGCTCACCGACTGCGGACCTTCTATGACGCCGGAAGGGTGGCTTGGAAACTATTGACCAACACCGGACAAGATACGACAAGAGACTCGCCTCAAGGTGAGATGTTAACCGCGTATCAGCTGTAATCTAGAACTCTGGATTATATTGTAATCAAGTCTGATGTATTGAAATACTATGACGATGTAGTCGGGCGAAAGCCAACAAGAATTGCTTGCTATGGCAATACCCACTCCGACTCAATCACGGACAAAGGCCGGGTCGTGATGGTGCCTCCACCCTTATCTATGGATATTTTGCGGGGATTGACATGCACTATTCCCTTTCATCATGTAGGCGACTTCAGGTCTGCAACTACACCATGTCTTATCACCGTGGTATAGAGAGAGAGGTAGCATTTAAAGAGTTGACGAGAGTGCCTCTCCAGGAGAAACAATGAGAGTGCATCCAGAAACCCAAAGGACTCCATCGTCTTCTTCATCTGACTACCTCCTGTCCTTTACCCGGCAAAATTCTCGTCACAATGGCCGATGTCAAAGAGCCGGAGTCGGCAATGGAGCCAGAGCACCCGTCAAAGCCAGATTCCCTGGCCGACACAGAGGTGATAGATGATGGGGGCGATGCCCGTGAGAAGAAGCCACTCAGCAAGAGGATCCTAGGAATCATTTGGGACTCGCTCGACAAAACCCCCGAGGAACGAAGGTTCATGCGCAAGGTCGATCTTTGGATCATGACCTATATCTGCGTGGCGTACTTCGTCAAGTATCTTGACCAAACCAACGTATGTCGCATTCTGGGAAAACAGCACGTCTCTTTCTGACCAAGACCTCACTAGGTCAACAATGCCTACGTCTCGGGGATGAAGGAAGATCTGAACATGTCCGGGAACGACTACAACCTCCTCCAGACTATGTTCACTGTCGGCTACATTCTTGGGAACCTCCCTTCCCAGCTCGTGATGACAAAGGTCCGCCCTTCCGTTTGGCTGCCGAGTCTAGAACTCCTCTGGAGCATCCTCGTGATGGCGATGGCCGGCGTGAAGAACATCAAGGGCATGTATGTCCTGCGGTTCTTCATTGGGTTCCTGGAGGCCTCGGCCTATCCTGGCATCCTGACGCTCCTTGGGAACTGGTATACGCCCCAGGAACTCGGGAAGCGGGCATCCATCTTCATTGCCAGTTCGTCGGTGGCGCAAATGTTCTCCGGCTACCTGCAGGCGGGCCTGTACGCCGGCATGGACCACAAGCATGGCCTGCGAGCATGGCAGTGGCTGTTCATTTTCGACGGTATCATCAGCATCCCGGTGGCGGCGTTTGGCTACATCGCCGTCCCGGACAGCCCTGTCAACTCCAAGGCAAAATGGCTCAAGCCGGAGCAGAAGGCCATGGCTATCGCCCGCATGGAGAGGGTGGGTCGCAAGCCGCCAAAGAAGCTCACCTGGCTCGTCATCTACGAGATCCTGACCATGTGGCCTGTCTACCTTTTCGCCGTTGTCTTCGCCTCCCAGCTCCTGGGGGTCCGGATCTACAACTACTTCAACA
Organism: Pleurostoma richardsiae; assembly: GCA_030052745.1. NCBI lineage: Eukaryota > Fungi > Ascomycota > Sordariomycetes > Calosphaeriales > Pleurostomataceae > Pleurostoma > Pleurostoma richardsiae. The sequence continues at coordinate 736,449 of JANBVO010000011.1, forward strand.
TCTACCTCAAGTCCACGGGGAGATACTCCGTCGAGATGGTTAACGTCATCCCGACTGCAGGCTACGGCTTCCAAGTTGTTATGGCGCTGCTTTACGCGTGGACTAGTGACGCTATCGGCATGCGGGTGCCGTCAATCGTGGCTGCGGCTTCGATATCCCTCATCGGCTGCATCATTCTCAGTGTCTACCCCTACGAGAACCCCACCGCCATGATGGCAGGCTGGATCTTGACCTACGCGCAGATGGGCGCCTCGGCCTTGATCATGTCCTACCTGAACGAGCTGCTATCCTTCTCGACTGAGCACCGTCTGGTGACCATCGGTATTGTCGAAACTTTTGGCTTCACTATGAATGCGTGGGTGATCTTGCTGGCGTATCCTAGCGGCAAGGCGCCAAACTTTCCCGTGGGCTACGAGATGGCGGCCATGTTCTTCGCACTGGAGATCGTGAGCATCCTGGCTATCGGGTATTGTGCGAAGCGGTGGAAGCCAGCTCCGCGTTCGTATTTCGGTTGACTCAGTAGCCACGGCGGGACGGCTGAATTAACCTGCACGTATATAGTGAACACCCGTCTACTTCTCACTCGATGCTGGGTGATAGCTTGCGGTGATATTAGAATAGATAGTTAGGCATATAATCCAGCTGGGTTTGCCGATCTAGGCCATTCTTTAGGCCCGTCTTTAGGCTTCTTACAGTGCCTTTTAGCGTACCACCGTCACGGACCGCCCTAGCTTCGTCCAGTTAGCGCGAGATAAGACAAGAGCGAATAGATAAGAGAGTGGTGAATGTGGTCATATGAATGCGTATCCGCGCGCGTTTCCTGAAGACTTGACCTCGACAACTTCAACGATCTTCACATCTATCATCTAGAGTCACTCACTGTCCCTCTGCTCCAAAACACCGGTGAAGCAATTATGAACAGCAGCAGACACTGAGTCTATGAGTATCTAGTGGTATGCTCGTAGCGCCTGAGGGGGAACGCTGTCCTTCTCGACCTGCTAGGGATGGGCAACTCGTCCTATGCCAAAGGCATGGAGTCTCACCTAGATCGCTTCCGTGTGAGGCTCACACCAAGCAACACGAATCCTAACTCACCCGATGCGTCCAAGGACTCTTCTTCGACGACTGGATTAGACACACTGCCGACTGGGCGGATAATCTCGTGCGACCGATGCCGTCAATTCAAGAAGAAGTGCAGCAAGACGCTGCCTGAATGCACCACATGTGTGAACGCCGGGATCAAGTGCTCGCTGGCTACAGCAAGTACAACCATAGTGACGGATCTGCGGTCCCGAGTATCATGGATGGAGAATTTCATCAATGAGAGACGTCTGCTGAGAGGTGGGAAGAGGATGGAGCAGATCACAACTGGTAGTGATCTTTCTGGACTCGTCGACGAGACGGACAAGCCACGTCACACTAATGCTTCTCCTTCCACGTCAACGGCCTCTCTGACTTCGACTATAGCCTCACCAGGAACGCAGTATCTGAGACGTGTAATGGGGCCACAGACGCCGGAAGACGGGAATGATATCAGCCAGCGGCCGCCCAAAAGGGCACGTCTCGAAGCCGTAACTCCGAAGGATCGACACCCGAACGACATCCCTTCCCCGGCTGCTCCAATGCGCGCGGGGAATGTTGAGTGTCGTACGTTCGTTGACGCATACTTCCGGGACGTAAACCGTGCGTACCCCTTCGTAGACAGGGCGAGAGTTCTGTCCACTCTGGACTCCAAGGGGGCCAGCGTCCTCTCCGCATCAGAGCGCGACGCGGACGAGACCACTGTATTCTTGGTCATGGCGATAGGATACACAACTCTGCAGCGCGCTGGTCGGGTACCCACCGACTCAGAGACCGACTTCCAGGTCGAATACAAGGATATCCTCGCCGGCTTCCTCGTTGAGGAGAGCACAGACACGGTACAGATATTGCTCCTCCTCGCGATCTATTCACAGTTCGACCCGCGCGGATTTTCGACGCGACCTATCGTGGACATGCTCGCACGCCAGGCTATTCGCCTAGGTCTCACCCGACGAGCTACCGCAGACGACGGGCTCTCGCCCGCGGTCGCCGAGCGGAACCATCGGCTGTTTTGGAGCATATACGCCCTCGACCGCATGATAGCCGCGTCAGCAGGCATGCCAGTTGCTCTGAATGGCGTGAACATGGACATTCCACTCCCAGGTATCACGGTGGAGGAGTTCGCCTCACCAGACTGCGCCGAGTACACCTCGATGCTACAGACCGCTCGCCACCTGATTGAGCTGCGGAAGCTCGAAGACAAGGTCCTGCACCGGATCCACCTCCGTGACCGAGCCGAGACGGTCTCGCTGACGCCGTCGGACCGGCGCATCATCGCCGAGGACTTGCGCACCGAGATCGAGGACTGGTACAGCAACGGCTGCCTGCTCAAGTCCGCCGGCGCCGACGACATCCAGATCCACATCCGCATTTCCTGGCTCGCCGCGCGCTACTACAACCTTCTCCTGCTGCTGTACTATCCTTCGCGCTCCAGCCCGACCGGCACCGCCCCCCTTCTGTCTCGCGGCGAGCTGGCCTCCCTCGCCCAGAAGCACGTCCAGGCTAACGCGGTGCGCTTCCGCCAACGGCAGCTGCCCCTCAACCATGTCACCCTGTGCAGGCTGTTCCCCGTCTGCATGGTCTTCCTGCACTGCTTCCTGGCATCCCAGGGGACTCACGGCGGGGGGCCACCGCCCGTCGACGTGCGCGAGGAGGTCTCCATCTGCGCGGACATGATGGCGTCGTATCCCGCCCATTGGACGCAGGCTCACCACGCCGCCGCCGTCGTGCGCCAGCTGGCCTCGCTAGTCGGGACCGCGCGGCCCTTCCCGCGGGCGGGGGCGTCCTGGGCGCTGAGCGAGTCTGACCGAGCGTGGAGGCTTGCGATCAAGACAAGGCTGACGGAGCTGACGCAGCAGGTTCTGGGGAAAGGCAGCACGTATCGGCTGGTAGACGACTGGGAAGACGCAGTGGGCGCCGCCGGGGTGGGCCAACACATGGCGGGTGCGTCGTTGCACTTCGACCCTCAGCCTGCCCCTGGGCAAGGGGCTGGGCCCATGGGACTCGGCGGCATGTCTTTTGAGGGGCCGCATGAGCTGGACCTTTCCTTGAGGGAGAGCGAAGTTGCAGCTGGTGCTTTCTCGATCATGGATTTCCTCTGATGTGCTGTCAAACGCTGGATGTGCCGCGGTTTGGGCTGCATTCGGTAGACTGTCCCGAAAGACTAGGGTCCCGATTGGTTTTCTGATGATACACATCTCGCTTGGCTGGTGCTATTACGGACTAGCAAGCGTCCACTGGCCCTCGCAAATGTCCATTGCGGATGGTCCTGCCTAGCACTCTCGACCGCCCTTACGTGTACACTTGTTTCATATTAGTGTCGAGGCTCAAACCTCAAGGACACCTTGGCGCTTGATACGCAGCAGGTGACAGACATGTCATTGGAGTCATGCTCAAGTACAAGCTTTGGCTGGTTTCATTCACTCTGGATGTGCAGTCTACATGTACATGTTTCCTGCGGTGACGTAGAGGACGGTGAAGGTCACAAGAGTTTACTGAGTCTCGCTGAGCACCACGGCACGTTTATGATAGGTACGTCAAATGTGAATTAGATGCTCTGAAGCTTGCTTCTTCCTTTCCTGAAGCGTGGCCGCCACATATTTCTTGAATGCCGACTCTGCAAGGCCCATGGCCCGACCAACGCCCAAAATCTCCAGTCCCTGCTCTGTGCTGGATAGTCCGGCGCTGGTTGCATCTGACGGACACCCGAAGGCCGAGTCTCCTTGGAAAGCTCTCTGGGTATATTGCCTCCTGTGGGTCTTGTGGTATTTCTTTGTGTAGGAAGTAGATGCCCTGCAGCGCTCTGGGACCGTCAAGGCCAGAGGTGTGCTGCGCCCGCAGCCCGTAACTGGCGCAAACGAGGTGATCATTACAGCTCACGACCCGCCGCCGCCGGAGAGCTATGATGGCTCAATGCGAGAGTGTGCGGCGATGATGTGGCGAGTCCTCGGCTCATTGTCGTCTTGTCTCTTTCTCTTCGCTACCTTCGCTTCGAGTGCTTTTCATTTCCTTCCCCTAGAACATGAACCGCCCTTCACGATGCCCCAGTACATGAGAGCTCCCATGCTGATGAATATGGTCGCAGCTGCTCTACTAGTCAGCAAGGGTGCCGGGCAGTCGATAACGGGAAGGAAGTCGCCGCCACATACTAACAGCAAGAGTCTCTAATACTCGGTGGTCCACACTCCTCCGGGCAAGGACATGGCTGACCTCGACCAGCCCGCGGGCGAGGTGTTGGGAATCGAGGACTGGCAGAGCAGGCATTATTAGTGAGATTGTAGAATTAGCACCGTAAAATGTCGTCCAGCGAGTCTATGAATAGCATCCGTCCTGCGCTGCAGTAGGGCAGCTGCGATCCCGCATCATGAGACGGGACAGCGCCTCATTATATCACCCGAGTCTTGGCTCCTCAGGACCCGACCTAACTCAGACACAACCCCTTGTTTGCTAAAGATATCTCGCCTTAGCCTGGGTATGCCTCAGTTTCGAAAGGGTGAAACGGAGGGTTCTCCTCGGAGCACATCGCCCTTTTGGGGGAGGAGGACGACAGGGCAGCCAGGGCATGGCGCCAAAACGAGACTTTGCAGCTGAAGGCGAAGCCTCACATATGGTACGATGATTAAGGGAATGCCTTCTTATCTCCGTTTCATGGTGGACTGAGAATCATGGCGGCCCCCCACTTGGAGTGTCTGGAGCAGCAGGGGTCCCTGGGTGGAATCCCCCCATTTTCCATGTGGTCCGCCTCCTGGAGATACAGATTGGAAATAAGCGGATTCAAACCTGAGACGACAAGACTCGCCCCACGTTCAAGGTTCCAAGCCCACGTGAAGTCGTGCGCTTCCTTCAACGTACCCTTCACGACCATGTTCATGCCAAGCTCGAGGGGTCCGGTGAACCATTGTGGGTCGCGGGCGCACCCGAAGATTAGGGGTATGAGGGCGGACATGTCTGAATAAGTGGCAGTCGAGAGGTGTTTCGGCAGTGAATCAAACTGGGGTGACGAATGTTGAGGCCACGGGATTCGCTGCAAATGACTGCGTGGCTAATAAAGCATGGCGGGGGGGGGGATGGAAAGGGCACTGGGCAAGGCAGTACACTGTTGGGCCTTTCATCGAGAAGTAGGCACAATCCGTACATAGGATGTCAGAATGGCCTTTGGATGAGGACTTTGTGGCCAATCCATCATGCACTGTTTGTCAGATCTGCTCCGATTCTAAGGCATATCAGGCATCACCGCGTCTATATCAAGTCGACGGTCATAGTTGTCCGCCCAATCTCTGGCCCTGTCTCCCACCGAAGTCCCGACAGACGCCGGCGAGTCCAGTCCAGATACGGCTTTCCTTTCTGCTCGCTATATAAATCATCCTGATGCTGCCTTGGCCATGACAGTCCCCTATACTGCTAGTCCTCTCGGCAGCAGCGACAGGACCCCTTTTTCAGCTGTTTCTTGATTCTTAACCTGTTCTATGCCCTCATTTGGAGTATCAAGGACAGTGTCGCCCCTTTTGGCCTGCTCGACTGAGAGGCTTTGGGTACTGCTGCCCAGCACACTGCCCTAGCTAGCTGGAATATTAGCCCCAACGTGGCGCCTGATGTTGTTTCAAACCATCTTCTCCTCCGTTCCTTTCACTCACGTCACCACCGGCTCTCTGTACCAAGCTGACTGGCCTGGGTTGCTCCCAATGCTCGCGAACCTCTGCAGCCACCTCGGAACGTCCAGTACCGTTTCCCCTCATGTAAGCCTGGCCCCTCCTCACCTCGGCCTGGATCTGCATCTACCGCTTCAATGATGTCGCCACGAGCTCTTGAATCCTCTGCTCTTGGTTTCTGTTCCTCTCCTGGAGCTGACGCTGCACCTGCTGGAGACAGCACTTAAAATCGGTCTTCATCTGGGCAATCTTTGTCTAAAGAGCTGCTGCAGAAAAAGCGAAGTGAAGCACGCAGCATAGATAAAGAGGATGGAGTCGCAAGTAGATGCGGAGTGTAAGGCAATTGCCGATAGTCAGCGGCGTGCTATTAGGGCACCATGTACAGATGCAACTCTGCAACGGTAGCACCCCTGATGAGCGCTCTTGCAAGACACCGGCGATTGTCTAGTGACTTGCCCGAAGAAATGTCTTTGATCCCAGCATCTACCCGACAAAAGCGCCGAACCGATAGAGGCCCTCTGGGACGTCGGGGTTGCTGCTAGCTGAAATGGAATGGACGTATCAACTCAGATATCCCTTCCTGGTCGCCTGGAAGAGAGACACGCCTCGACCAAGCTCGTCGATGCTTATATGACATGACCATTGATAATGTGATACTTCACTTACTGGATGCCACTTCATTGGGTATTTTCCCAGCCAGCTCGGAATTTCCATGAAATGCCGTTGTCAGCGCAAGGAAGTCTCAGAAAATTCTCCAATCTCGTTGGTAGGCCTGTAGGGCTGAACATTATCTGTCCGAATTAGGATTATGCACAGTTGTCGATCGCCTTCGTATTTCCTAATCCGCTTCATCTCCGTCAGACTGTTGGCGCTTCGGCGTCAACTCTGTCCCGCGAACCGTCTAATGGCATAAAGGGAGCAGCGTTGTCTCTTTCTTGACTCGTGAAGTTGCTCCTTCCACCTCGTTTCTCTCCCCATATGACCGTTTTTCCATCCCCAAGTATAAGCCATGGGCCAAGTCAACTCTGCACCGCAGCCCGGGACCAGTTTTCAGGTCATCGGCGCCGGGCTCCCACGCACAGGCACCGCCTCAGTCGCTGCTGCTCTTGAGATTCTGCTCCAGGGGCCTGTCTACCACGGAGGTACGAAGTGCTGCGCTGGCGAAGAGTACCACCTTAAGTCGTGGATCCCAGCTTTGAAGAAGACACCCATCCGGAACAAGGAAGACGAGAGATTTGTTCTTAATACGTGCAAGGATGGACGGATATGTCGCAGCCACCGACATCCCAGCGTGCCTCTTCGTCCCTGAGCTACTCAAGGTCTATCCCGAAGCTAAGGTCATCTGCACCGTCCGGGACCCGGAGGACTGGGTCCGGAGCATTGGAAACGTGGCAGATAACTCACTGCAGTGGATCCTCAAGATTCTCCTCCTCCCGTTACCGACTATGAGGATGTTTCCCGCCTATCTCCACGCATTGGAGAATGGTAGGTACAACGAGTTGTTGAAGTGTCCAGGAGGGCAGATGAGGCCAGTCAGGGAGAGCTGGGACAATCATCAGGAGTGGTTACGCAAGAACGTCCCGAAAGAGAAGCTGGTATTCTTTGATGTAAGGGATGGCTGGGGCCCGCTCTGCGAGGCTTTAGATTGCAAGGTCCCCGAGGGCATCCCGTTCCCAAAGATCAATGAGTCGGCAAACATCGATGAGTTCGCGAAGAAGACGATACAGAATGCCCTGCTATCGTGGGCTGTGATCATTGGAACAGTGGTAGTTACGGCTGGCTTGTGGATAAGGTTCAGAAATTAAGCTTCAGCTAGACGCATGCCGGAGGAAGTAAATGATTGAGTGGTATCACCTAGCTTGCCGGCCATTCTGTTACCTCTGTGACTGAACTTCATGTCCTGAATAGAAGAGCTCCTTTGTGCAACGCCGCGGCCACCCTCTCGTGGCACATTCTTTCAGACCATCTGCCTACCTACAACAGAAGACTATCGTGAATGACAGATCCTCCAGATTCCCTTCCAGGGACCTAATGTAGACCACTATAGCTCGTTCCTCTACTCTAGTCGAAAAAGAAGGAAAACCAGCACCCTCGCCGGGGTTTGAGCCAGAGATGAGACTCCCGCAAAGCAAATACTACCACTATTATAGCCATTTCTATTCGTACAAGCGTTATTATAGCAGAAGTCCAGCAACATCATGTTGAAGGCTTGAAGCATGCAGGAACTCCTCACCAGAGCGCTGACTCTTGCGGAGTTCCGTCACTGAACAACCAGCCCATCGACTCCCCGTCGCCGAGGTTGAACTGACCATCTGTCATCTGCTCTCTGTCGTCAGTACGCTTTGGACGGTCAAAATCCCCTTCGGTCACTAACCATCAAATCCCAGTCTTCGACCAGCTCCGTGGGCGTGTTCAGCGACATCCGGCCCATGCCGTCCACCGTCCCCTCACCTCGACGGTCCTGAGCGGCCATCCGTTCCAAAATTGGAATACACGCCTCCTCAGCGTCCTCGGTTGCCCTAAGTAGCAAGAGCGGCATCTCCTCCTTGGGGATGCCACGCAACAACGCATCGACCTGTGCCGCAATGATACACCATATCATGTATCCCTTCATATTCGTCTCGCCAGCCTCAATGACGCGTAGGTTCCAGGCTCTCGCATCCTCCACCACCGCCAGTAAGTCCGGGCGCACCGTCACTGGGCCCAGGCTGTCCTCCTCTTGCAGCTGGACCTTGATCTCCACGGCGATGAGCAGCCCGGCCTGGAAGGGTATCTTGCGAAAGAAGCCACTACTTGACGAGACAAGCCGTGCCAGGTCGACATCGACCGGGATGTCGCCGCCGGGCCGCGGAACCGCTATGGACACGGACGGACACGTCGAGTACCAGATCTTAAGTGAGGTGTCGATCACCACCTTCCTGGAGAATGCGTAGGCCGTCTCCTCCATCGCGGGTCCGAAAAAGGGAATGTGGAGGCACAGCAGATAGCGGCGCATAATCAGGTCCACGGCTCTTATCTGGAATTGGGAGACGGATTGGCCAGTGCTGGAGTTATTATATCTCTGTAAGGTCTGATACAGGGACTTGTATACTGCCCTGAACTCTTTGTCGAGCCGGAGGGTCTCCTCGTACGATCCTTGCGGCCCGAGATCATTCAAGAATTTGGTAATCGCAAGCCTGAGTGGTAGTGTCTTCCGGAAGGCTATGGCGAAGGACGTTTGCGTACAGCAGTCGTCGTTCTTGGGCACTGAGTCACCTTCTATAAGCTGATCGTCGTCGTAGTTGCCAGGCGGTTCTGTGTCAAAGTCTGCAAGAGAAACCAGAGGAGGGCCACCCGAATCAATGCTGGTATCCACCGTGATCTCCAAGATCGTGTTCCACAATCTCCTCCGTATTTCAGCAGCCAGGAGGCTCGGCTTCTTCGGCAGGCGGGCGGGGTCCCTGTGTAGTCCCATGTAGACTGCAGATCGGAGTAGAGCACCGGCCGAGATCCAAATCAGGGCCCCGCCTATGCCTGCAGCTTCCCGGGCGAGCAGAAGCAGAATGTAAGTCTGCAGAGACTGGATCGTCAAGCGAGACTTGAACTCTGGCTCCGAGAACCAAGTCTGAGCCTCGTACACCCAACGAACCGCAGAGGACCGCAGGGAGAACTCGTCATCGTACGTAGTAGCTCCGATCGCCATGACTAGCTTGACTTGGACCAAGAAAGCAGGATCTGGTGGAGTGTTCGACAACCACAGGGCTTCATAATCTCTTCTGAAGAAGGGGATGTGCAGAATACGGTAGAGGCTCTCTGCATTGCGCATGTAGCAGTCGACGAGTGCGTCGGCAAGTTCTTTCGAGGGTAGTTCAGTTGTTGGGGGCGAAGGCCACGGAGGTGCTCGTTGAGACTTGATAATCCTTGCCAGGTGTTTGCACTTCCGCAAGCGGGGGAGCGCAGATGAAATTATCTCATCCTTGGCGTATGGCTCGATCATCAGAAAGATGTCTTGGAACTGGCACATTTTAAACGTTTAGCGGATCCTGAACTGAAGTCTAGCTGGTCGCATGCCCTTACGCCAATGACTCCATTAACCCAGTGACTCTGTCCGAACAGGCGGGTCTTATGCATGACATTGCGGCTCGTAACTTGGATTTGACTATTCGACAAGCCGGTTTCTCGGTGAACATAGAACTCCCCCGCGATAGTGGACGTCGTTGCCTCGACCCAAGGCTGCGGAGGCTGCGGAGGCTGGGCTGGAGGCCGAGCTTGGTTCGCCTGGCTCAGTTGCTCCTCGAGCTGCTTGATTCTGTCCTTCATAAACTCAACATCTTGAAAGAGCGACTGACTAGAAGGAGATGATGCACTTGTCGCACTGGGAGCCACTGCTGCCGAGAAATGGCTTGCGATTGTTGACCCAGTGCTGGTAGTGGAGGCTCGTTCGACAGATGTCGGCGTCGGGTAATGAGGTGCGTGAAGCTCTTGAGCCAGAGCACTACTACTCCCCACTGCTTCGTCATGTCCATCGTGCTCCCGCGGTCGTAATGGAGGATGGTCAAGATAGACACAAGCGATCTCCTTCCTGGAGCGAATACAGTTGTTACAGGGGGTTTCTCGATTACATCTTATCTTTCGTTTCCTACACAATGTACAAGAGCTGTATTCTTTCCGTTGTCAGCGCAGATCATGTAACGAAAGAGTTGGGGCGTTAACGCACACAGCCGGCCTTCTACGGCGACGTTCGGGCTCGGCCATAGCGGTAGCTGGAGTGATTCGGTCAAGCACCGACGATTTGTATTGGAGTTGCACCGAAAGTCCGTGAATAGAAGTTCGGACAAATACCCTGCCTGCACGAGTCTGGGACCGGACTTTTCTTATTTACCACTTGGCCGGCGGAATATGTAATTGATGTGATGGATGCTGCGAGTCATGGGTTCGGTCCGAGTTTCTCGGTGGCGTTACCAATTGGACGAATAGTATCTTGAGAATTGGTCGGCATTTGGCTGCCCATAAGACATACTATCTGGTTTCTATATAGCTAGATCCTCCATAAACCGATTCCGGCACCCTCGCATTGACCGAGGCCGAGCAGGATGTCGCAGGGCATCATCTCGGATATCTTTTCGTTCTGTTCGCAATTCGGCTCCGAAGAAGCAAACTTCCCCTTTCTTGAACCAGTATATAACCCTGATATACGTGAGCTTGTTCTACTCGCCATGTACTCTATTCGCCAGTATCACATCAAGCCCTGGGAGACCCCTTTACGTCTGCCCACCCGACCGACGTTTAAAACGCAATTCCCCTGACGTGGTCGTATCATTGCAACATGTCTATTGCCGAAAATAAGGACAACCCCCCTTCCGGCGACGCAGGGAACACCTCAGACGCAACAGTGGAGACTGGCCGCGAGGAGAAGACCGCTCACGAGTTCGGGGAAGCGCCTGATGGCGGTCTACGAGCGTGGCTCGTTGCTATCGGGGCGGCCTTCATCACCTTCGCGTCCATGGGCTTCGCGAACTCGTTCGGCGTCTTCCAGGAATACTACATGACTCATCAGCTCCGTGGCAGGAGCGCCGATACGATAGCATGGATCGGCAGTTTGACGGCCTTCTTCCAGTTTTTCGCTGGGGCCATAGGAGGACCGTTGTTCGACCGTTATGGCGCATGGGTATGCATCCGCTCGCCACACCTACTTGTATACATCAGCTGTCCGCCCACTCACACGGTAAAAATAGCTTATCCGACCGGCCACTATATTGTGTGTCTTCGCTACGATGATGGTCAGTCTATGTGACGAATACTGGCAGTTCATCCTGGCCCAGGGCCTCCTACTCGGCCTCACTATGGGCTTCATGCAATTCCCGGCATTCGCAGCGGTGGCTCAATTCTTCGACAAGAAGCGGGCTGCTGCCCTGGGTCTCGCTGTGGCAGGATCGTCTGTCGGTGGGGTTGTCTTTCCCATAGCTCTATCTAAGATGCTTAACAGCTCCTCCCTGGGCTTTGGGTGGTCGGTGCGCATCATCGCTTTCGTGATGCTACCTACGTTGGGCTTCTCCTGCTTCACCGTCAGAGCCCGCCTGCCGCCGAGGCCAACCAACTTCTTCATCGCCACGGCATTCAAGCAGGTCGATTTCATCCTCCTAGTGGCTGCACTCCTCTTCATGTTCCTTGGGATGATGACCCCGCTCTTCTTCATCCCGACGTACGCAGTGACAAAAGGCATGGATGCGACGCTGGCCTCGTACCTCCTTGCGATCCTCAACGCTGCCTCAACGTTCGGCCGCATCATCCCCGGCATCATGGCGGACAAGTTTGGGCGAACGAACATTCTCGCCCTCGGCGGCATCAGCACTGGCGTTGTCATCCTCTGCCTGACCAAGGCGGAGAGCACCGCGGCGCTGGTGGTCTACTCGGTCTTTTTTGGGTTCGTCTCGGGCACTATCATCTCCGGCGGTTCCGCAGCCCTGACTGGCTGTGTCAAGGATCCGCGAGACATTGGGACCTACATGGGGACTGGTCTTTCCATCAGCTCTATTGCTGTCCTGATCGGACCCCCTATTAACGGCCGGTTGGAGCACGTATATGGCGGGTTCTTTGAAGTCTCCATATTCAGCGGCGTCATGTGTCTGGTTGGTGGTCTCATTGCGTTTGTGAGCAAGGTCGGAACCTCCCATGGCATTCTTGGGAGGACATAACGACTGCTGAGAGCCTCGGATTTATGGAAATCTCACCTCTTCCGTATTTTGGTCTTATTATTGTCAAATAGAATAAAGAATATTGACAAACCCGTTTAGAACCTTTGAACTACTTCTAGAACAGAACAAAGAGCGCCAACTGCTTATGTCAGCTGATAAGGACTCATGATAGCGACGGGATCTAGACTGAAATAGCTTGACCTTCACGGGTCCCCGAACTCAGTCCGGTTCCGGCAGCACTGGTAAAGGATCTATCTCAAAACTGGGACCGCGCCCGCAATCAATGTCAGCCCTGGTCCAGGTATGCTCGATAAGGCTCAGGCGCATCCACATGCCGGCTCAACAGGCGCTTTCTCTTAGCAATGGCAGATGACCCCGCCACCGTAGGGGATGATCAGCTTACATTTGGGCCGACGAGACCAGTCTGCTCGGTGTACGACGACACAGAGAGCAGCGTGGATGTATCCATTACCGCGAGCCTACAAGGGATCTTTGTCCTCTCTCGTGAGGCCCTGGATGAAGACAGTAGCAGGTCCGAGAACGTCTTGACATGCTACCGCCGCAATCGATTCCAGGTGGTTGGGGACGTGTCGCTCAGCGCTTGGCCAAAGTCGGTGTCGTCGACAGCAGAAGACAAGAGCTTCCCAATAGAGAAGCTATCAGCGCGGCTCACCGCCGTGGAGTCAAGAGACTGGACACATGTGGCGATCCTCGCCGCGCCTAGCAGGGACCCTGCAGAGTCTGTAATCCCGGGCGGCCCAGCCGAGATTGAGTTGGCCGCGGCCAACTCCAGGACGCCGACTAACGCGGGCCTGCAGCTGAGCATTCCCATCTCGTGGGAGAGGCTGCAGTTCCGCTCCGCCACTGCAAACAACGGGCGGAAGAGGAGAGAGCTTCGGCAGCGGTTCAGGGTGGAGACGTCTATCATCGCGACCAAAGGCGACGGCTCTGAGGTCTGCATTGCTACGGCGTCCTCGTCTCTCTTGACGGTACGGGGCCGCAGTCCCAAGAATTTCGAATCGAGGAATGACTATCCTCTATACTTTACCAGCCCGATAACACGAACTCCGGGACAGGACGAGGCTATGGCGATAGAGTCTCATCATCAAGATCCGTTCGAGTCAGTGTTCCTGTCACAGCCGCCTGCGGTGTCATTCTTCCAGGCTGAAGCTCAAGGGAGCCTGAGTAACGGCCAAGTCGTCTACTCCCCGACCATGTGGGACTGGATTGATCTCAGTGCAGCTACCGGAGAGACGTTCGGGCATCATGTTTCGGACCTAGGCGGGGAAGAGTCGAGTCCACCCTTAAACGTTGAAGCTCGAGGGGACCAGCGTCCAAGGCCAGCAGCGATTGGTGTTGAATCTGAATACAACACGGGTATCTCTGAATGGTCGCCCACCAATGCGCCACTCTTGACCGCAAACCAGAATAAGGACTTCACCTATGAAGCTGGCAGCACTATTCTCCCTACCGAAACCTCCTCCTTGGTCACTGAACAGCCGATTATATCCTCCCAGCCTCGCAGCCTAGACACGAGAGTTGCTGGAACCCAGAGAGACGCTCCCGATGACGGTACCACCACAGAGGCAGACGATATAAGTGGACAGTCTCCTCTGGATGGTAGGAAACGGTATACATATATCCCGGTGGGGGTCGACGGCTGGCAGCCGCCGGTAGAGCCCGTGTACTGGCCACACCCATGGAGTCACGTATACAAGCCTCAGCCTTGGGGCCAGCAGTCGCAAGCGGCGCGGCGGGAGAATCGTTACTACTCAGTACTTGATCGCTAGGAAGCATATGGCTGATATGTGTGTTACAGTCTGATGCATCTCAATGCACCCCGTCTATTTTGCATCTGTATGTACAAGAGACTCTAGGCCTAAACTTGGGTTTTCCTCCACCATCGGAGACGCTCTCCTAATGATCTCCTCCACCAAGACTGACCTGTCTTTTGTAGTGGCTGTCCTTGTGTTTGCCACGGACGTAAACGCCGCCTAGGGCGTAACTGTCCCGGGAACGCGCCTCCTGTGTCTTCTATGTCTCCTTGGCCGGTCATGCCGGAGCTTCCTAGAGCATTTGGCCGGACTGCAACGACTATCGTTTCAGCTCGCTTTGCCTCCACTGTGACGCACTCAACAGATACAGGTCTCGGCCCTTTATATTCCACTGAATTGACATCCACGGCCTCAGAATGCAAAGGCTCACTCCCGACTACTGTGGTCGTATCCGTGCCGATAGTACCTGGCACCGTTAAGGTCCCTTCCCTGTGGCGAGGATAACGCGCCATTAAGGCAGCGACCGCGACGCCAGTAAGGCTCGATTCAGCCGCCACAGCAAGCCGCAAACTATCCGTACAGGGACTGTCCGAGGCGGCGCTCGTCGCCTGCAGACCATCAAGATAGGATTGACACAGCTGCATGAAACCGGGATACTTCTCGATGACAGAACCAAGACATGAAACCGTGCAGTGCTGAGACACCGTTCTGTCCGGAGTCCTGTCCCCGAAGGAGTCCTGGAGTGCCTTCATGGAGTGAACGGCTACAGCCAGGTACGCTGCTGCACGAGCCATCACCGCCTTGCATGTCTCCCTTAGGTAATGCAGGTCCTCTGGCGAGACGCGTGACTGCAGGCCAAAGGAGGTGGCGATGCGAGTATCAATGTCACTCCGCGTATCATCATTGTCCCTGCACGACAGTCAGTAATGCAAGATCGGCCAGGGATGCGGTCAGGCACTCACATCAAAAGCAAAGGGGCATTTTCCAATCGCCAGCTGAACGGTTGGCTGATTTCCTCGGGAAGTTGCCCATCGAAAAGTGACACCGTCCTGACGGCGGCGACGATCACCTGGCGGATGATCTCGCCGACAAAAAAGGCTCCAACGAGCTGCTCGAGGCCCAAGATGTCGGGGTCAGGAAGCATCTCAGAGATGGACTGATCCCAAGCAGTCTTTGGGAAGACGCGCTGCCCTGTCACGCAGAGCTCACCGTCTACAAGGACATGCTGTGCCAGCTCCGTCCAGTCCGGATTGCGCTTTCCATACTTGCCACGAGCGAGCGACGAGGTCGGCAGCCTTACGGCGCCGTTGAATCCTGTGCCTGCCACAACCGAGAGCTCTGTGGTAGGATCAAGATAGGACATGGCGAGAAGGACGCTAACACTGTCGTTCAATATGGCTTCGAGCCGCAGCGGCAGGCCCTGCCTCGGGATTAGTCTGCTGTTAGACACAACATGTTCTCTAGATACTGTAAACCATACCGACCGCCTGAACGCCGCAGACATACAGGCGTTGATGCTTTTCCCCTTCAGGTCAAGCCCGACTTTGAAGGCTTTCCCCATGTCCTTCAGCTCACCGTCATTGAGCCGAGTCTGACTGATTCTGTGTCAGCATGGACTGAGAAAGACACAAGAGCTGGCTAATGCAAGAGTCAGAGGTGAACTTACTCGAGTGGAAAGGACCATACCAGCCCTAGTGGAATATCGGCCGGCTGAGTATCCTCTAAGTTCGCATCCTGGTTTCCCAGAAAAGCCTTGACATTGCGGGCGATCCAGTCGAAAAAGGCCTCCCCATCCAAATCCTTGACGGGTTGCAAGATGGGCCAAATCTGCTGCTTCTCGATCGTTAATCTGTTCGCTGCTGCTGCATGAGCGTCTAGCTTGACGA
The DNA here is from genome assembly GCA_030052745.1 of Pleurostoma richardsiae. Taxonomy (NCBI): domain Eukaryota; kingdom Fungi; phylum Ascomycota; class Sordariomycetes; order Calosphaeriales; family Pleurostomataceae; genus Pleurostoma; species Pleurostoma richardsiae. The sequence continues at coordinate 752,513 of JANBVO010000011.1, forward strand.
TTGCGACGCGCATAGTCGAGCCTCCGATGTCGATGGCTATGACCCTTCCGTGCTCTTTGCCGGAAGGGGACCGGTCGATGAAGGATGGCAGCATAGACAGAGACTCCAAATCGCTGAGTTTTTCTCTCAATGACACCGTCAAGTTGCGGGCATAATCATAGAGCGTCTCGAGATTGAGATCCGCTGTGAAGCTAGACACGACATTATCGAAGAATGCGGCTTTGTCACTGTCCACGGCGGAAGTGTACTGCTGGTCATTCGCTTCCGACATCGTCAAGTCCAATGGCCCATCAATCATACCAATGGACTATGAGATGGTCTATTGCATCTGATTGAGAGCAACATATATCCACGTGACGAGAGGTAGGTGACTGAGTGTACTGGCTGGCATCTGAAATCTGTCCCTAGGAGGTCAGCAAGGCACTAAATCCGTGCTTCTCGTCCTCTTCGGAGCCCACAGGTGGCCGACGGTGCCCGGTCCGGATAATGGCCTTGGTCTCCGCCTCAGAGGCCATTGCGCCGTTTGCGTTGAGAAGGTATTGTAAGAGGGAAGCGCGTGTAACGATACCGTGTCTGATGGTAGCGTCTCGGCTCCAGCGGAACGATTGCAGGTCGTATAGAAGCCCCATAGCCATCGTACACTAGCCCCTCTAGCATCATCGTAGGGCCAGATTACAGGCTCGCTCGGTTGGTTGATGCATGTTACGTTGAGTCGCAGTTCCACATGTGTAACGCTGCCACATTCCCCACCTTCAACGTTCCCACAGCCCATTCAGGAGATGCCCTCGCTGACAGCTCGACTGTCAGACTGGTCATAATGATGGTGAGGGTGGGTCGCCCTCTGGCTCTATGCGGCATTGGCCAGGTGTTGGCCGTCGTTCATGAGACGCAGCATCAGTCGCGGCTTGTTCAAGTAGGAATTCTTCATTGCCGAATCGCGTTCGACTGAGTTCCTAAACCTAAGAAAGCTGCCGTGCTCGGGTAGCTGGATCTAATTAACGTCGTTCCCACATTGCTGCCAAGCATGGCCTCGGCAACAGATACGCCCTCCATTGTTCGGTTCACAAACTGCGTTCTAGCATTTGATGGCACCGAACAGCCCGACGACTTGTACATATGTCAGGCAGCTGGCAAGATTGTTCCAAAGCCGTCGCCATCTGAACCAGTAAGGACAGTGGACCTGGGTGGACGCTTGCTCTCACCAGGCTTGATCGATGTGCAACTCAACGGGGCCATGGGCCTCAATTTCTCGGACGTGCCGGCTACAGAGCCGGAAATGGCTGGCTATGCAGAAGCAGTGGACAGAACCTTCACCGGTCTCATTAAGACGGGAGTGACGAGCCTGCTACCGACCCTCGTCACAGCCAAATCGGAAGTCTTTAAGCGGGTTAGAGCCTGTCCCAGTCATAGCCTCTCCTCTCAGACAAGCGTTCGCTGAACCGTCACACAGGCAATACCGTATGTTGCGCCCAAGGGCCATCTGCGAGATGCATCTGCTGGTGCCGAGTCGCTGGGCATCCACTGCGAAGGCCCCTTCATCAGCCCGGCGAAGAAAGGGGCACATGCGGCCGATCTTCTGCAGATTCCCAGTGCCGGTGCCAAGACAATTGAAGAGTTCTACGGCCTCGAAAACTTGAAGCCACCTTCGGTGGGAGAAGCAGATGCACAGAATTCTCGCCCAGCGCCGATCAGGAAGATCACCGTAGCTCCAGAGCTTCCGGGAATGTACGATGCCATTCGAGACTTGACCAGAGATTACGGGACCGTAATCTCTCTCGGTCACTCAGGGGCCACGTACGAGCAGGGGCTCGAGGGTATCCGTGCCGGTGCCACCATGCTGACGCACACATTCAACGCTATGGAGCCGTTCCTCCACCGCAAGCCAGGCTTAGTTGGACTCATCGGGGCTCCGGAGACAGAATTGAAAAAGATGGATGGCAAGTTGAGCCGACCGTTTTTCGGGCTCATCACCGATGACATTCACGTCCATCCGAGTTGTGTCCGTGCCGCCTGGGCTATGCACGAGGAAGGCTGCATCGTTACTACCGACGGTACTGCGGCCACCGGACTTGACCTCCCCGACGGTGTGCACCAATGGAAGACCGGCGGGCGTCGAGTGATCAAGTCGGGCAGGAAGCTGTTCCTGGAGGGCACGGATACTATCGCTGGCGGGTAGGTAGCGGGCACGACGACACCGCCGTCTTATCGTTCCTCACGCTGGTGGGCTAAGTTCTAACCATTCTCCTGCCTAGGACTACCACTTTGCTTCAATGCGTCTCGAACCTGATCCGGTGGACCGGCGTTAGTCCTGCTCGGGCCTTGAAGACGGTAACCGGGAACCCGGCCAAGATGTTGGGACTGGAAGATGTGAAAGGTACCCTGAGACCAGGCGCGGACGCCGATCTCCTGGTCTTGTCCTGGGATGGTGCCAATGGCCAACAGGAACTGAAGGTTGACGAAGTGTGGAAATTTGGTACGCAGGTCTTCGTAGCAGCAGATGCGCAGTCATAGTCATCTTCAAACCAATCCTCGCCTCATAAAAGGTTATCAGCCCCTCAAAATGCTGCACAATTCCATGAGTGCCGTGTATTAAAGGCTGTTTTCTGTGAGGCTTGCCGTGTGTCTTATCTTGTAAGTCTCGGACACTCAGTTCAGGTACGGCACGGTCGATTGGCCTTAATGCTAAGACGCCCATTCATGACAATCCTTGGGACCGAATACATCGGAATTGAAGATTACGGCACCTATGCTTTAGATGTGCAACGCCTAGCGTCTCACCGAGTCCTTCACAGGCGGAGATTCAACGCGAGGATAAAGAAGTTCGTTCAACGTTCAAGATATCCACCTACCTACCTAGGTAGGGTTGCATTAGTCAGCTATGAAGGCACGTGATGACTTTCCAGATGGACAGTCCGACGTCGATGTCGAGAATGGGAGACTTGCACAGGCAAAAGGGCAGCGAAAAGATTACAGAAGTCACATATTGCGCACATGGCTTATAAAGAATGTCGCAATACCTAATACTTCATCTTCTCCTTCAGGACCGCACGTGCTAGGGCTAGCATTGCCCGTAGGTTGACATGGACCGTCGCCCTCACGCGAAGCCCGCTGATCGGGACCTCAAGACGTAAGCACGTTCTGCCCACTGCGTATAGTCATGCCAGAAAGAAATGGCGTTGATGACACATGATGCACTGCTGATTACATATGTAGAACTTTGGGTTGCCTGTTCCTGATGGGCTTCGAGGGGACGACTGTGACTCCTCAGATCCGGTCCCTGATCAAAGACTATCGTCTTGGCGCTGTCCTTCTGAACGCTACAAACTTCGTCTGTATGTAATTCTCACTTGATATTATAGATTTAGGAATATCATAGATGGCTCATGCTAATAATTACAGCCGCAGAGCAAGCTGTCACGCTAATAAGGGAGCTGCAAATAACAGCCCACAACGCCCGCCATCAGTATCCTCTCCTCATCGCAGTGGACCAGGAGAATGGGCTTGTGAAGTCAGTCACTGATCCGAGATGGATCACCCAATTCCCTTCATCCCTCGGAATTGCTGCCACGAGATCTACGAACAATGCATATCAACTAGCACTAGCCACTGGACGAGAACTGTCTTGTCTCGGTATCAACTGGATCCTGGGTCCTGCGCTAGATGTAGTGCTTGACAGGGATGTTCCAGGATTTGGATCACGGTCGTTTGGTGACGACCCCGAGGAGGTTGCCAAGCTTGGCGGTGCCTTCATCAGAGGCTTCAGAGATGGGGGCGTTGCGAGCGGCGCGAAGCATTTCCCCTTAGGCGGAAGCTTAAAGTTCGACGAGTCTTCAACAACCGTACCTGTGGTCTTTGAGACCCTAGAGCAGCTTCGGCAGAAAGTTCTGATACCGTTCCAGGAGGCGATCAAGGAGAGGGTCGATTCGGTCATGGCCGCTGGCTGTGCGATCTCGTCCATCGGGCCCAAGTTCATGCATGCCTGCTTTTCCAGGAAGGTTGTGACGGATCTTCTCCGTCATCAGCTAGGATATGAAGGTGTTGCAGTTTCGGAATGCCTTGAGATGGAGTCGATCGCCAACCATATCGGTGTGGGCCAGGCCACCGTCATGGGAGTTCACGCGGGCTGTGATATACTCACAATATGCCAGTCACTTCCCCTCCAGCTAGAGGCTTTTGCTTCACTTTCACTCGCACTAGAGAATGGTGCGCTCTCGTGGGACCTCGTCCAGAAGAGCGTCGACCGTGTTATTCGGTTGCGTTCCACACATACGTCCTGGTCTCATGCCCTGAATCCACCCGGCCTTCCACAACTCGCTGCAACTCGACCAAGGCATATGACTCTAGCCTCGCGAATCTACGAGGAGTCGATCACGCTTGTTCGTGATGACCACGGTTATATTCCGTTGTCCAACGTGCTGTCAGATAACAGTACGCTACTGATCTTGTCTCCGATCTTACACCACCGTGATGGAGGCTTAAGGTCAAACCATCAGCATCAGGAGAGCAACTTCCCTACTGGTGAGGGTCTTCAGTACGGAGAAGATTATTTTCAAGACTTCGGTCGCGCTATGGCCTGTTACAACCTCGGCGCTGTCCTTCACACGTCTTATACGTCCCACGGTGTCCGCAGTGAACACGAACGGCTCATACAGAAGGCAGATGCAATAATCGTATTGGTTGCTGACGCAAACCGTAATCAGTACCAGCTTGGATTTGCAAAACATGTCGCGGCGATCAGCAAGCTCCAGCAGAGGACAGGTGCCAATCCAGTGATGGAGAAGGTCCTGATCCTGGTTTCTCTGAGTTCTGCATACGATATCCCAGCGGACGCGCCATTCCCGGCACATCTGTGCACATATGACAGCAGCACGATAGCACTTCACTGCCTGGCTCGCGTTCTCGGCGGCGACTTCAAACCCACCGGCCGAATTCCTGGGCCACAGAGTTATCCAGGAACACAACATAGCCACGACATAGTGCACCAGCAGGCCTGGCTAGTCGAGAGGTTCGACATTGCGCGTGACCAGGTACCATTTCGACAATTCCTTGGGCGCTTGATGGAAGCGGACGAGGACTCCCCCGTCATCTCTGATGAACACGACTATGTCGTAGCAATAGCTTCTGCGGGGCTTCATCCGAATCATGGTAGTCCCGACACCCAGCACTTTGTCATCCGGAACACAAGCACGGGCGCAATCTACGGTTTCGCCTCCGCAATTCGCTTCCCCGAGCTGAGACGGGGATGTCTTGGGGCGCTCTTGGTTGACCCTGAAAAAAGAGAACTGTCTATGGGAAGAGACCTTCATACATCTGTGGTTCGACACATCCTACAGGTCCCCGGCATTGATTCCATACAGATTGGTGCGCCGCTCCTTGCACTTTCCGCTGGGCTGCCGATGTTGAAAGATATGGGACTTCCTCCAAGTGCAGCATTCTTTGAGAAACTGTACGTTCCAGCTTCCATGTTGTATCAGTCGGTCTGATATACTTACTTCTATTCACAGGGGCTGGAACCTAAAAAATGATACGCGATCACTACGGCTCTGTTCGCTCGTCTACAACAAACGAGACCAAAGCCGGGGACTCTCCGCTTGTGTGCAAGAAGCAGAAGCTGCCGGAATACTCCTTGAAGTAGCACACGGGGAAGGGTCGTGGAATAATATCCTTGCCCACATCAAAGATTCTTCCATCTCGGTGGAGCCGTTTAGCAGCTTGATATATAGAGAAGCATCGACACAAACGGATGATCTAATCATGATCACAGCGCGAGAAAGAAATTCTGGCAGCCTTGTAGGAAGCCTCCTTTTACTCAGCAGGAAGGACACCCTGAGCAGCAAATTTCCATGCATATTCAGCCTTCCGAAGAGAACAGCGATCCTTCTCTCCCCAATACTATGTTTGCGGCACCTCAACATGTCTAGCATGAAGACAGTGCTGCAGGCGCTGTTCTGTTTTGCACTGTTGGAAGCGCAGAAACTCCGATTCTCGTCGGCCTTAGCATACGCGGTATGTCTCATGTCTTACGTTCCTGGCCGATTTGAGTTTACTAACCATGTTTTTGCTCGTAACCAGATTTCAATTGATATGGTGGCCAGCCTTGAAGAGATTGGGTTCCATGGAGATAAATTGTTTACTATGGCTGAGAGGCCAGCTACGGATTTCAGATGAGATTCACGAAGCCTTACAGCCGTTCACACCCTATCACGCCCTCTGCATCCAGCATCTCTAGAGCGTCGACAGGTCACCAAAGCAGATGAGCCTCGAGGTTCCTTAGGTTTGCCCAATACAGTGAAAGGCTAACTAGAGGCGGTCAAGTATAGCCTAGTAGGTAGCGTTGCATGGGTCCACATGTGCTACGCTGCCACGACTCCAACTCCACCTCACACCTTGGGGATCTACCAGAAACGTCGATAGCAGGGACCTCGACAGCCACCGTAGGTCGGATGCTTGATTGTCTTGCATGCGATGTCCAGATTGAGGAATCGTACGTGCCGCTAAGTCTGGGGCTATCGGCCGGGGGGTAGCACCAAGCTGATAAGCGACGTGCGGAGTGTTGCCGGGTCGCCGTCTTGTCAATATATATTTCATCCGATGGTCTGTGTCTCCTTGAGGAGTGATCTTCTTGGGGTCATGCTCGCCTACTTTCTTGTTATTATCACTTGACAGCCCTGGTAAGACCTCCAACATCCTCCTAGGCTACATACTCGCAATCTTGACCGAGATAGCCACTTTGAACTGCCAACATGTCGGCCAAGGGAGAGAAGGAGGTGGATGTCACTTCAAATCCGTCACCTGATGTCGAGGCTGCAGACCACGAGGTCCTCAAAGGGTGGATCTATAAGCGCTTCAAAATCGGTTCTTGGAAGGGAACCTACTACGCGTCCCCCCTTACCCAGGTCATTCTTGTCTCATTCGTCTGCTTCCTCTGCCCCGGCATGAGCAATGCCCTGTAAGGCACCCCAGTACCGTGCCATGACCGGTGACGCTACGATGATATCTGACAGCTATTAACTGCTGTTGCAGGACCGGTTTAGGCGGCGGCGGCCAGCTCAATCCCACTGTAGCCAACAACGCCACCGTTGCCACCTACTCGACTTTCGCTGTCTTCTCCTTCTTCGCGGGCTCCATCTGCAACCTGATCGGTGTCAAGTGGATGCTCGTTGTAGGCGCCTTCGGCTATGGCGTCTCTTGCGCGTCCTACATCTGCTACAACCACACAGCGAACCAGGGCTTTGTCATCTTCGGAGGCGCTCTGGCCGGCTTCTGCGCAGCTCTCCTCTGGACCGGCCAGGGCACTATCGTCATGGCCTATCCGGCCGAGGAGAAGAAGGGCAAGTACTTCAGCTTGTCCTGGGCCATCTTCAACACAGGTGCCGTGCTTGGCGCTCTGGTAAGTTGGACGGCTCCTTCTTAGCTCAGGTTTCGGATAGGAGATTGCTGACGCCTATGTCGACCAAAGATTCCTCTCGGGCAGAACGTTAACGGCTCTGCGAGCTCCTCCGTTGGCGATGGCACCTACATAGCCTTCACTGTTCTGATGTTTGCCGGATCTGCTACGGGCCTGACCCTCATCCGTACCAGCAAGGTCATTCGGGAGGATGGATCCAAGGTGATTATGATGCAGCACCCGTCGTGGCAGTCCGAGCTTGCCGGACTCTGGAAAGTCCTGCGCACGGATTACTTCATTGTCCTCTTTTTCCCGGTAAGTGGCCGCGAATATCCATTCGAGCGCCTGTCTCAACCCCTACACTGATGCTGATGATCGAACGCAAAGATGTTCCTGGCGTCCAACTGGTTCTACACATATCAGTTCAACGACTTCAACCTTGCTCGCTTCAACGTCCGGACCCGGTCTCTCAACAACGTCATTTACTGGACGATGCAGATCCTTGGCTCCTTCATGTTTGGCTTTGCCCTCGATTGGGAACGCTTCTCGCGCCCTCTCCGCGCCCGAGTTGGCTGGGTCATGCTCCTCCTCCTGACTCTCGCGATCTGGGGTGGAGGCCTCAAGTACCAGATCGGCTTCACCCGCGCCGACGTGCCAGCCACTGCGGACGAGCGCCTCGACTGGACCAGCCCTGGCTACGGTAAGCTCTTCGCTCTCTACATATTCTGGGGCTTCTACGACGCGGCGTTCCAGACCACCGTGTACTGGTTCATGGGCGCCCTCACCAACAACTCCCGGAAGCTTGCCATATACGCTGGCTTTTACAAGTCTATCCAGAGCGCCGGCGCTGCTATCGTCTGGCGCTTGGACTCACTCGCTGTCTCGTACATGACCATGTTCGGCGTCGCCTGGGGCTTGCTGCTTGGCGGCCTTGTCTTCGCGTTGCCGGTCGTCTGGTTCAAGATCCAGGAGCACACGCTGCTGGGCAAAGATCTGGACTTCTCTGATGAGAAGGAGGAGCAAATCAAGGCTACCAAGCCGTAGCTTCGGTGTTCATATTGTTTCCTGCACGTCAATGTTCGGTGATAGGTCGATGGACTTCGGCGTTGGAGGCCTGCGACCCTGAGTACCTAGTGATGTCACGTTAATAGATAGCTGATAATTCGCGCTCAGGTTTATATGTTTCTCAGAAGAATACTGCTACTCATACTATTTCTTCATGCTCTTACCATTGAACAGACACCCTTTACAGCCGATTGGGTCATTGTCGGATATGTCATTCTGCTCAAAGGTAGTTAATCAGGAGCCTAGACCTTGGATATGATGCGAAGGCACGGAAATTGAGAGGTTCAGTGAGCAAACTGACAGGAGGGTGAGTATATTAAGCAAGTAAGCATCTCAATGAGAGTAAGAGTCAAGCAGGTCAGTAAGGTTAGGAAACTAAGAAGGTACAGAAGATCAGGAAGGCCAGGTAACTTGATATCTGGGAAAATGTTGGGATAGTTATATCTCACTTCTCTAAAGTACAGGCCCGGTAGCAGAAGAGCATAATGCGGACAGCAACTCTCGCGAAGAATGCCTACGAGATTAGTTCCCCTAGAAATCGCAACAAATGCTCTGCTACAACATCTGAAGCGTCCAAGGGCGACAGGTGGCCCGACCCAGCCAGCACCGCAAGCCTGGCCCCAGGGATGCGCGCGCAGACCTCTCTCTGCACCCTCTCCAGGGGCTCCACCACGTCCTCCTCCGCGGCAAGCACCAGCACAGGAGCCACGATCCTGCGCGCCTCCTCCGACACGTCTTCCGCCATGGCATACGCGGGCCACGCCTCCTTAGCCCACCTATTCCCCCTCAGCATGTCCTCCACGATGAAGCCTGGCAGCTCCCGCGACCGGAACGACGCAGTCAGGACGTTCTGCGCCACGAATGTCGCCGACTCGGCGCCGTCGTACGCGTGGATCTGCTGCTCCCGCATCTCGGGCGGCAGGCTCAGCGGCGTGGGCGGGGCCGGACTGACGAGGACGACGCCCCGGAGTGGGGCTTCCCGGTCGCGGCCGCTCGCGGCGCCGGCGACGAGCTGCGCGACCTTGGCGCCCATGGAGATGCCGACGAGGACGACATCGCCGAGTCCGAGCGCTGCAATGGCGGCCTCCACGTCGGCGGCCAGGACCGCAATCGAATAGGCGGCCGCGTCGTCAGGCCCCGTGGAGTCGCCCCAGCCGCGGAAGTCGAGCGCGACGGTCGGGTACCTCGCCGACACGAGCGGGTTGACGAGCGACCAAGTGCGGGACGAGCCGCCCCAGAAGTGGAGGAATACGACCGTCGGAAGGCCGGATTGCCGTAGGGGCTCGGGCGGCTGGGAGATGACGGCGTGGATTTTGACATCAGGCTGGATGTCGATGAGCTCTGTTATAGTGGATGCCATGTTGGATGAGAGGCGCCAGGGGCGGACGGCTAAAGGAGATTGAGGATGGGTCGGGGGGAAGGATATGTGTTTCTTTGACTCTTTACTAGGTTTCTCGTAGGACTTTGTAGATCTGTAGTCATTCAAAAAGATCAATTCAGCGTGGTTGATGTATTTATCGTCTTCATTGCAAGCGTCGTTGCTTTACCTCCGAAGCATCTCGGAGGTTATGCGTCATGATATCGCGGTCTCAGGTAAGCACCCTCGCAGTGGCCGACACACCAGACACGAGTTGGGGCTTCTACCCGTTGTGTTTTCTCAACTCTAGACATACCCTCAAGGAGATATGGGCCAGCAAAGTCGAGCAAGAACAGCAGTTGCGGATGAGATATACCGGCATGCTACAGAAGAGACCAAGCGCAACACCAGCAATAAACCTGAGAAAGGAGAAGACGATTGTCCCTTTTCAACCCGACCCGCCCCATGGCCCCTCGCCGCGAAGACACCCACTATTATCCATTAATATTACAGGAAGAGACGTTGGATCTATCACGACCGGCTTCATCGTGCCCCGAGGGCACCCTTCCTCCTTTCTCCGTCCCTCCCTCTGTTGTGGCCGCCGGCGCCGGTGGCCCTCGCCCAGTCCTCCCACTCCCTGCTGATCTCCATCAGCACGCCCCCCATGACCGTTGCGCTGGCCATGAGCCCGTGGCCCTCGCCCTCGAGCACGCGAACCTCGCACCGCCGCATCGTCTTGCCCAGCCACTTGACGTTCTCGACCGGCACCCGCGTGTCGCGCGACCCGTGGTGGATCACGACCGGCCGCGTGATGTCCACGTACCGAAACCCGATCGTGTGCCGCCGCTCCAGGCACACCAGCAGGTCCACCGCCGGGTTCGCCCCTGTCGTCGCCAGGTCCCAGATCGCGTGCGTTAGCCGCGTGTCGTACGTCATCTGCCGCTCCTTGTCGGCTAGGGCATCTGCCGCGGCAGCAAGGATGGCAGCCTCCTGCCGCGCGTGCGCCGCGCTCGCACTGGACGCCGTCTTGCGGTGGCCTTTGCTGGCGCCGCCGTTACCACCAATGCCGTAGCCGTTCTTAGCCTGGGACACCGCACTACCCAGAGGAGAGGTGCCAGTAGGACTCGTGCCATCGGGACGTATGCGGTCCATTTCCTCTGTCGCGTTGAGGTCGTTCGCTGGGATGGGGGCTGCATCGGCGGTCGCCTTGCCGCCCTGATGGTTCTCCTTGTTATCGATGCCACTGGGGGTCGTCCGCCCGTTACCCTTTGTGGCGGTAGAGTCCCGGTCTCGTCCACCACCGCCTTTCTTCCTGTTTCGCCTAGGAGTTTTAGGTAGGCTGCTCGTTATGCTGCTGCTCGTGGCCGTCATGAACGAGCTATTTGCAGCCTTGAGTATCGGAGTAGGCAATGCCCTTAGGATACGCTGGGACGTAGGAATGGCGTTGGTCGGAGGGAGCGGCGTTTGCGCTGAGGCGCCGAACACGGACATTTGTGATGGAGGGATCCAGGGGGCAAGGAGGTGGATGCGACCTCGAATGTGTTGAGGCATCCGAAGAGCGGTCGCAAGTGCATATATTGCACCGGCTGAGTGTGCAAGGATAGAAAACTTGGTAATCTTCAACGCTTGGCAGATTGCGTAGACATCATCTAGACGCATCGTTAGTATGGGGCCAGTCGCTAGACATGCGCGCCGAGAAGGTTGTCGCAATTAGGACCGAAAGCAAGGGCTTGTTATAGAGAACTTACCAGGCCAGCTTAGAGGCGTCGCAGTTCCATCTGCGTACGCCTCACTGTCACCCACGCCGGGGCGATCAGGAGTGATGAGTCTCAGCTTCAGAGTCAGAGCTAGTTCGTCGTAGAACGCCGTGATATACCGCGTCAGACCCATCCCGACGCAACAGAATACGGCACTTCCTTCCGAATCGCCGACTTCGCTGAAGCTGATGACGCGCCCTGTCTGTGGGTGTTTGATCTTCTGGCTCAGACGGGGAGAGCAAAGGTAAGACTCGACGGCATCGTCTATGCTGTCTGCTGAACGTGGCCGCTCGTATCCGACATTGTTGGTAGGCTCAGGCGTCTCGCGTGCGGATATGCTCGTCCTCTCGTCCCCACGCGGTGACAGAGGACCGGAGAGCCTCTTGAGCCTACTGCTGCTCCGCTTAGGCTTGATCATGCCCTCGAGCGGTTCCGGCGTTTGTCGCCCCGATCGTCGCCGTCCGCTGCGGTCGTTGCTCGAATCACGATCTCGTCTCCGGCCTTGGGCCACTGCTGGAAACGGCGCGCCATCCTCGACGTCCAGCTCCGTATCCGTTGCGAGGTATGTCGAAGTAGCCTCTTGCGTGCGCATCGGAGCCGGAGATCTCGCTCCGTCTGATCTTGACCGGTCGACAGTCATCTTCTTGGCTTCAGATTGTTGTCCATCGTTGCGGGACTGATGCCGTCTTCTAGACGTATCACTCTGATGGCCTGTCCTAGGGGTACTTCCGTAAAATTCGTCGGTCTCAGGTATAGCAGCATGACTCCCGGGGTCGCTTTCCCGCTTTGACGACCTGCTTGCACGCGCAGACGACCTCTTCGCACTCGAGCCCGTCTTCCGCAGGCTGGAGTCTCGCGTGGGAATGGGCCGAGGGCTCGATGCCGGGCCGTCGATCACGGAGCTCGGGCGCTCCTGTAGCATGGTGGGCGAATCGCCGTGTGGGCTGGGCTCCTCGGTGATTGGAGTCTCGGCGAGGAATGGATCAGGGCGAGGACTCGTGGCTCTGCTCAGGCTTGCGGCTAAACCGGTCTGGTTGCTACCCACAGCGCCGGCACTTGCGCGCTTCTTCTCCAGTTCCTTCTCTCGTAGTCGTTCCTTCGAGCTCATGTACATCAAGCCCTTGTGGCTGCGGCCCGTCTTCTTGCCCCAGCTGTCGTGAGAACGCTGCCTCCTCAGCTCTGGAGCTGGTGAGCCTGGGCCGTTACCGCGCTCGATCGATAGGTTTCCAATGCTCTGCGTGTCCGCGTCCCGCGATGCGAGGGACCCCTTTGAGGAGGGCCGTGACGCACTGCTCCTGCCGCTTAGTATACTCTTAAGCCCTCCTTCCTTGCTTGACGGTGACTTGGGGGCTGTAAGGGGCGAGAAGCCGCTGGGGGGCTTTGCTGTGCGGATGACGGGAGGGCTGGCTGCAAGCTCATTGATGTCGGCGTCTTCCTCGCGTAGCTGATCGAGCGACCGCTGGGAGAACGCGCCGTAGTCGACCCCAAACGAGCCGCTCGTAGGCGACCTCGGCGAGGCGGGGATAGTTAGGGCAGAGCCGATCGGCAGGTCGAAATGTTGGCTGGCGGGTCTGGAGATCACAGACAGGCTGGTGATCAGAGAAGATATCACTTCGGGAGAGGCAGGCGAGACAACATCGTGGCTAGTTGATCGATCCCTGTCTGCAAGGATTATGTCAATATGCGTGAGGCGGGACAAGCGAGACGCAAAGAATGTAGCAGAACGGACCTTCTCGACCCTCTCTTCGTCGTGGGTGATGACGGGCCTGCCGAGGGATGGGGGGGACAGAGGGAGATGTAGAATAGTCCATGTTGGCGGTGGTTGGCACGCGGGAGGAATACCGTCAGTGTCTAACCGGGTGAGACAGCTTTCGGTGCGGGTAATTGGGCAGCCAACGGGCGGTATGCCCTCCGCGCGTGCGGAAGTCTCTCGATCGCGAGTCGGTCTGGTACGGCTAAGTGTCGACGGTGGTGCAGGACGGGGTTCCCTGCAGCAGTCCTGCAGGACGGAACCTGCAAGATGGGCAACTCAGGTGATGTCTGACCAGGATCGACCAACAGTGCGATCTGCTGGCGGATGGCGGTTGCGTCTTCGCTAACAGGTTGGTATCAGAGTGCGGGCGGGTTTGTTCGATATTTTGTTTGTGCTCGCTAGAGCCGGGAGGCGCGACCACAGGCGGAAATGCTGAGCATTGACGTTGAGGTCAAAACCGTGGCGTGCAGAAGCAAGCGTTTCATCCGTCAAAGCGACAGAATCGCAAGAGGCAAATCGGGGAGTCGGCGGCACTTGCTGATTGCGCGTCAGGGATTGGGGATCTTCCTGTTCGTTTTAGGGACGGGAGACGTTTTCTTGGTGGCCCGTCCGAGCGCAAACCTGTGGGTTGTTTCGGGCACCTTGCCGGGCCGCGATGGGATGTCGACGGCGTCGGAATCGTCCGCTGTTTCTCGGTTTCGCGTCTGCTTCTAATGGGACATGACAGTCAGTTTGGCCTCCCTGTTGCTGGTGCCAGCATAGCATGCCAAGAAGATGCTCAAGAGGGCGTCCTTTCCCCAGCGGATGCCGTCAGGGTGAATGAAAGCTTTCTTCTTCCCCCCTGATTCTCGTCCTCGGTCCCTAGCCGGTGGCCTGCAGACGCTGACAAGGGAATTGGCCAATACCACGGCTGGCGGGCAAGGGGTGATTTGGCGGGGACCTGGGAGTTTGCTTTTCTCATTGGGCTCCAACGACCAACGAATGCAGGTCTCTCCGCCAGCCCCTGAACCCGCAGTCCCAATTAGGCGGACGGGGACCATGGGTTGCCCACCAACCAAAAGAGGAATAAGTTGACTTACGGTGAAGAAGCTAGCAAGCTGTCTCGGCGATGTGCGCACAGGGCCTTTGCATACGCAAACAGACGCAGAACACGGGTTGACAGCTTAATGCTTGCAGCAGCAGCGATTTTCGGAGTTTGATCCTGGAAGGGACGCCAGGGACTTCGATGATACCCAGCACTATGCGGGCTCGAGTGCTGGATGTTGTTATCTCTCTAACTTAATAGCCTGACAGAGATCCTCGCGCGACTCGTGCGGGAAGGCAGGCAGACGTAGCAGGGATACCTCCTTTAGAGGTGATAGCAGTGATGCTAAAAGTGCGCGAAGTGGAGAGCTGTCGTGGAGTTCGGAACCCGGGATGATGTTATGGTTCGCAGGATCTCCCGTCTTGCTTCGAAAGGCTTCTTCCTTCCAGCGGGAAGCTACCGGCGGGAACTCGCGTCTCTTGGTGCCCGTCCGTCCGTGTGTAGCGGTATCGTCCTGCAGCCGGGCGTCCTCTGCTACCGCGTGACTGTTGCTTATTCCCGTGACCCGTTGTATTGGAATCCCGAAAAGCGACGGGGTGTCGACCGATGCAGGTGAGAAGGGATTTGCCCGAGAGCAAACAACGAACCCCTTGAGCTGACTGCGTTGTGACGAGGTGAGGGGCGTTTGTTGGTTTCGCCCTTCTGATTTGTGGAAATGAAGTCTTCGCGATCGGACGGCCAACGACGGGGATCCTTCTCGAAGGGAGATCGAGGCTTGTGAGGCAGTCGAGGTCGCCGAGGAGAGAAGTGCGCGTCCGACGTACGAAGAACGTGGTTGCTGGTTTGTTCCTGCAGTACGAGTAAAGGCGTGGTCCGTCCGTCAGTCAGTCAGTCAGTCAGTCAGCCAATCGATCGGTCAGTTGCTGGTTCGCCGAGGAATAGGCGCAGTTGAAGAAAAAGAAGAAGACGTTGAAGGCGTGGAAGAAACAGAAACACGTCGAGTTGGGAGAGAAGGCGCGCGAGCGTGTACGTAGGTGGTGTAGGTGGGAAGACTCGACCATAACAAAAGCGTCCAATGCGACTTGTGCAACTGTGACTTTGTCCTCCGCAGCGCAGGCGCCTCTTCCTTAGCAGAGCTGTTATTACTATTTACGCAGTAATTCTCCATCGTCTCCGGTCCCCCCTCGGGCGACCGCCACGATCCGAGCTTCTCGTCACTAACAACACCACGTGCAGTCTCGTGCAAACTCTGGTAGTGATGCAGCATCCCGGAGATTATTCGAGAGCCTCCCTTGCCGGGGCGGCCTGTCGCCAGCAAATTGGTCAGTGCAACGCTATCGACCGGCCGCTGGTCTCGGCACCATCATCGCTCTCTTTTCAGGCCATCACAGAGTCGCTCTGGTTCAGGCGCACAGCCGCACACAGCCAACCCGTGTGGACCCGCCATCACAATGCGACGCTCAGCATCTCGCATTCATGGTCATGGATCCGGCGTTGTTACGCTGCCCGGCAGCTAGTCGTGCACTATACCTCCGTAGACGGAGCGTATTCATGCACGACGGCATGCCGGCGGTGATGGGGGCCCTGGGCCTCACCCGCCAAGAACCTGGAGCCCTCCACAGAAGCGTCGCTATCGATACAGCCTGCATGTCCTGGCTCGTGGGAGTCCACAATTTGGACCCGTTTGCCAATGTCCACTCTATGGCGTCGCCTATGCGCATACCAAGCTCATCTCGTCCAGCGATCCCGAATCGCCGTTGTCACCCAGTGTCGACTGCGTCGGCAGCGCCCAGATGAGATCTCCTCTCCCAGTTGAGAGCGAGTGTGGTCAAACTCGCGTCGACCAGCATATCTCTACGATCGTCATAAGGGAGACATGGCTACTGAGTACATATTCCTCACCTATACAGGACTACTCCCGACGGTAGGAGACTGGCCTGTCCAGCCGTGAGGCACTCCTTGTAGAGCCGCAAGTCCCTGAACTCGGTTGCTTATGCAAGAAAGTACGGTGCCTTCTGGGCTCTCGTCTAATTGGCTAGCGCTCGCCTGCTCAAGCTCTGGTTGGCAGCTGCGCCAGCTGCGCCAGCTGGTACCGGTGCGTGGATGTACCTTCGTACCGGTGATGCGTCGCGAACCGGCGCAACGACGTCATCCTCCACCACCATCAGGCCTGTCGTCCTTTGATCTCATTCCAAGAGAAGAAGCCAGTGGTGCGCCGCACACGGCGGCGACGGCCATGACACACGTCAGAGGCTTTCATCCCAGCCTTATAATGCACGTTCGGGAACGCTACCCTGCAGCGAGAGCTCAGACTCCTACACTGATATCAAGACCTTCCCCACGCCGCAACTTCGCTCTCGCCATCGGTGACAATCAATGTTATACGAGGCGATCGCAGAGACTGCGCATCACATCACTGACTGCCGACTCCTAACACAATAACAGAAGGCAGCGACAAGATGGACGTCCTCCTCTCTCTCCCCATCCTCTCCTATTTCTTCGCCGGGTCCATGACCTCCTGGTCCACCTCCCTCAATCTTCTCTTCTTCTATATGACCTGGTCCGCCCTCGTCCTCTCCTACTCCCCGCTCCGTCTCGAGCTCCTCGGTGTCTTCGCCCTGCGCATAGTCCTCTGGCTCGTCCCATCGCTACTCTTCCTCCTCTTCGACACCCTCCTGCCCTCCCTCGCCGAGTCCATCAAGCACTCCGGCGCTCGCGCCCTTCCGCCCCGCAACCCCAAGGTACTGGCCAAGGTGTTGCTTCTGTCCATCACCAACCTTGCCCTCGAGACCGCACTGGAGGCTGGCGTAAGCTTGGGCTTGACAGTGCTGCTGGAGCATCCCATCTTCAGGACCGGCACCACCCTCCCCCTGCCGTGGCAGATCGTCAAGCATGTTGCGCTCCTGTCCCTCGGCCGGGAAGTCCTAACCTACTACATCCACCGCACCATCCTACACGCCCACCCGCTCTCGCGCGGCGGTTCGGCTCGCGCCTCCCGCTCGACCAGCCGCGTCGCCGACATGCACGCATCTTACGCCCACGCCCGCCGCGCGCCACCGTACAGCCTAGCCCTCCTGGCCGACCACCCTCTGCCCTTTCTGCTGTATCGTTTCTTGCCTTCGTACCTCCCCGCCCTCGCTGTGAGACCCCACCTGCTGACTTACCTGGCATTTGTGGCTCTCACAACGATTGAGGAGACGCTCGCGTCGAGCGGGTACAGCGTCGTTCCCGGCATTCTCATGGGCGGCATCACGCGGCGTGCGGCTGTGCACTGCAGCCGCCGTGGCGGTCCGAGCAGCGGGAACTACGGTGCGTGGGGCGTCCTGGATTGGGCGCATGGCACTAGCCTGGGCGGAAGGGACGTCGTGGATGACATGAAGGACGAGGCGGAGAAGCACCAAGTCAAGGAGAAGGGAGAGAAGGCTGCGGGCGATGCGGCGGATGCGGTGCAGGATGGGTTCCGTAGCTGGAGGAAGTCGAGGAGCAACAACGGCAGGAGGAAGAAGGTTGAGAACAGCCAGTGATGGGATGGGATACACGCAGCTGTCTTGGAAAGCGGTGGTTGATCTACAAGCCATCCACAAGCGGAGTTAGGAGTTCACGGTTGACTCGTTCTATCTACGGAGTATATGGTCTAGATACCCACACGATTGAAATTGATATCCTGACGTTTGATCCTGTTTCGAATTGTTGCCTCAGGAATATCTTCAACTCAGCTGTGAATCTCGTACACTTCGACCAGCTTCATACTCAGTATGTAATAATACACCACCGCGGGCCCTCATCCTCTTGCTCGCGTGAATCGCATTTTGACACCTTGTCCAGACGTCGTAGCCCTTCTCTTGATCCATCCCAGCGTCCCATATGCCCCTTTCCTTACGCCCAGCCCTTCTTCTCCTTGAGCCACCGCACGGTGTCCAGCCCCGTCTGCACCCTCATCCCGATGCGCGCGTCCAGCACGAAGCTCTCCCACCGCGCCACCTGCTCCAGGTGCGCCTGGCTGTCGTCTACCTTGCCCCGGCGGTATCCGTCCAGATCGCCGCCGTTGACGACGTCGGCGGGCCACAGCGAGCGATCGCACCCCTCTGCCCACGAGACCGCCGCCAGCTCGTAGTGCGCGCACGGCAGCGCGTAGTCGTCCCGAGTCGGGCCCTTTAACGTTGTCCTGTTGTCACAAGATCTGTCAGCAACTGCTCGGTCTTCATCTTTCCATGTCAAAGATTAGGAAGAGAGGGGGTTCCCCATCGTGTAAGAAGAGAAAGGGGATACCTACCGGTCAAACGCGACAACCTCCTCCAGCTTCTCCCTAGCCTCCTTCGTCCTTCCCAGGCCCCTAAGCAGCGAAGCCTCGCACACCACCTTGACAGCGACCTCGTCCTTCTCGCCGTCCCGGATACCCGCGACCGCCTTCGACCCCGCCGTGCACCGCTCCCAGCTCGCCAGCCCCAGCGCCGACTCCAGCAGGTCCGGCCCCATGCGCCGGCCGCCGTTCCACAGGTAGGTCATCTCCAGCACCGGGCTGAGGCCCGCCGCGTCGGCGAGGTCGACGCCCAGGGCCCGCGCGCGCTCCTCCAGCTTGGCCACCTTGCGCAACACGAACACCTCGAACGGCATCTGCTTGGCCATGAACCGCTTGCGGCCCGCGCACGCCGGGGCCTTGCGCAGGAACTCCTCCGCGGCCTTCTTGGCCCGGCGCGCCTCCGCCTCCAGCGCCGAGCGCTCCCTCTTCTGCAGGTCCTCGCCCCCGTCCCCGCCGGCACCGGCGCCGCCCGTGCCCCTGAGCCGGTGCACCGCGTCGCGGTACATCTCGATCTCCGCGCAGCCCGCGATGTAGTAGTACATGCTGTGGCTCCAGTCGTTGAGCTCCACGCACGCGACGAAGGCGTCGCGCATGCGCGGCCAGTCCTGCAGGAACATGCTGTCGAGCGCGAGCTCGAAGCTGTTGAGCGCGGCGACCTGGCGCATGCGGCTGTCGGCGTTGGTGGCCAGCAGCGCGACGGCGCCGCGCAGGTCCCGCGAGCAGTTGGCCAGCAGGCGGGCCTCCTCGAGGCGCCACAGCCGGCTGTCCGGGTACTGCCGGCGCATCTTGGCCAGCAGCGCCGCGCACCGCTCGCGCGGGTAGCCGACGATCTCGCCGTCGCCGCCGTGGCCGACGTCGGCGTCGTCGGGGAGGATGTCCGAGAGGGCGAGCAGGCCGTTGTAGTAGGAGAGCAGGGCGAGGCCGGCGACGGCGCCGTTGATGTTGGCGAACTTGGTCGACTGCCACAGCATGCGGACGCCGCGATCGCGGTCGCCCTTGAAGCCGATGATGTACAGCAGGCGGGAGAAGGCCGGCGGCACCATGGAGAGGAGGAGGAGGAGCACTCCGAAGCACATGTTGGCGCCGGAGTGGATGAAGGCGTCAACGGGGTTGGTGAAGTGCGTCGTGTCCGGCCCGTCGTCGAGGACGCTGTGCCGGTTGACGGTTCGGAGGTGCGAGACGGAGGGCGGCCGGGAGTGGGCCGGTGTGTCGGCCTTCGATGCCGGGCCGGCTGAGGATGTGATGGAAGATGCGTCAGTGGCGTGCTTCTCTACCGGCCAGGTGGATGACTTTGACGGCGTCCCCGGCCTCGGCGTACTCTTTGCCAGGTGTCCGCCGTAGGTAGCTGCCGGCGTCTGGGTGCCGGACTGGCCCTCTTTGGCGTCAACGAAGTCGAGGTCGCTGTCGTCCTCCGTCGCCTTCGTCTTCTCCAGAGTCCGCGTCAGCTCCTCGAACTCCTTCTCGTCGAAGCTACCAGGCATCGGGTCATCCGCCAGCTTTGGCCTTCTCGACGCCCCGTTCGCCCGCAGGTGGCCCGGCAGCAGCCGCTCCTCCGCCGCCATGATCGCGTCCAGGGTGACAAACGCCTTGCGGAGCTTGTAGAAACCCTTGATCCCCTCAGTCAGGCTCTCATGCATGACCGCCACCACCGCGCTCATGAGCTGTGCCTCCGCGTGCACGAGCTGGAACTCGCTGCCTGGCGGGTATATATGCGAGGCATGGCCCGACACGTGGCCGTTGGAGCTCCCGCCCCCGCCGCCACCCCGACCGAACCAAGACGAGGACGAGCCCGTGCCGCCCTCTGCCGCTCTCTGGGCCTTCTTCATATCAGCCCAGGCCCGGTTCTCGCACTCGGCGAGGCGGGCACTCGCCTCGGCCATGATATCCTTCTCGAAACCAAGGATAGACCGCATGAACGTCGAGACGCCCAGCCCCAGCAGGTGGAAGCTGGACGAGCCCTTGCGCAGGCGGGCCTCGGCGCCGTCGATGTCGTCGTTCATGATGAGGCCCGCCGCGTCCATGGCATCCTGCAGGTCAGAGATCTCGACCTCGCGCGGGTCGGCGACCTGGCTGGTGCTGCCATTGGGCGTCGAAGATGCGCTGGACTTCCTGGACGAGGACGATGACGCCGGCCCGTTAGCCGCGGAAGGACCGCGGAGCCAAGTGCGGAGCGAAGTCATTGTGCTCGAGGGCAATCCAGGGCTGCCGGTGCTGTGTTACCTCTCCAGGGGGGCCTGGCTGGTCCCAAGGTCGCCAATTGGATGTGTATCAACCATGAAAGGGTGTCTGTATTGTGCACAGGATAATGTCGCCTTAAGCCGAGGTTAGAGAGGGTGTGGGAGACGATGAGGCAAAAGACGAAGTTATATATGTAGGTACCTCCGTAATGGTCTAGATTCCTCCGGGTGCGGCGGGATTTCCGGGCGCCGCAAACTTCGGCTGGCAGGCGGATGATGGGCAGAGCACGGAACCTGCAGCAGAGTTTTACACCGGGTTACGAGCCGTATCGAACGTATCGAGCATTGGCAGGGCTATATTTAAAGCCGTCTTTACGCTCTAGGATCTGGGCAAATCTACACTATAGCACCTGGGGGCGCAGTAAGCTGCCTAGCAAGGCATATCCGGGCGTCTGACATTGCAGCGTACGGTTTGTACAGCCCAGGATGACGTAGTCTTCTTTGATGATGTCTGAATGGCCCATCTACGAGACCAGAGGGGCTCCATGCTAGTCCACCTCTGCATCAATTAGGCGCTTCTAGTTGAGCCAAGCTTCGCTGCTAGTTGTGACAACCTCGGGGAACAAAGAGCGCAGACCTGTATTGGAACTACAGTCCTCCGCGAGGTTCTAGATGCCTGTCTTGCCTGCAAGGACCTGCCAGACGCGACGGCAGACGTGCTGACCGGCTTGCCAAGCAACCGAATGTGCTACTATGGTACACCACAGTACATTGACTGCATGCTGGTCCCTGAACTCGGATTTAACGCGCCCGGATCCGTGTCCCTTTCTAGCCAGATGCAGATAAGTAGAGTCGATGCACGAATCCCAGTCCCACCAACTGGTGGCAACCCTGGAGCTGCTCATGCCGTACTGCCGGCTGTACTCTACACTACAAAGTAACGTACCTTATGCCTGTGTCTGTATCCAATTCTCACCGAGATAAGGCGACCCTGAAGGCACTCTGAAGTCCAAAGGCAGCTGTTCTGTTGTTTACTGTGACTCCTTTCCGGATACAGTTGACCAGAAGCTCAGCTGATCGCGGTCAATGGCTATAACGTGCTCGGGAAAGGAGCTCTTTGTTCGAGATGGCTGCTGCGTACGCCGTACTAGGCACCGTAAGCTGATCACCGGCTCGTGACAAAGAGCGAGAGCGAGCGCTGCTTATTGATGCCTGCCCCACTTCGAGAAGCTTGATTCGAGTTCGAGGCTCTCATTTGCGAGAAGTTTCTCACCAGCCACGGCAGCCACATTCCCTCTCTTTCCTCTCTAGCTCACCACTCAAGCCACACATCAACTTCCATCATCACCTTTCAGCCTACGGAGTAGAGCACACCAGCGCCCGTGACAATTCACTGCCCCCCAACGACCTCCACGCCACTCCCGCGACGAGACCTCTACACGTCGAATCTGCCGGTGCAGTGCCTACCAACTGACCAGCGCTCGAGCATTCAACCTTTCGTCTCGCCGAGTCCGTCCACCTTCAGACAAGATGGCGTCAAGCACCTCCAAAGACGCCAAGCCCGCAGAGCAGAAGCCCGAACAGCAGCCCCAACAGAAGTCCGCCGCGACGCTCGAGGAGGACGATGAGTTTGAGGATTTCCCCGTTGATGGTACGCTTCTTCTGGAACCCCGATACCTTCCGCATACCCATCCCAATTCGCGATCATTCGCACGTGCATCTCTCGCCAGCCTCCACAGTCCCCCACAATCCCCCAACCTTCGCAGCCCAGGCTTGCACCCAGCATCACTCTTTCACTGCCCGCATAGAACCAACAGAGACTGACCATGTGGGGATGCAGACTGGCCCGCCGAGGAGACCGAGGCAGCAGGCGGCAGCGGCACGACGCAGCACCTGTGGGAGGAGTCGTGGGATGACGACGACACGAGCGACGACTTCTCCGCGCAGCTCAAGTACGCATCTGTGCCCCCCGACGCATAGTCCTTTCTGCTCTTCCCATACTTGCTCTGCCAGGACAAGAATACATATCCTACCCATCCCCCGATACAACAGCGGGCCCTCATCAATCCTCCCCATAAGCCCATCAAGAGAGACCTAGCAGCTGAGGTTGAACCACATGCTGACGATACACTGCCACTGCCACAGGGAGGAACTGAAGAAAGTCGAGGAGTCCAAGCGGCGGAGATGAGGATTAAAGTCGGGGATACGTTGCTTGGGATGATCATGTGTGCCCGGTTTACCGACCCAGAGCGACGCGTTGACGAGGACGCGGGGATACGATATGTTTCTGCGTGTCACGATAGAACGCTCAGGGAAGCGACGACAGGAGGACGAGACCACTACGCAAAATCGACCATAGAACGGATGGACGAATAGATCGTGGCGTACAACCTACAATTGCCGTGACGACAACATCAGTTTCACTCTCTTGTCGTGACTACTGTGCACTCGTCTTTTACAATCAATTAATCACAATTTCAATGTGTCCCGGATATGCTTCACGAACATTGTCAAGCATCTATTTTTTCATTTGTCGTAACAAGAAACCTAGAGACTAGCTCTTCCCGCCTCCCGACCTTGCAATCATCAGAAAAAAACCGCGTCCGAACCATGAGCGAGACGACAAGGAGACGAAAAGCCTCCATGCTCCTACAGGGCTGACAAAAGCCCTCTTCTTTTCCCCTGGGGATTTGATGATCTCGGGGGTTCCTTCGTTTACTTACTCGACAGCGCAACAACACCAGGCAGGGCCTTGCCCTCGAGCAACTCGAGGCTTGCGCCGCCGCCGGTCGACACGTGGCTGAGCTTGCTCTCGACGCCGTACTTGGCCGCGACAGTAGCCGTGTCGCCGCCGCCAATGATGACGATCTTGCCGCTCTGGGCCGCCTCAACGGCGGCGTCGAGCGTCGCCTTGGTGCCGGTGGCGAACTTCTCGAACTCGAACACGCCCGCAGGGCCGTTCCACAGGATGGTCTTGGCCTCGGCGATGGCCTCGCGGTACAGCTTCACGGACTCGGGGCCGCAGTCCAGGCCCATCCAGCCGTCGGGGATGCCGTCCTTGTCAGTCGCGGCGCCGACGGTTGCGTCCTTGTCGAACTTGTCGGCCGTGACGTAGTCCACGGGGAGCACGACCTTGACGCCGTTCTTCTTGGCCTTCTCCATCAGCTGGCCCACCGTCTTGGAGCCGGCCTCGTCGAACAGCGAGGTGCCGATGGGCACGCCGTACAGCGTCTTCTTGAAGGTGAAGGCCATGCCGCCGCAGATGACGAGCGTGTCCACCTTGTCCAGCAGGTTGTCGATCAGCTGGATCTTGTCCGACACCTTGGCGCCGCCCAGGATGGCCAGGAACGGGCGCTGGGGGTTCTCCAGCGCCTTGGCGAAGTAGTCGAGCTCCTTCTTCATCAGGAAGCCGGCAGCCTTCTGGGGAAGGTCGACGCCGACCATGGAGGAGTGGGCGCGGTGTGCCGTGCCGAAGGCATCGTCTGTTTTCGTCCGTCAGCGACCTCCTCCTTACATCCGAGGCTAAGCAAACGTGCCGAGGGGCAACTTACTGATGTAGACATCACCCAGCTTCGTCAGGCCCTTGCGGAACTCGGCGACCTTCTCCTTGTCCGCCTTAACCTTGTTGCCCTCCTTGTCCTTGGAGCTGCCCTCCTCCTCGATGTGGAAGCGCAGGTTCTCCAGCAGGACGACCTCGCCGTTGTCGGCCTTGTCGACAATGGCCTCGACCTCAGGGCCGACGCAGTCGGGCGCGAAGGTCACGCTCCGGCCCAGCAGCTTCTCGAGCTCTGGCACGACGGGCTTGAGGCTGTACTTGGGGTTGACGGCGCCGTTGGGCCGGCCGAGGTGGGACATGAGCACCACGGCCTTGGCGCCATGGTCGAGGGCGTACTTGATGGTGGGGATGGCACCGGCGATACGCTGGTTGTTGGTGACCTTCTTATCGGCGTCGAGGGGCACGTTGAAGTCGACCTAGGAGGTGGGAGATACGGTTAGCCTTCTTGTCTTGGAATTGGTAACTGGACGTCCCTTCGCAGAATCAGGTGAGCTCTGCCCCGCATCATCAGGATGCTCCTAGCTGCGGGGAGACGGAAGTCGGGATGGCCTCGTCGAAGTCTGCCATGACATCCGTCTCGAGTCCGGTCTGAGATACAGGCGCGCACTGTTTCATTCGCAAAGAGCAAGAACTGTACTCACCCGGATCAGGACGCGCTTGCCCTTGAGGTCGACATCCTCAATGGAGAGCTTGTTGGCCAGAGACATGTTGGCGATTCCGACAGTCAATTGCAAGTGGAAAAGTGCACTTTTGTGGATGAGAGAAGCTGTAGGGAGACGCGAAGAAAACAGAATCACAGAAAAGTCTGGATATGCTGTTTCGGAGGACGGAGGAGCGTTTGTTTAAAAGCCTCAGTAGATATAGTGTATGAGGTGAGTTGAGGTAAGGCGAGGTGGGGGAGGGGAAGATTTTTGGTGGGGTTACTTGAGGAAGCTTGTGACGTGATGTGTTGGCTGATTCCACCCTGCGACGATGGAAAATTGCTCGTGGTTTTAGAACTGGAACAGCGGGACGACACAGAAGGACCGATGCGAAAATTCCGGCGCGGTCAGAGCCTCGATTCGCCTTCCTTTCCCCAGTTTAGAGTTGCGTCCAAAAGACAACCGTATGTAGCAGCAATGGAAGGCTCTGAGCACGCCGATTATTACCAGCGGCCAGCGTCCTTGGGCAGAGAGACAGTACAGTACGGGCTCGCCTCGTATTAGAGGTTCCTGATTCGCTCCATGGCTGTCATGATCATGATACTAGCGCTCTGCTCGACGACAACCTGGATAGACATCCCCAGCGCTGATAGGGCAATGGACAGGCAGTCCCTTCTACTGAACACGCATGTCTGCATCGCCAAGGGGCTACACAATACCCAGCCACAGCCGTCCCGACAGAGATCTAGGGAGTAACCGCCTAACCTTGCCGCACGCAAGGAACACGGGCGCTGATGCTTGAACTGCTGAATTCGTTCTATTTGCCTGTAAAGTACTAAAGACAAGGGATGCTGACTTGCCCCCATCTTGCCGGAACGCCGTGCATCTGGAAATCAAACCCCGGCCAGAATAAATAGAAAACCTAAGAGGAAAGTAAAAACGCGGCCCTAACGCCCCTTGGATGTATGCCCAATTTATCTTTGTAGACTGTATGTAACCCCGGGTGACCGATGATTGAGCCCTACAACATGGAAACAACGTCTCCGCCTCGTAGCTGCCGACCGATCCTAACGCGTGTCGTACGCATTTCTCGTCTTAGTGGAGTCGAATGGCGTCGGGCTGGAGGCGGACCTGCTCGACGTCTTCCGCTGCATTGGTCAAGGACAGGTAGGCTGTCCAGGCAATACCGACTGTCGAGACGAAAGGCTGTGGGAAAGACACTCGGGTCAGCTCCCAGAAACTAGCGTGTAGATTGACGAAATGGGATACAGAAGACATACCAGCTGGAACTGCACAGGCATCAGGCGGAAGTTGATGACCTGTACCGCAGGCCAGATCATGAAGTTGGCCTTGAGCGTCGGAACATACATGTCCCGCAGCTTCTGGGTGACGGCACTACGGCCACCGCCCTCGGCGAGCGTCATGGCAGTGAAGAAGCAGGCGATACCTATCCGGGAATGACACGGGTTAGCTTTGCTTGTTCCTGTTGCACGATATACCACTGTTGTCTTCCAGTATATCTAGACGGGCAGGCAGGCAATCACTTACCGAACGGAGCAAATATCAGCTGGTCGAATGCTACTCTCTTCATAGCGGGCCCGAAGGCGGCAGCCTTGGTGATGGGGAAGCTCTTCTCGAGGAACTTGAACCAGCGGAACTGTAGGGGGGCCATAGCGAAGCCGTAGGCCATGAAGCGGGTCAGGCGCTCGAAATCGAAGGGAGGCGGCAGCTCGGGCGCGGCGGGGATGAGGTCGCGCTCGACGAAGGGGTTCTTGCGGTCGAGCTCGTGGATCTCGTAGGCGAGGGGGTCCTCGCGTGGGCTGGGCGCGCCGCCGAAGGATTTGCGGACGGCGCGCTGCCGTACCGCGGTGATGGTCTGGGCGACTGTGTCGGCGACGCCGCCGAGCACGGCGTTGGTGACCATCATTGTCAGGACTGTGAGCACAACGGGCGCGTGTCAGCACATCCATCACCTGCCTGACTTGGGGCTTATTCCTGTCGATGGGTCACACTAGGGAAAGACATACCGGGTCGTTCATCGTAGTAGGAGTTGAACCTGGCGCTTAACCGGGCGACGATGCCCATCTCGATGAGGAATATGACGGTATGGAGAAGAGGCTGCGGGTGTCGAAGAGGTCAAGGTCAGCTTGGTTCCTGATCGCTTTGGACGTTGTAGACTGCAGAGAGCCGCCTTTTTGCCCAGACACGAAAAATGACGTTCATCCCCAGGTTGGAGTGGATAATATGACAGACAGCTGGTGGGCCAGGAAGAGACACCGCAGCTGGGGAGTTGGATGGGGAGGGAGGAATGGAGAACGTACCAGGCGGTCATAGATGTACTTGCTGTTGATCGCACGGACAAAGCGGCGGCGGGTGAGTTCCCAGGTCATCGTGTACAGCGACAAGCAGACGGATTGCCAGAGCCCAACCGACAACAAAAGGGCACAAGGGGTTGATATCGGACGGGGGTTCGGTGGGTTGCGGCAGATCGCGATGGGCTGGATGGTCGTTGTTGGTTGGGTTTGCTAGCAACTCGATGACGTCCTCTTTCGCCGCACTGCACCACCGCGCAGCCCCAGGAATCTTCCGGCACGGGTCGGGGGTGTCCAAAGTGTCCAATCCACTTGTTCCACAAAAGCCGCGCTCTCTCGGGCTCTGCACAGCACAGCACAAAACAATCAATTGCCCCCAGGTGATTAGCTACAGCAGATTGATGATGTCTGGGGCAGACTTTCTCTCGATTTTCGGGCGGTGCAGCTGAGTATCTCGGGAGACTGATGGAGAGGAGAGGAGAGGAGAGAGACGAAACGAAGGAGGCGGGAAGAGCGGTCGCATCACTTAAAGCCAAGCTGGCTGGCTGGCTGGCTGGCTGGCTGGCTGGCTGGTCTTCCTCATCCTCTCTCCGTCTCCGGCACCCCGAGGATGCGGCTGTGCCACAGTTCGCAGCAGTTAAGAGGGGATCCGCTAACACCAGCTGCCCTGCACAGGTCCCCATGTCACCCCCTAACACACATTTCTGGGTCCCCAGGTGCAGTCGTTCGTTCGTCCATCCGTCCCGGTACTTCCTCATCCAGCGACGAATGAATATTACGGCTGGATTACTATGCTGCCGCCATCACAAGATACTGTTTTCATCTCAATGTTTTCAATGCCCGTACTGGTTTATACGTGTGTCCTCTTTTTCTTTTGTTTGCTACTAGTACCGTGCTCTAGAAAAGTGACATATGGCTACCACGTTCTATGCTCACATACCTATTAACCAACAAGTACCCACCACCTTAGGTTGAGATGCACTCTTCTACCTCCTTAACTCCAAGTCCCCCGTTTATGCCTCCCTATCTTCTCTACTTACCTCCTCTCTTGACTCAACCTACTCTCTTGGGTTTCCTACCTAGGTACCTATTTCAAGGTCTCACATCCCGTTCAAACCATTCGAGAAAGACCGATGAGATACAGAAGAGGGACACGTCTCAGCTGAGGCATATGCTTCAACTGCAATGTATCAGAGCGTGCCGTCTGGGACTGGGGGAAGACCACGGGGCAGGCCGGAATTGATCGCAATAAAGCAATGCTTTCAACAACGCAATGCTTACACAACCGAGCAGAGTGACAAGCACGTTCCCACGGAGGAGAAGCTCAGAAGGGTCGTTGCGTCAGCCTGATGCCTATTCTACTCTGACAAACCAAACCTAATGTCGATGCTGTCGTTCGCGCTGTGTAGGAGCGTACGACAATGGCTGCTTCCCGCTCCAAGGCCGATAAAGCTGCTCGCGCGTAGCCGTATCTACGCAGGAAGCCCAACAACGCTCAGCCTCCCCAAGAACCGGACACCAACACCCATGATGATAGATACTCATGCTTCTATTTACTGCAGCGCTGGTATTGTCAACTTGCACATCGAAAGTAGCTTTCCAAAACTACCCATTTGCACCATTCTAGTCCTTGCCTCCCTTCCTGCTCCGTGTCGGCTGGCGTGGATGTTCGGAGTCTGAGCCGGATGTATCGGCTCCGGGTGTGTTGGCAGGAGCAGGCGTACTTCAAAATCAGCGACTACAGCCATGGTCGTGCAGGGGGTGGCCGTAGCAGAAGTACTGGTGGCAGCAGTTGCCAGAAAGCTGTTATAGTCGTCTTGGCTCCTACACATCATTACTATCCAGGACCAAACACGCTTGAAGAAAACGGGAGAAAAGGACTTACTCGTCACACCGCTTTCGATGGACTGCGACCTTGTTAAATTCGGATATTATGGTCTCCTTTGCACGCGATTTACACTGCCAGTGCCGAGGCCGTACAAGCTTCCTGAAGAAACGATCATCGAAATGGTTTCCTCCCTTCTATCCAGTCTTGATGGGCCCACGTCCAAACCAGAAACTTGCTAGTCTCACGTAAAGCCATGACAATAGTACCAATGATGTAATTGCAATCCTAGATGTGCTTACACAAACCTAGAGCAATGCTGAGAGTTCCTTCTCATGGGTACAGCAACTTATGGAGAGCAGAGCAGATCAATAGCGATAATATGATCGGAATCTCAAAGGTCCTAGAGCTCTGTGGCTATAGAGTGACTCGATCGGTACAAGGCAAGTACGGCCGAAGCGATTGAAGTAGCCCTGTATGAAGCAAGATGATTAATCTCTTCAACCGGACTTTCTAAGGCATACTGGGAGCTTCGTCACCCGGAGTCTCTTCTTACCCTCCGCCCTTCTGTCAGAGTCGTGACTCACGGCGTTCGAAAGGGGGCAAGGTATATAAGAGTGACATGAACCGTGATTCTTATGCAGGTAATCTAGATAGCTCATCCCCTCCCAGGCCTTCGTCTCACATCAACCGGCCGACTGTACATACATCGAGTCCCAATCCCCTGCTCGCCTTCTCCTTGACAACCTACAGTGTTAGCAAGCCCACCTCCGGCCCTCTTTCCGCCTCCGCAAAGGAAACTTCCGCCCAGCTGAGCCGGATGTAGTTCTCGGGCGTGATGCCGCTGAACTCGACCTGGAATGTGATGACGAGCGAGTTGGACACCTGCGGCTCGCCCGGTATGTCCCTCGTGCACACCGCCATCTTCGGCTGAGCCAGGCTCAGGTTCTCGCCGTTGAAGCGCACGATCTCGCCGTCGGCGACGAGGTACTGGCGCACCGTGGCGCCGGACCCGGTCTGGAAGCGCACCGAGGCGCTCGTCGCCCGCAGGCCGCCGTCCTCCCCCTCCTGCGAGGACGACGGCGATGACGACGGCGACGGGATGGGGAAGTGGAACCAGCTGTTCAGGTGGCCTGCGGATGGTGTGATGGTCGTCCACCAGGCCTGGCGCTGTGCGTTCCACGCGCGGTTCTCGAGCACCACAGCCGTGCCGGAGATGCGAGAGAAGTATCGAGCCACCATGCTAGGATGATAGTAACCTCGCAAGGGGTATTTATATAACAAAGGAGTAATGTTTAAGTGCTGGAGCGAGCGTGGATATGTTTGAAGCGATGAACGAGTTCCGCTCTTCTGCCTAACGAATGCATGCATGGGATTGCAGCGGCTGATACGTGCATGCGTTCCTCCTTGGCTCACCTCACTGCGGTCCAATCACGAGCAGCGGCTTATACGAGGCGATTCTTCAATGCCATGCGCCTACTAGCGACTCGCCCAGGAGTCAACATTAAAGACAACGAGGGAAGACAGAAGCCATGATGAAGATGAGGAGGAAAAGGAAGCAAAAAATCTCATACGCCTCACCTTTTCGAGGGGAGGACGCCGCCGAAAAACTTGCCTGCGTCAGGTAGTTTTTCTCCGGTGCGGGAGTTGAACTCGCGTCTTGTCTGTTATTGTAGTCCTCCGATCGGCCACGTTCACATCTTAATTATACCAGCTCCTCCACGCGTCCGGGTTTGACTTGAAGTGTGTTCGGCACCCGCCACCACACACTCACCTTGATCCTTGATTGGTCGATAAGTGAAGCTACGGTCAGGAATCAGATCGGTCGAATGTCGCTGGGATACTCAGTCATACACCCACTTCAAGAATACGGCTTCATGTTTCCAGCACAAGGCCCCTTTCATAGACTCTCGGGACCAGTAGGTGCCCAACCTCCAACGCCGTCACCTAAATGCCTAGGCAATACTAACACCGCTACAGCTTACAAATAACGATACAATTCCTGAAAACAGAGACAACCTTCGATAGCCGGTACATCCTGGACTCGTTCCTCCTCCCGGATCATGTCCGCTGCCATAGCTTACAGTTCTTCTGCAGCGGCTCGATCACGTCCGCGCAGATCGCACCCCAGAAGCCAATGTCCTCCCAGCTCGCCAGGTGAGACTCCCCGCCGATGACTCCCCGGACACACAGCGAGACTGCCCTGTCGTACTGCTCCGGCATCGGGTCCGACGTGTCGTCGAGCCACTCAATGGCCATGGCCAGGCGCTGGTAATACCCGTCCGCCGTGCTGTCCTGCCCAAACCGCGCCTCGAATGGCTGCTGGTGCCAGAGCTCCAGCAGCAGGATCCCGAGCTCGAGCAGTGCGACTCTTGGCTGGATCTGGCAGCGTGGCTGCTCGACGGACTTCTGGTCGTCGAACACGAGCGATATGAACGGCTGGTCGAGGTCGACGAGACCGAGAGGGGAGCTGTTCTGGGCGCCCTTGCCAGGTTGGAGGAGGAAATAGACGGCCTCCTTCGACCATGGAGCCTGCAGCCAGCTGGTCTGCAGCAGTTGAAGAAGGTTGGAGGCCAGCCTGAGCGCGAGCATCATGCGGTGCTTCAGTGGCGTGTTGTGCCGCGAACGCAAAGCGAGCGACAGGTACTCCTTCAAGGTCAGCCTCTTGCCCTGTTTCCCAGAGGGCATCAGCGGCGTCTCATCGGTGAGGGTGACTCCCATGTGCTGGTTCTTCGTGAGCACTAGCGATACCCCCCGCTTCGTACCTGCGGCGGACGCCAAGGCGCCGCAGATGTTGCTCACCAAGCGGACGTCAAGAGGTGTGGGTGCTGTCGTCCCAGGTGCGACGAGCGTGACCTGCGTCGAAGCGGTGTCTTGTCGGCTCACAGCTGGGGTCCCGGGATGGTCGAGCCCGGAATCATCACCGTCGTACACCCTCACGGCGGTTTGGTAAGATAGCCACTGACCCTGGCAGATGCTAGCAGTCAAGACGAGGTGGAATAGCAGAGCTGGTGCATTCTTGCGTGCCCGATGGCGTTCTGTGATGGCAGCTGCCTCGCTGAGCCTGTCTTCAAGGAACAGGTCCGCTTCGTGCTGGATGTGGCAGCCGTCCCAGCCGTTGTGGAGAGCGAGATACAGATTTGCCGCGAAGCCGCGGACCGTCCGCAGAGCCTTCGCGAGCCTCACCGCTCGCCTGGACGGTGCGTCTTTGGCCATCTGCTGGTTTGATAGGAGAACCCGCGTGAAACGATCCACTGCGGCCGCGGTAGCATCGAGCTCCTCCACGGCGCTCTTCAGATCGTTCACCCTAAACAGCAACTTGACTCTTGGGACAACGTCTAGCTTCCCTTTTAAGCATTGGTTGGCGGTGATGATGGCGAGTAGATCATCAGTAGGACCCTAACACCAAGCGCATATTAGCGACGCATCAATTAGCTCCATCGCGTGTAGTCGCTGACCTTGCCGCCCGGTAAGAGTCCAGCAATGTTCTGTCCCACCTTCTTGACAATCTCATAGCTCGCGTCGAGCGCCCCAGCAAGCGCTGTGTAGTTTTCCTGGCCAAGAAAGTCGAGGATTTGCTCCCGGACTTTCTCTTCTTCCAGATACCGCAGAGGACTCTCGTCGACAAGCCAGATCTCTTCGCAGCCACTGGCACTAGCGATCGCCTTCATGTTTTCGGCGACGATCTGCCGGTGCAGGAGGAGGGCCCGGGACAGCTTGCCCACATAGGCGCGTTTACGGAACGCCAGCAGCCCCCTCCGCATGCCGTCCTTCTGCAGGTCAACGGCCGCAAAGAGGAGCGGCAGGGCTCCGAGAACCAGACCGGCGACCTCGACTCCGGACATGGCGGGGATAGGCCAGCGTCGGGTGGAATCATAAGTAGGGAGCTAATACTCCACGGACGATCGCATCACGTCCCAAAAGACGGCGACTTGATACCATCGCATAATCGATGGGGATCTTGTCCAAGCAGAATGTGCGAGGACCTGCAGTGTTGGCCGTTCATTTCTATGCAGAAGAAGGAGGGGGCGGGGGAGTAAGGCGACACAAGGCAACAACAGCATGCAGGCGAGCCATTTTCTGGACAGCCTCACTTCTTTTTCCATCAGGCAGGACGATGGAAATCGCAGCTGAATCCGTCAAGACTCGGGCGAGAGGGTGATTGGCCTCTGGCTTTTGGTACAAAGTCGAGTTACTGCAATACACGCTGCGCCGCTCGCTTCCTGCCCGACAAGTCGGCTCCCGAATGTCAGTGAAAGTTGCAGGAAGCAAGACGTGGAGAACATGCCAAGAGTCTCTGAGTTGTTCGTGCTTTGGGGTGCGCCGCTAGTCACTTTACTACCGGCCGAGCGCAATATGCGAGATGCAAGATATCACGTTCTACCGGTAGCATGTGCAGAAGTTGTGGTCTAGCATTGGGTGTGTCACACCTCGTGAGGCCAATCTGGACATGCAGCCGCCCTACCTTGTGGTAGACGAGCCTGCTGATCTGGGGCCTCCAGCCCAGCTTTCAGGTGCTGCGCCCCTTTCTTGCAGGCCCCCTCCTGCTGGATCCTTCGCGCCGTGTTTCTCTATGTCAGGCAATCAGTGATGCCCTCGCTCCCTTCGGCCACTGATCATGCCGACACTCCTAGAAACAAAATCACAGCCGCCACGATAACAAGACTTTCCCAAATGAATGAATGACAGTTTTCGCTTATATCCATTCTTCGGTCTTGGCGACGTCCCCCTTACGCGATGGCCACGCGTGGCGCTGTACTTTCCGCTGCCGGTCTCGACATCATCAGGCATTTCAAGGAGGTCAGCACCGTAGACAGGCAGGCCGGAGATGAAAAGCACCCACAATGGCCCAGTTCTCTTTTCTCGGCGCAATCTGACCGATTCGAGCTCTGGGCCGTTAACCTGGGCCTATTCGTCTCCGGCCATGGCTCTCTGGAATACCGCGTGCGAGAAGCGGGCAGCTTGAGAGCCACTCTCCTGAGATTCATGTTAGATCTCAAAGACTCGTTGATAGAAGGTCTTGTCCTCGGTTATACCTTAATTATGTGTATTTCACTGACAGCAGGCTCTCAGTGCTTGAGTACTGCAATGGAACGATCGACCAGTTTGCACTCGATGATGATGCATCGGCTGGACTACCCCTGGACTTGGATTCCCTGATCGATGTTGTCGAGTCTCCATTTGAGGATGTGCCGGACTCCGATATCGATCTCTTGCTGGATAGCGTCAAGGATCCCATCGATCGCCTGTATAAGCTGTCCACACGGATCCGCAATCCTTCGACCCGGTTTGAATCGTCTAAGGCCCTGCAGTACCAGAAGATGGATCCGGAATCAAACGTCGACTTCCTGCAGGTTGCTGAGCATTTCGACTACGATTACGTTAGCTCTATGTTCCTGCAGTATCGCAAATCAGGTGCCCTGCAGAGCCCTCAATCTGTTCGTCCGCCTGCGGAAGACGTGAGTGAAGAAAGCTCCTACACGGACAATGTCTGGGAGCCAGTGAAATCGATCCTGTCACAGTACAGGGCAGACGTGTCGACGAATAGCGAGCCATTCCTGGTCCATCACATAGTGAGGGCCAACGTACGCCGAAGACAGCAATTCGCTTACTGGACGAGGCATCGAGAAAAGCTTACTCTTCACGCTCGAGCGTTTTCGCAGGAGGTTGTGGATACTCCCCAGGCGCCACAGAACCTTGGAGACATAGCACCGCCGGATGCAGGCCCTGCAGACCTAGGAGAACGTGGGGAGCTGTCTATCACAACTGCGACTCGCCTCCAGGTCGCCCAACTGGGTGGAAGAGATGATAAATCTACAATCTCGGTCTCGGAGTATGCTCCTTCAAGCCGGGCCGGCACTGACATTGTGGACTTTCCCTCGCCGCCGAAACGACCAGAGCACGACAAGTTTTTCGAGTGCCCATACTGCTTCACCATATGCCCAGTGGAAGTCCTGGGAAAGAGAGCATGGAAGTGCGTACGAGCTTGACTGCACTGCAGAGAGTGGACAGATTGAGCTGCTGCTAACAATCCAGGACAGGGCGCACCTCATACGCGATCTCCGCCCGTACGTATGTACATACGAACACTGCAAGAATCCGGACCAGCTCTACGACACCCGACGCGACTGGATGCAGCATGAAAACACGACCCATCGGACTGTGTGGCGCTGCCCGGAGCACCAGGAGCAGCCGTTTGCCACTATGGTGGCATACGAGGCTCACCTACGCGACGGACACGTCGCCAGCAGTAGCGACATGCATGATGGACTGATCCACGCGAGCGAGTCCGTCCTCGCGGCTAACGAGCGCTTGTGCCCGATTTGTGCCGCATCCGCCGACACAGCGAAGGAACTGCACCATCACATCGCTCTCCATCTCGAGCGCTTTGCCCTCTTTTCGTTGCCACGCTCCGCAGGTGCGGATGATGACGACGCAGAAGAGTTGGGGTCGGAGGGCGTCAACCTTGCCGATGACGGCTCCCGGGAAACTGACGAGGAGCTTGAAGGGATCGCCGCGCATGAAGAAGACGACGACCACGACGGCTGGGCGTACAAGTCCGCAGCTAGCATAGCGCGCAGCCGATGGAACGCACTGCTAGATAGGATCTCCCGTGACCAGCTGGGGTTCGACAGAAGTGTTTTGTTCGGGAACTTCCGCTCCCTGAGATCCCCTCTCAGGGACATGCACGACACAGCATCATCATACGTCACGCAGGGCCGACTCCGAGAAGCCGAGGAGCTGTACGTGACAATACTCGAGGCGAGGCGGCGTGCATTTGGTAGCCAACACCCTCGGACGCTGTCTAGCATGTCTGAACTGGCAGTAGTGTACGAGCGGCAAGGGCTCGGGACGAAGGCCGAGGAGCTGCTGGACGAAGTTGCGCGGACGCGGGCCAAGCTCCTAGTCCTCAAGCCCCTCACGCTCGGCAGACAGGCTGATCGGGACCTGCTGACAGATTACCAGCGCCAGCTATTTGAGGCAGTCAAGACAGGGAACCGGGCAGCAGTGGAGACCCTGGTCTCAACCGCAGGTGTCAATCCAGATGCGCTCGACTCCAACGACCGCACCCCGCTCTCCTGGGCTGCGGCCTTCGGCGACGTGCCCTTGGTACGCCTCTTCCTTGCCACTCCTGGCGTGGACCCCGACGCCCCCGACAGTCGCGGCCAGACGCCGCTGTCCTGGGCTGCCGACTGCGGCCACGCGGAGGTGGTGTCCCTGCTGCTCGAGAGCGGGCGCGTCGACCCGGATTCCAAGGACGCCAGCGGCTGGACACCGCTGGCGTGGGCCGCGTCCAAGGGCTACGACGCCGTGGTGAGCCTACTGCTGACGCAGGATCGCGTGGACACGGACTCGCGGTCGGTGGGCGGGCTGACGCCGCTGGGGTGGGCGCTCGTGAACGGCTACGAGCAGGCGGCAAGGTTGATCCTGGAGTTTGGCAAGGCGGATGTGAACTATGACGGGTCAGAGGGGCAGACGCTGATGTCTTTTGCGAAGAAGAGCGGGAATGACGCGGTCGTCGAGCTGCTGGAGGAGTATTTACCCGGGGGATCCTGAGCCACGACTGTCCCGTTCACCTGAGGAGGCACTCTGGAAGGGTGACATTTCATTCTCATTAGGTTGATATAGGGTGTTTTGATAGAGGGGGTAACGACGAGGGACATATACCTATGGTGTGATGACAGGGCCGAAACACGGCCAACAGGAAAAGCGGAAGGGATGTAGGCTGAGCAGACGCCACTAAACCCTCGACCTCCCATTTCGTAGGAACCCAGATACCCATCTTTTTAGCAAATACAGGGGACGCCCGCCTTCATATCGTTCGTAGAGAAAGCCATACTTGCTACATGATTAAAGAAGCTTTCGAAGCACTCTATCCGTGTACTCCCAAAGGAGCGATGCGTCGTGCGCTTGGAACGCCGCGCCAGTGTAGAATGTACCCCGGTGGCCGTTGAGCGCGTTCAGCCGCCCGTAGAAGCCACTTTGTATCGCAGACACGGGCACGGTCAACTCGAAAGGCGTATGGGATGAGTAAAGGGCGACCTGTGGTTCAAGGTCTGTCCGAACCGTCCCGGCGCCTCTCAGCCGCGACAGGCCAGCCATGACATCCGCTGTGACATCTTCGTCGGACAACGCTACTGGACTGCCGTACTTGACGTTGACAAGGTTCGGGATCCCGGTCGGGGTGATCTCGTAGATGGCAGGCAGTCTGGGCAGGTGCTGCGGCGTGCCGAGTCCCACGTTGATGATGTAGTGGCTGTCCGGGATGCCCGTGTTGCGTAGGAGCAAGGTCCAGTAGCCAGAATACCGGAATTGGCTAAACAGCGACTGCTCTTCCGCGTCGAGATCAAAGCCCTTCAGGCTTTCGCCGGTGGGAGGAATGGTGATGAGGAGCTTCTTTGCTTCGACCAGCCTCTGGCCCGACGGAGTCTGGACCGTGATCCACACGCGCCCCGCGTCTCGCCGTGCGGATATCACGGAGCTGCCTAGCAGGACATTTTCGCCCAGCTCGGCGAGAGCCTTGACATATATCTCGCTGTTGTCGCCGCCTTCTGGGACTAGAAAGCCATTCTCAAACCCCTTCAACGCGGTGATGCCGAAGTTCTTCATCACGTAAAGCGTCGGTTGGGCAAGCAGGTCACCGAGGCCTTGGCCGAGCTTCGACGCCATCATCACCATGGCGCCGAGATCATACTTCTTGACGAACTCGCCAAACGGGATGAGAAGATCCTGGGGAATGGGGTCCGGAAGGTCGAACCCGTGATCTAGGAAGGGATACCGCGCCAGCTGAGCAGCATAAACTGCGAACGCCTGCGCGGGATCTCGCGGCGTGAGATCAACCTTCTTGCCGGTGGTGAAATCGACAAACACCGTGGCAGCCGGCGGCGGAGGGTCGAACTTGACGAGCTGGATGCCGAAGCGTCCAAAGAATGCGTGCGCGACGGGCGAGTCGCGGATGACGACCACGCCGGCCTCCGTCTTCGCGCCCGAGGCGGCATCCTGGTAGGTCAGGTTGTGGCCGCCCAGCCGGTGCTCCCGCTCGATGAGCGCGACCGTCTTGCCGGCGTCGCGCAGGCGGATGGCCGAGAAGACGCCCGAGGTGCCGCCGCCGATGATGCAGACGTCCCGGACGAGCACGTCTCTGCCGGCGGAGGCGGTGGAGTAGCTGCGGCCGCAGCAGATCGCGGCGATCCTGCTGTATGTAGCGGCGCCGAGGTCCGCGGCGCGTCTCCACGCGAAAGCGCACATCGCGCCGTCCCACGTAGAGCGACTTGTATTCAACGATGCTGGCTGGCGCACTGCAATTGAGAAGCAGAGAAACGTCTGTAGTGGTTACCAACGATTGGAGATGTTGTTGAGGTGCGCCCAAGTGTAGCCTGATCAGCTCGAAGCGGTCAGTGTCGGAACGCCGCATTGGCTACGCCGCAGTTCGTGCATCCCGAGTCTTTCGTCACATGACACATTGTCCCTCAGATGCAGGAGACTTGGGCCCTGCGACACTGACAATGAATTGGCTAATTCGCATCTTATCCATGTCTTATCCACATCTCGGCGTTGGGAGGATGGTGAGATAAAGATCTCATAGGTATGGCCTCAACTGTGAAGAGTCCCTGGATCCGCACGTTAGGCCCACATCATACTTTAGTCCTTCACTCCACACAAGCCCACACCTAACAAGGTCATTATCACGAAAGGTCCCGAGGTACTGGTTTTGTTTGACTCTGTAATTACTTTTCTACTCATTGTGTTGCCTCAAGCGCTCGTGAACTCAGAGACCAGCACTGACCCACCAAGCTGGTTCGTCGCGAAGTTAAAGATGCCGAACCGATATCCCACGAAGATTTGCCAGCCAGAAGACAATGGCGCCGCCGGACCCAGCGTGTCGAAACCGGATCCATCGTTGCTGTATGAGAACTGTGCTAGCTTCGTCCCACTCGCCCTCGCATCCATCGAGACGCGCAGCCAGATCTTGCGGCCGGTGACCGGGACTGTCGCAGTCACCGTGCCAGTGCTGGTCGTGGCCCATGTCGACTCGTCCTGCGTGGCGTTGGCCCTCACCTGGACAGTGTAAGTGGTACCGTTGCGTACAACGCCGATCCACGAGGTCACGTCGCGGAAGGCTGCAAGCCCAGTAACGTCGCCGTCTGCCATGTTGGAGAAGTCAATAGAAACCGTGCCCACGGGATGTTCTCCGTATGGACGATAGGTGAGCGTGTTTCGGGCATGGAACAGATCGTCAGTGACAGTGACCGTGCCGAGGGTCACGCCGTTGTTAACGACGTACTTGGATGGGTCAGGGTTATGGTTCCACTCCCAAGCAACTCCCAGCTGGGTCCCTTCAAATCTGTCCGTGCCGGTCCAATTGCCCAACGGATGAGTAAGGAGAGGGTTTGGATACGAACTTGCCCACCCACCAGAGGAATCCGTCGTCAAGACGGGAAACCCATCACTGCCCCACGTAATGGGTGCCAGAACTGGCAAGCGACCAGCTGGATAAGCCCACGAGAAAGACATGAAGTACCAGTCCCCGTTCTGTGTCTCGATGAGGCTGCCTTGATCCAAGGTTCCGCCGCCGGGAACAGGCGAGTTGATGTTCTCGACGAGAATCTTGCTGGTATACGGACCGAACGGGCTCGTCGCCCTCCAGATGACCGTGGTGCCTTGGCTGTCATCGTCGAGGATATAGTAGTAGCCGTCTTTCTTGTATAGCCGGTTGCCTTCGATGCCGCTCCTGCCGACGTCCGCCGCGTCGAATACATGCTGGCTCTCTGACTGGCTTAGCCCATCTGCAGATAGGCGCGCTACGCTGACATTTGTGGCTCCGTACACCACGTACATTGTGTCGTCGTCGTCGATCAAAAGCCCGCAGTCATAATAGCACGTCCCCGGCATGCTGGCGGACTGCGTCCAGGGCCCGACAGCCTCAGGGGCCGTATAGACGTAAGTGTTCCAGAAGTCAATGCAGCCGATCCAGTACCAGAGGCCGTTGCTCTGACGGTAACGCAGCGTTGACGCCCAGGTGCCCTCGCGATAAGCTACCTGGTCGCCAGTCAGGTTATACTGAGCGCCGAAATTCAGCGACGGAACCGAGTGCCCTATGAGCTCCCAGTTGACAAGGTCGTATGAACGTAGAACTGGCGCACCGGGGCTGAAGTGCATGTTGGACGCGGAGAAGTAGTAAGTGTCGTCGACGCGGAAGATATCATTGTCGGCGAAGTCGGCGTAGATGACCGGGTTGGTGAAGCTTCCAGTGGGTTCCGAGGCCGTCCTCGAAGATGAGGATGATACCCTAGAAGAGCTAGTGACAACAGATGTGATGCTTACTGTCGCTGAGGTCACAATATATGACGATGATGACCGACCAGTGCTGCTGCTTGAGGGTGTGCAACTTCCGGGTATACATTGCGAATACCAGTCATTAGTGACTGTACAGCAAAGTCCAGAAGCGCATACCGTCGGTCCAGTCCACCCAATCCCGCCACCTACTGTTGTCAGCTTATACATGAGTGCTGGCCAAGAACTTCCTTACATTGGCCCCAAGCTGTTTGCTGGGCAACAACACCTTGCATGAGGGCGAGAATGAAAACAATGGTCATCATTGCTCGAACAAATGTAGCCCTAGCGTTTCTCACATCGTTCCTAGCGATAAAATAGGTAACGAACTTTCTCTACCAACTGGGTATAAATATTTGTGTTGGCTACCTATGAGACTTTTTGAGGGGTAGAGGACCGCGATGAGGACATAAGCAGCCCGGTGATGATAGTCGAGGCAGCTGTTGAAACAGCGGGGCGGAAAAGCCTATTCCAGAAGTATTCCGGACACCGCAGGCCGCGGTTGCTACGGCCTCGACGCCGACGTGACTTTGGCGGAAATTTGCACCCCGATGCAACGATACACGGAGGCATCTGCTCCGGCTTGCTCAACTGAGCTCGCCTTGGTCCTATAAGAGCACCTATGGCAAAGACCGCCCAAACACGTTAGTACTTGGAATTGCAAATACCAGAACTCGGAATAGTGGCGTAAGCAGGTTGCATAAATACCTACTGGTGTACTGACGGTTGGTCACTCCGGACCACGTTCTATGTTGCTTCTTTTACTATACTATGTTCTCTATCTCCGTCGGTCTGCCGTGGCTTTGCTTCCGGAACAACCGCAGGAAGCGACACTATAACAATCACACGGCGTACACTACTCTACGGTTCTAATTCTCTGGTGAACGAGTGGCATCATTGTGCCGTCAGAGTCCTGCTGTTGACGAGTGGGATTATGGGGCGACCTGTCACCAACAGGAAGGGGACGGGAGATCAAAGAAACTATGAGTTTGAACGTCGCAGTCTCTTTCGTGAAACTATAAAATCTTCTCAATGGGATTCGAATGGGACAAATGAGCCATAGTGTCAACTTCACTATAGTTTGGGTGGAACTGTTCGAAAAATTCACATGGACCTAATAGTCTTTCAAGTACCCCTTTTCCTCCACAATGTGACATACGACACATTTCAGCTCACATTCCTCTAGATAGCGCCTCAATCAGCGTCTTATACGGGTCGACACACACCCGCACAGGGGACTTATCATGCTGAAATCGACGTGGTACGTCCATGTGGCTCTTACCGCCAGGATACAGGCAAAGGATCTTCTGCCGATGGTACACTAAAGCACGCGCAGGGGCTTGACTTCTCATCAGACAACGTGCGCTGTGATGACCTTGTGGACGAGGTTGGATGGTCCCGTCGGAACG
The DNA here is from genome assembly GCA_030052745.1 of Pleurostoma richardsiae. Taxonomy (NCBI): domain Eukaryota; kingdom Fungi; phylum Ascomycota; class Sordariomycetes; order Calosphaeriales; family Pleurostomataceae; genus Pleurostoma; species Pleurostoma richardsiae. The sequence continues at coordinate 794,410 of JANBVO010000011.1, forward strand.
ACAAGGTAGACGCTGTCCTTCGAGAAGGCCTCGTACCTGCTAAACGAGACGCCCGAGCCCGACGTCTACGAGAGATGGACACAAAGCACCTGAGTACCGCAGCACCTACGATAGCATGACGTCTACAACACTATACCACCTACGATAGCATAGTACCTCTAAATATGCAACACTTATAATATAATAATACCCACATTCTGTAGAATGCTTGGAGTTATCGTATCTTCCACACTCTTTCTGTCGATATCTAGAACTCGGTTGAGCCATCTAAGGCGGTGTAGCGTGCAGATCTAGTAACTTAATGTATGTCTTTCGCGTGCTTCCTCACTAGCTGTGTGGTTGGACTAGCCTAAGCCCTCATTTTTTCCTCGATATGTTTTAGTGGCGCCTCCATAGAGACATCAGCGATTCAAGAATTTCGATCTCAACAAAGCCGCACACAGGCTAGCTATTATTGACGTTCTAACTGGGCCATGGCCGAGAGCGGTACCTTATCGAGTCCATGTAAACTCAACCTGACTACTTCGCCATAAGTCCCTGAGCCCGGACTTCATGGATCACAGCATCCGGATCAACCGTCGCAGTCTTCATCTTCTTCTCCGCGTATCCACGCATTCCAGGGACACGGGCGACGAGCGTCAGCGTCTGCTTCTTGAGGGGTATGGACCCAGTGCGCTCCTCGTAGAGCAGGGCAAAGATACACACGATCAGGAAGAGCCAGTACAGATTGTAGGAGATGACGGACCCGTAGGTCGCGGTGTTCTGCCAGCCTAGGACGGCATTGAAGACGTCCCAGCCATTGTCTGTCTCCGGGTTGCAGCAGTTGACGTGCCAGACCGTCTCCTTGATGTTGTAGGACCCGGGCCCGTTCCCGACCTCCGCGACGTCGCTGCCCACCTTCGCAGCGAAGGCATGGTACTGCAGGCTCCAGACGGCCTTGGAGAACATGCCGGCAGCGATGAGGTACAGCACGCTTGTCGACGCGATGAGGAAAAGCTGGATCGACATGGCGCTACCGCCGCGGTACAGGAGGTAGCCGATGGCAGCGGCGGCGAGAGCACCGCAGAAGACGGGCAGTGGGAAGGAGGTCGCCGGCAGGCCGAGGGACACTCCGCCGACGAACACGACTGCCTCGAGGCCCTCGCGGAGCGTCGTGATGAAGGGCAGGATGAACATGACGTGGCGGCGAGACCAGTCGCCTAGCCACACGCCGAGGCGGTCGCGGCGCCTGACATGTGCCAGGTTCGTGTGCTCGGCCAGGGCCTGGGCGATCTTGACGCGCCACTTCTCACGCATCTTGTTGACGCGCAGGAAAGCGAGCCCCATGGCGGTGACAATGATGGTGGCGATCAGGTAGAATATGCCCTCCCACAGGTCCTCGGACTGCGCCCAGATGTCGCGGCCCAGACCGTAGAAGACGCCGATAAAGGCACCACCGATGACCAGACAGATGGCCACACCCGCGAAGGCGCCTATCCAGACCTGCCGCTTCAGACGTTTGTAGATGGTGGGGTCCTGATCGGGCGTCCCGAGGCATTGCTTGAGGAAGGAGAAGAGGACGGACAGGACGATGATTGCCTCGAGACACTCCCGAAAGACGATGAAGAAAACTTGCACGGCGAAGACGTTCGCCATGGCGATGATACGGTGGTGCTGGATTTCACCAGCCTCCGCTGAAACAGTCTGAGGAGGGGAATCTGAGGGGCCAGATCTGGCTTGGAGGGCAACTCTGCGAAGTCAATTGTGAGCTGCAATTCAAGAAAAGCTGGGAGCAGGTGGCAGATGGAACACAGCTTCGCAGACGAAGATTATCACACTTACCTTTCGCAGTGAATTCTCTCAAGCTCCAGCGCCCTTGAGAGGTAGAGAATCTTGGACTTGTAGAAGTTGCGACTCTCTTTTGACTTCAGTCCCGACCTCGCAGACAGGAAGACGGAGAGAACCGGGAAGAGACTGGAAGACTATGGCTGGGATTTCCAGGAAGAAGTCTAGTCTTTTGTGAGGGGGCCACGCCATGCTGGAGTGGAGAAGGACAGTCGGCCAAAGATCAAACCATCTTTCTGTCAAGCTAATCTCCTCGTGGCATCCATGGCATCCCAACACTTGTCTCTGACGGTGGAGCTGCTTAGCAGCGTAAATAATCGTCTTGCATGGAGCTACTGGGATCTGGATGACCCTCTGCCCAATCACCAAGAAGGCCAAGCGAGATTCCCTTGTTATCTGATCATCTGATGGGCACGATCCTTGAAGCCACTGCAAACTATTCCATCAGCTCTCCACCCCCTCGGCTGATGTGCCCCCACCGTCGTGCTGCTCGGGTCTGCGATGCCGGTATTGAAGACGCTCTGTCTTGCTTTGATAGGCCCATAGCAGTGAAATCGCGCATATGGCTCCTTTGATGGCGCCAGTGCTAACAAAGCTTGACAAAGCTTGAAGGAAGCTTGACCAATGCTTGGCCGCATTAAGGTTATCTGATCATCCCTTCGGCATCGTGTCTTATCTGATCTTACCCGTTGTGTGCTTAGCGCTGAGCAGGCCCTTCCCAGCTGCTCCATCAGTGCATGGAGCCGGCGTCAGTGTTGGTGGGCGGAATCGGCCCACCGCGCGTCGTCGGAGGGGCACCGGTCGCAGGTAAGGTCTAGCCAGGACGTCGCAATGAGAGCTCAGCCGGGAAATTCCTGGGCACTCTCTTCTTCCCGTCCCTCTTTACGCCTTCATCAAGGGACTCACCGGGCCTTGTTGAGGACGCCAATAAGTGGTGTGGACTTTCGCCATTCCCGGATACTCTTGGAAAAGCCGAGTCGTCTCATTCTCGCCTCTCGCGAAAACGATAACTCCTCGTTCAATTTCTTGCGGGCAGGGCACACTGCAACCCCCGCTGACGGATTGCTCGTCTCTGTGGAAAAGAAAGACTGCGCAGGGCTGCCCCTAACGTTGCGATATGTGGTCTCTACTCAGCGGCCGTGCCGCCCTCCTCTATTCTCTCGTGGCGGCGCTTGTTCCTCTGGGCTGCGAGGCGAAGACAGTTACCTACGACTTCAACGTGACTTGGGTGCACGCGAATCCAGACGGGCTTTTCGAACGGAAGGTCGTGGGCATCAATGGGCAATGGCCGCTTCCTATCATTGAGGTTGACAAGGGCGACCAGCTCGTTGTCAACATGTACAATGGGCTCGAGGACCACGGCGCATCGATCCACTTCCACGGGATGTTCCAGAATGGGACCAACGAGATGGATGGGCCAAACATGGTCACGCAGTGCTCTGTATTACCGGGATCAAGCATGACCTACAACTTCACGGTGAATCAGAACGGCACCTACTGGTACCAGTAAGTCCATCCCGTTTCTATTGAAGGGTCTCTGTGCGCCAGCTAACGGATAGTCGTAGCTGCCATGTCGATTACTGCTACCCCAACGGCTACCGTCAGGCTCTGATCGTGCACGACCCGGATGCCTACTTCGCCGACTCGTACAAGGAAGAGATTATCATAACACTGTCTGACTGGTACCACGACATGATGGACAAGCTTGCGAAGAGCTTCTTGTCCGTCTTCAATCCGACTGGCGCTGAGCCGGTGCCCAATTCCTTCCTGCTCAATGAAAAGATGAACTCAAGCTTCGCCGTAGAACCGAACACTACGTACCTCATCCGCCTGATCAACCACGGCGCATTCGTGGGCCAGTACTTCTACATCGAAGACCACACGTTCCAGATTGTCGAGGTGGACGGCGTCTACACCGAACCGACAGAGGCCTCGCTGCTCTACATCTCTGTTGCCCAGCGCTACTCGATCCTGCTGACGACCAAGAACTCGACTGACAAGAACTACCCCATTGTCACGGTGGCAGATTCTTCGCTACTTGACGTGATCTCGCCGGACCTGCAGCTGAACAACACCAACTGGCTTGAGTACAACAGCGAGGCACCGCACGAGCAGGCCGTGATCAATGTCACAGATAGCACGGAGCTAAACCCATTTGACGACTTCACTTTGGTGCCGGAGGATCGCGTAGCTCTACTACCGGAGCCGGATCACGAGCTCGACCTGACTGTCATCATGCAGAACCTTGACAATGGAGATGGATACGCCTTCCTAAACAATATCTCCTTCACAGCGCCCAAGGTCCCAACGCTGTATACAGTCCTCTCCTCGGGAGACCTGGCCACTCGCGAGGAAATTTACGGCGATTTCACTCATTCGGTTGTGCTGGAGCACAACGAGGTCGTGCAGATTGTCCTCAACAACGCCGACAGCGGCTCCCACCCCTTCCACCTCCACGGGCACAACTTCCAGGTTATCAATCGTGAGCCGCCGTACGGTCCGCATTTCTACGACTATCTGGAGGGCGATCCTGTGCCATATGACCCGGCGAATCACTCAGATTTCCCCGCGATCCCAATCCGCCGCGACACCCTTGTCCTGCCACCACAGGGCTATCTCGTGATCCGCTTCGTTGCTGACAACCCTGGCGTCTGGATGTTTCACTGGTAAGAATGCCCTACATTCATGTCATCTCTTCCCGTGATTATTTCAGAAACACCGAATCTTGTCGTTACTCTTGAATCCCTGAATTAGCATCAAGAGAATCTCCCTTTCCACCTCCTCGCTTCTCCGCACTCCAACAGCAGAATAGAACTGTGATAAGCTAACTGCCTATCAAGCCATATTGATTGGCATCTTTCTCAAGGTCTTGGGATGCTCCTGATCGAGGCTCCGACCCAAATGCAAGAGCGGATGTCTATCCCCGAGAACCATTACGATGTGTGCCGCGCCGGGGGCGTGGCGACTACCGGCAACGCGGCCGGTAATACCGAGGACTTCCTCGACCTTTCGGGCCAGAATAAACAGCCAGGATGGCTTCCGGGAGGGTTCACGGCACGCGGCATCGTGGCGATGGTCTTCTCGTGCTTGTCGGCCGTGCTAGGCATTGCCAGCATTACTGTGTACGGCCTGGCGGATGTCAAGCATCAGAGCCAGAGTGCAGTCGCTTCTGATGTCGTGATGGTCGCGCCGACGCAGCAGTACCATGATACACAGGACGGAGAAGTACAGGTGGTTCAGGATGTCGTTACAAGCCAGGATGAGAAGCCGTGACGACAGAGGCGATAATGGACTTAAGCGACTGCTACTTCGACAAAGTGGGTGTGACATAGTATGAATCTTGTAGCTGTTAAGCACTGGGTAAAATTTGATTCAATCTCAGGAGACTGTGTTTTGTGATGATCCTCCGATCTGCCCTCATGGTAAACTCAGAACTTACTTAACGCTTGATTACTTCAACTACAGCAAAACAGAGGGTACAATCGTAGTCATGTAGTTACTCAGTCTACCCAGCTCCCAGGTACACCTTATGCTAGTACTTGGGTCCTGAACCGTTGCAAGTACTCTATTTATATCGTGCTTGTGGGACGTTTCATAAGCATTCCATAGGCGTCATAGGGAGACTTTCAACACTTACCTTGTCTAGAGATCGGCGATATTCGACATCGACCCCCTAGCCACGATGCTAGTTTGGAGGCACCGTTGCCGGTCCCCTGAACTTACCATCAAGAATGCTTGCAATTTCACCTGCTTTAGCCGATAGCAGTAGATATGAGCTGGAATACATAGCTGATCACATAATCAGGTATGCGATTGACGACCTGGCTATGGACCCGATTATGGACCTGATCATGAGAAAGGCATAACCCCTTCCCTAGGTGCCTAGATACCTAGCTATCCAACTGCCGCCTTGTTCGCCTCATCAACGTTTATCTCGCTAGCTCAGTCTAGTCTCTGATCGCCGTACCTTCGCCTTCACTACCTAAATTTTGTTGTCTCGGTTCCTTCCTCTTCAAGTCGCTTGAGAGTCTTCCATCGACCACCTGCGGAATTCACAGAAGCAGCGCTTCCTCCCAATCGATTCCCATGTTCTCGCCTCAGCGGTGCTTCATCTTTCCTGCATCATTCGATTCAACCTTACTAACAGAAAAGCGTAGTACGAATAGTAATACTATTTACAGTTATTTAACTCTTTACACTGTTCATTGTTTAGATTGTTTGGTTAAATACCAGCTTCAAATTGTTCTTATTACTTCAAGAACTAACTAGTCAAACGCCAATTTATTACTGGATTTAGTGATAGATTGACTAAAAGGAATGGAGTAAGAGAAGAGAAGTCAAAGCTGAGATAACTTGGCGCGATCGGACACACCAAGACGAAGACCCAGCAAGTCGACAGCGAAGTAGATAGTCGTGAACACGACTCTGAACCCACATTCTCACTTGCGTCGTCCAATGCGACCCAAAACCCCAACATCGCATCAATAGCATCTACTACGACCAAGGCGATATCATATTCGGGCCGCTCAGGTAGACGTTGATCTGCATGGCCTGGAGCTCGTCGTTGTAGTACTGGAGCACTTCGAGAGTATCACCAGTGGCTTCGGTGGGAGACAGCAGCGGCATAGTACCCAGGGCCTTCATCTCCTCCAACCACACCTCCTGCGCTTCCTGCGCCGCGGTCATGCGGTCCGGGATGAAGGCGGAGATGTTCTCGTAAGGGTAGACCTTACCTGGGATCGTGCCGCTGGTCACGACGAAGCCTAACTCCTCGTCGATGACCAGGCCAACTCGTGCGTTCGTGTCAGTAGGGTGATCGGAGGGCCAGGTGCAGCCGAGTGGGTCCAGTGAACCGTTACCGTACGTCCCAGGATCGACGACTTTCCAGCCCGCTTCAGTGAACTGACAGTCTTCGCCGACACTGACCGAGAAGTTGCTGGACGTGGAGAAGAGGGCCTCGCTCAGGGCCAACAACGTTTCCCGGCTCGCCTTCGTCCGATTAGCCGGTGGCGACATCAACACCTCGTAGTTCGTCGGAAGTTCCGCGGCCGAGAAGGAGAAGCCGTGGTCGCCACGGTAGCGGTTGATGAACAGTTCCAGCTCGGTGATCTGCCGGTCGACTACCTTGACTCGGCCCCGAAGGACTGATTCCGTCGCGTCATTGCCTTCACTGATGTCCAGGGCGAAGTACGCCGTGCCGTTCGTTGTGTCGATTGCCAGCAGACTGGGCGGGCCTGCCTTGGTGACGGTGCGCCACAGCGTCATCATGCCGAGCGCTGCCGGGTGTGAGTTTTCGGTCGCCTGATAGACCGTTGCCAACGGCAGGGTGTACGGGTTGTGCTCCACCATGGAATCCAGGATCTGCCTAACGATGTTCGTCATGCAATCCCGGGAGCAGTCGCTGTTCGACATGTTCGGCGCACAACTCCTGCCGACCAACGTGGCGGCAGGCACCGGCAGAGAAGCTCCAGCCATCGCAAACACCGCCACCGCGAGGCCCAGCGACAAGCGAAGCATACTGAATGGATCTGGAATGCGCAATGTGAGTTGCAGACTGCAAGTTTAGCAACACTCCTGATATCAAGTGAGGCTACACATCACTCATAGACGAAACTCGGGGGAGGCGTGTCAGACTGAAACTTTATACCTCATTCTCTAGAACAAGACCATGCGTGTTGCTCTTCATTCGGTATACAGTAGTACTATCCGATCCGGGTCGACAACGAGACACCTGACCCCGAGAAGAGAACAACACAACCAAATAACATTAAACGGACTTGATTCTTGAACTCGGCCCATCAGTGTCGGCCGGCTCCACGCTCGGCCCCACGCCCGGCTTCCTTGTCCGGCGCCCACCCCGGCTCCCATCCCGGCTCCACCATTTAACTGGCTTAAATACTTGAACATTCGTACAGAAGATGGTGATGATGATGCCTTCATTTATAAGATATATATATATATATATCCATGCACGTACAAGCAGGATGTCCCACCGTAGAAACGAACTTCGAGCATCGTCACGGCCTGCCATCGCCTAAGGCTGCCCTCATGACGCGTGACTTCGAAACCGTTATGACACCTCCGCAAAGCCCAGAACGGATTCAACCTTCTTTTCCCGTGAGACGGTGTTAGTCTTGTTTCTCCTATCTTCCCCAGAGCGTCTCAGGAGAGCAACGCGCTGCTAAACGAGTCTCCAGCCTTCCGTCGTAGTTCCCTCCACCATCCTGTCAGGTTTGGGCAGTCCACTAGAACGAGGGTGGATATTTTATAAGAAGCACCCAGCAAACATGATGGTCATGATCTTAAAAAAGATAGGTCTTAGCATATATATAGTTACTAATTGCGGCCGGTATGCAGCTCCGTCAGCAAGTACGCCCCGTTCCTAAGCAGACTACCACATGTTCGCTCCGATACGCAAACCGACCACCAGCCCATCGGCCCCACCTAGACCCGGTGGGATCTGACGACCTCCAGCTTGTTTTTGAGTGCCACGGCCGCGGCTCTAAATGGCCCTCGCGTCCAGGAGCATCTAAATAGACGACAATGTCGGAAGTGGACCGTATGGTCTCAGCCCGTTCTCGACCTCCCTGAAGGATCCGGGCGCCACGGCGGTAGCGGTCGTGGCCGATTGCCTCTAGTTCCCCCATCTTTCTCGGAGTCTGGTCTTCATGACTTCCGCCGGTAGGCTGTGAGCGTACGACCTGACATTATATTTGCATTTCTAGGCTCGAGAGTGCACTCCGAATGGGATGTTCGCGAGATAGACCCTAGAGCCTCGCGATGATTGAGGTAGACTTTTAGGCTTACCCCCGGCTCATCCTTGCCCCAGGTTAAAGCAGCATCAGTTTAGGTCTATCTACGATAGATTGAATGGCCGACGAAATATTGGAGCTCGATAATGTCTGCTATGATATGTTGAAAGAACTTATAGGCAGCTACTATCTACCTTGATGTCAAATCTCCTATACCTTCTTGATAACTCATCATGATCCCTGCATAGTGCCTCTATACCGAGCAATCGGTTAGAAGAACGAATGGGTCAATCACTTCCCGAGGGGACCCTAGTTCCTTGCCATTCCTCACAGTAAACCCGCGTTGCGTTACCAAGCGCCAAGGCTACATCACTTGATCCGAAAAGCACCTCCGGTGCCTGCGTGTCGGCACAGAGATCAAAGGCGATCTGTGCCCCGAACTGGTTCGTAGAACTGAGGTTGTGTTGCCCGCAGAGGGTGTTTCCGGCAGCTTGACAGGGTGTGAGTCGGCGCTGTCATGCCTAAGTGGAAGGGAGGGAGGGAGGAAACCTTACCCTGACAGAGGTTGTTAACCATGATGATGATGCTAGACGCATTAGGGAGCTTGTTTCCTATGGTGTCCGTGGATGCGTCAAGCTTCCAGCAAGTGCCACATGCGAGACCTACACCCGCCCCTGGGACGGCACCGTAGAGGTTTTGGGACACGGCAGAAGCATAACCGGGCTATAAAGTGGTCAGATGGGAGGCTTAGTCCAAGTTAAGGATCACTAACATCCGTGTAGAACCCGCAGGAAGTCCCCAGGGTATTGCAGGTCGGAGCTCCTGGGTTATCGCTAGATCCGTAATACGTAAAGCTAGCATTGAAGGTCGACCCGATCCCAATTTCCTCAGGAGTTGCCGTCTCCACAGTTGTGCCTGTTGCGGTGGTCGGGGCTTGGGTTGCCGTCGGTGTGCTGCTTGCGTGAAGACTCGTGGATGTCGCTGTGGAGTTGGAAGAGTGCCTCTTCTTGACAAGCTCAGTGCCAACAATAGGCCCGGCGATTGTCCCACCCACGATGATGAGGAGTGACGCCATTGCCACTGCGAGCTTCGTACGGCGCAGCCATGGGGGGTCTCTCCTACGGGAGAAACAGTCGCAGTCTTTCAAGTTGTGTTGGGGAACCGCCTTCCGCCTAATACTGGCTGCTCGGACGTGTGATCTGATCACTTCCAGAGTATCTCGATGGCCAAGCGCGCCTGGTCTACCAGCATCGCCCTGTCGCTCCAGTTCAATATCGTCCATATATTCCTTCCTCAGCTCCGATGAGCCGCTTGATGGTTGAGTGTCGGGGATCACTCTACTAGAGTTGTCAGACCGTTCTGGAACACTTGGGGGAGGAGACAGGGCCATTGAGCGCTCTGATGAACAAATGAACGAATAATTACTTCACTCTCTGGAATCCGAAGCTGGATGAGAAAGATATGAGTATTACAATCGACTCGGTGGTTGAGGTTTGATGAAACGTAGTATGAGAACTGGTGAGAGACGCCATAATATCCTTTCAGTCTCTTGCTACGTCAGACATCTACTTTCTTCTGGCCATTCTGGCTAGGACTCGCTCTTCCAATACCTATCACACGGGGCGAAACTTCTGGATTTCGACGGTGATAGAGTAGCACTATGACGGTGAATGTTTCGGTTGAATAGCACACGCTGAGACATGGTAACAGTAAACTCTGTTCCGTCTTCTTAGATACTAGAACGCCACATGCTACACAGATCTCCAGTTCAACGAAGCTCGTAGTGTAACTGTTGGAAGTCAGCCGCGATCCCCGGTCCTCGGCCCTCGGCCTCCCTCAGTTCTGGGTCTATAGGAAGGAAGGTGATAGATTGTTGGAGTTCTGGAGGACTTTCAGTTTGGATACTGAATTATTGAACGCTGGTAGTTGATGAAGTATGATGCAAACCACGAATGATCGAGATTCTGGATGAAGTAATACTGCAATGCAGGTTCTGTAGAGTGTAACAGGACCTGTCAGTCTCAATGAGCTTGACCAGTGAATGGCCTTGGTTGGCAATTTCTTCATCGAATCTAATGTCACGTCTGTTTATCTATGCTAATTGCCGATGCCTCTACGTTGCCATCCTGTGTAAATCAATGAATCGTCATTAACGTCCAACTCATCATCATTTGCCTAGCCTAGGTATTGTATCACGTTTCTCTTGAATGGGTTCCTGACGCCTCCGCCAATGTGAACGAAAACAGACCCCGACCTAATCCAGGCCTAAAAAAGGAAAATCGAGCGTTTACTGTGCCTGAAAGTCCGGAGCGCAGCCGATAGGTCTGTCAGCCGTCAGTATTCTCAATGTAGTGTGATGGTGCGCAGCGAGTGTCTCGGAACGGGAAGCAGTAAAGCTGTGGCGGATGAGCGGAAACTCGCGGCTTTCGATGAAGACCACGACTCCAATGTGCCCGAGAGCCCATCACAATATCTTTTCGTTTGCGAAAAGCTTCGCGTTATACCTCTGGAACTTTGGTTCCTACAGAGTGCGGCGAGCAAGTCACATAGCCAATCGGATTATCCGCGGTTGCGATCCAGCCTCCCGGCTACCCTCATCTGGTACCACGTAAATTATTCAGTCCAAGAACATCGGTTAGACTATCTCCGAGGCAAGTAACAGCCTCGTATTCTTGGAACGAGTCTCTAGACGTGCTCAAGTCGATATGTGGAGAGATTCCCATCAGCTCTACATTACGGTAGTTAACAAGGTGCAGGTGGAAAAGTGATTGCAGATGTGGATTTATCGGCTTCTGAAGTAACATCCTGACCCTTCGCGCGGAAGAACGATGGTCGATGACTTCACAAGGGCAGTAACCCTCCAAAGCCGAGGCAAGAGTATTAATTCGAATGTCTCGATCAATTCCTTCCGATAGGGCGTCACAGACGCGAGTGCCGTATGAACGAACATGCGACTTGCTATTGTACAATTTTCCGTGGCTCCGGAACTCCATGACCTAAACCGAACAAACGCCTCCCATGCTAGGTGCTGTGAAAAGAAATGTGGGAAAGACTGTCCACTGCGATGCGCTACTCGTTGCCCTGCTGAGATTCGTACACCCTCATGGCGGCCTGAAGTTCGTCGAGGCTCGTCCGGTCACCGTATGCGTCCAGCAAGAGTTTAGCCCGCCGCCGCCTCTCCGCGTCTTGTTGATGTAGCTTCTCCATGTTCGTGAGGTACTCCTCGATCTGTCCTTGCCTATATGCGGATATTCCGTACCCTAGGGGACGTTCGTTAGCTCGGTTGCTTTGTCTTTCGGAGAGCCGGGGGGGCTGCGAACCTATGGTCATGAGGACGAGAAATGGGGGGATCCTAGCAGATGGCATGTTAGCTGGCTCTAAAGGGACTCAGCTGGGCGTCGGGCGACGGTAGCGCACCATTTCGCTCCCTTCCTCATGGTGTTCAGGAATGGGAGGAAGCCTGGGTAGACCCGAGCGGAGGTCGCGAAGTTCCGTCGAGGTATCCGGTACATATTGGGCAGCAGGCAGTGAAACTTGGTTCTGGCTCAAACCGATAGTCGATTGAGCGAAGAGAATAATGTGGTTTTCCCGAGTATCAAGCAGTGAGGGATGATAGCGTTCTTGAAGTTGCTGAAGGAGAGGAGGAGGGGAAGAAGAGGGCGCAGCCGGGAAGGGAAATACAGCGGCCGCGGGCCGGGGTCAGTGACGGGCCAGTCCGCTGAAGCGGTACGCCAGACTCGGCTGATTTGTAACTCGAGTGCATCAACTATGGGGAAATCTTCAAATGGCATCGCTGGAAACCGAGCCAGAGCTACGTCAGGGTCGCGGTTTGTCTCGTGGTCCTGCGGTCCCGTGGGGTGACGAGCCCCCTGTCCGTGGTGCCATCTGTGGGGAAGCTCTTTGCATGTGGAAGCATTTGCCGCGGCATCGGCCGGCACCGTTGCCAGTGCCACTTCCGGTTGGCCGAGGCGGCACTAGACTCAGGTACGGATTGCCGAGAAAGGGCCCCAAGCAATCATCGTCACTAGATATCGACGAGTAGAGCACCTTGACTTCGCGAAACAACTCCAAACCCGTTGTTTCGAGCGCGCTAGGGCGCCAGTCATCACGTTTCATCTTCCGGATGCCGTGCTTGTCCTGCGCGTGATGGCTGCTGGCTGCCGGCGCCGGTGCCGAGCGGCCCGCCGCAGATCCTACCAAGATGCCTAACACATTGGAGCAGCTACCAGGGCGTGCGGTTTGCAGGGGTTTTCTACACGAAAGAGGCCGAAGCCGAATTAGTCGCTTTGTCCTCATTCATCAAAGGGTGATGAAGTCCACGTTTCTCACTTCAGGGCTCGTGTGCCTGCCTGATCATGACCCAGAATTCCGAGAATGATGTCTATATCTATTCGGCGAATCTATACTTTCTATTTACTTTGAAGATTGAGTGCCTCCAACGCTATAGATCTTGCTTACAAGCTCATCATTCAGGCAATCTCGGCCTCGATAAGCATCTCGTACTCCTGGGGGTCGGGCCAGAAGTTGACGATCTTGAAGCCGGCGCCGGTCAGGAGCTTCTCCCACGCGCTCTTGGTGCGCTCCGCAGCCGACAGCAGCGACATCATCTCCACGTCCATGGTGGTCTGGCTGATGCTCGCGCCCGTGGGCGGGAGCACGATGTCGTAGATGAAGAGCTTGGAGTAGCCCTTGACCATGGCGTCCCGGGTGTTCTTCAGCACGTCGGTGGCCTTGTCGTCCGGCCAGTCGTGGAGGACCGCGTGCATGAAATAGGCGCGGCTCCCTGCAAATTCGGCATTAGCGACAGTGCAGACATCTCTCTGTGTCTTTCCCGGGTGACAAACCTTTGACGGGCTGGGGCAGGAAGAAGTCGTGCGCCAGAGCCGTGACCTTCTTGTCGACCTTGGCGTGGGCAATGACCTCGGGAAGATCCTGCAGGACCAGCGCCCCGGCGGGCAGGTCGGGCGCCGCCTCGAGGACGTGGGAGATGTCGATGCCGGTGTTGCCACCAAGGTCGACGACGAGCGGCGAGCCGTCGTCGAGCTTAGCGCCGTCGATGAGCTTGCGGGGGTCGTACAGCTTGGTCCACGGCGTCTTCCACGCCGTCCAGGCCTCCATATGGCCCGTGAACGCCTCATAGTACTCGGGGCTCTTTTGCAGTCGCCCGAAGAAGTTGAGGCCATCCGGGTCGCTGTCGGCGTGGTTGCTGGCATCGGCCGCTACGGGTTCCTTGTAACCTATCTTTGCAAGGTATTTCGGCAGGTTGTGACCAGTCAATATGTAATCGTAGTTCCTGGTGGGTAAAGACCGATTAGAAACGATCAGTTCGTGGGGTCGCTCAAGGATCGATGCCCGCCTGGGCCCTGGGGGTGGGGGAGAGGGGCGATGGAGAGGGCAATCCTTACGCTGCTTCAAGCGACGCGCGGACCTTAGTGCTTTCGTCGCCAATCGCGAGTGAAAACGGAGTGGACTTGAACTTGTCTTCCGCCGTCTCCTCCACGACGTTGAACGCGGCCAGCAGGCGGAACAATCGACCTATATGCCGGGTGTGAGCCCCGAATCATGGCAGACGCGTCACAGGGGTTGTGCGCGTATCTTCTCTGGGGGATGGGCGTGTGGGGGCATACGCAGAAGGTTTGGCTCGATGTCATGGGCAGCCAACTTGACCAGATCGTCGATGGACTTTTCACCACCTCCGACCCCTGTCCATGCCTTCCAAAGGCCCAGATCGATACAGGTCTGCAGGGCAGCAAAGACGACAGGCTGCTCAAAGCAGAAGCCCCAGGCTCGTTCATAAGGGGACTCCACCCTGGCAAGCAGCCGACGTGCCGCCGCACGAACACTGAGGCGCTCTACCTCGTCGCCGCCGAAGGAGGCATGGCTGAAGGTGTCGAGGGCGGCGATGATATCCTTGGAATTGTAGGTCATCTTGTACTAGGGATGGGGGAAACTATGGTCTGGGCAAGGTGTGATACAGACGATTTTGGAAGCTTTTGTAGGGAACCGCAAGGGAAGAATGTGAACTGTGTAGTCTGAGTCCACGAGCAGAGTGCTGGTGTGCTTTCTGTATAAATACTCATCCTCCTTATCAGATTCATAGCTGTCATCTCCATGCGTTTGCAACGTGGCTGCGCAGCATTGTCAACAAGTGCGTAATCATGCCGCAGGAGTTCGGTCGTCCAGTCTAAGGAGATGTCTCCTGTGGAATCTGCAGCGACACTGGACTTGATCAGGGATAACATCCGTGAACCTTGCCGGCCATGCTTCCGGTCTGGGCCGACTTCCAAGGGGGGCCGGCTGGGGTGCTCTGTATTGTACGGTAGCAGCACCGTATTGTCGAACAGACTAGTGTCGCAGAGAGTCAATAATACACACGCTTTTGGAAGGAGACTGCGTTGCAAATGTCAGTATGCGGGTTCGAAGATGATGGGGATCATCCCAAGATACGTCGTGGGCCGATCTTAATCGGGTGTGGTTTGCGCTTACCTCGACGAAAATGGCGAAGGCGGACAGACAAGGATGCCCACGTTCGCGTTCTGCCGCATCAAATGCGTTGTTTCTGTAGTGGAAGTGCCTACGTGATATTCGTACTGTACGTAGTGGTTTAGAGGACTGCGGAACTCCACCGTTACGATATATCATGTTCGTTTCTGCAAGGCTTAGGGGTCAGGCCCCGGTCAGGTATTCGAGCTAACGAGCTAACCTGACGGGCCACTGTGCCGCCATCCGCGGATCACAGTAGAAAGTTCCGCCTGGGGCTTGATGGCAGGGCCTAGCCGGTAGTGTTGATCGAGGCCAATTAGGGGGAGAGGGCGATGGCAGGCTACCCAGGGGTCTCTGTCCGTAAACGGTGGCAAAGCTACTAGTAGTTTCAGCGGTGTGGATCTTATTAGTGTGCATGAAAAGATGGGTTCTCTCCCCAGATCTCTGAGCGGATCCGCTAATAGTCCGCTGGCCCCCCTATCCCCACGGCGTTCTTCAACAGCAGACAACAGCAGTTTTCGCGTGTATCTACCCAATAGAGTATCTAAATCGTGTGCCAAGCCGTATGATCTCCTCCTGCTCCTACCGCATCGCCCCAAGGCCGCGGCATGGTCCCAATCCAAATAGTTGATGGCAGTGTTGCTGAACTGTTTGCTGTTACTCCCTGCCTGCCATTAGCCGCCGAGTCGCTCGTCTCGCTTGTCTGGCATTATGTGTACGTAAACACTCTAACAGTTCGAGGCCACAGAGTTCAGACCGGTTGACCTCGGTCCAGACGGCATAAGCTCTTCGGAATTTATCTTCGGGAACGGGGCAAGAGCAACTGCTTTAGTTTCGTCCCGAACCAGAGCTGTATGCCCGATGTTACTCTTTCGCAAGGACAGGGCAATTCCATTACACTGTGTGATGAAAATCCCTGCTGTGTTTGCATATACCGCCGCGTACTGTCCACCGCGAATTCTAGGCATTTATGCAGCTCTCTCCACTGCCCAGATGCCCTGTAGGGGGGGGGGAAACGCACACAAAGGTCATACGTTCCTGCAGCACCCATGTGTTGCCTGCCATTGTACGCTACGTAGAAAATAGATCCTGAGGATCCCAGCGAATAGCAATGGAATTGCGCGATTTCTGGAACTCGTGGCGCAGAGAGCTTAAGTCACTGGGCCCTGCTGATACAGTAGTCCAGGGTTTTGACTTGCCAGGTCCCATGTGAAGTTGATAATGCCGAGAGACCCAACGCCTTTAGTCCGGAGGGAGAGGGAAATCCTCCGAGCCCATGGCAACGACCCTCTGTTTTCTTCCAGTCTTTCTCTTTCTTTCAGCACACGGCAGCATCACGACGTCTCCTCTGCTTCCTGAGAACTCCTCATTGTCAGCTTCGGTATGAGCCAGTACTATGGAGGCCTCGGCCCCATGACCAATGCGGTCTTGTGGGTAGAGGTCGTGGTCTTCGCCGTCTTCGTCGCGTTGAGGCTCTATACCCGCATTTCGATTCTGAGTGCTGTTGGCCCCGACGACTACCTAGTTTCTGTCGCGCTGGTAAGGACAACTAGCTGTTCTGCCACCATACTGGCGGGAATACTGACAGGGTGGTGTAGGTGCTTCAGGTCGTTTACACTGCGTTCGTCACCGTGGCGACCAAGTACGGCCTCGGAAGATTCTACGCTGACATCGGCAATGCCGCCGTCTATTCCACGGCTGTCAAATATGAAGTATTCAGCCAGGTGGCCGGTCTCATGGTCATCGGTGTGGGCAAGTGCGCCGTTGGCATCTTTCTCCTCCGGATCGTGCGAAACAAGATCCACATAGCTTTCATCTGGGCTTTCATTGCCGGAACCGTCTTCATCACACTCTTTGCCAGCGTCACCGTCGTCGTCCAGTGCATTCCTGTCCAGAAAACTTGGGATTCCACTGTTCCGGGGACGTGCTGGCTCGATTTCACCAAGGTCGGCTTGACTGTCGGATGTAAGTGCCCCCCGCATACGAGACCATTGGGCGACAATGTTGACGAATCTCCAGCTTGGTTTGTCGTCGCCGACTTCTCCTTTGCCATTCTGCCCTGGTTCGTCATCTGGGATCTCAATATGAAGCGCAAGGAGAAGATCACCGTCGCCTGTGGCCTGAGTCTCGGTGTTTTGTAAGCTTCACGACGAACCTCGTGATTCAACCTCCAGCAACCGAACTAACCATGGGAACACAGTGCCGGCGTCTGCGGTATTGTGCGGACGGTAGCCCTGAACGGTTTGAATGCAAAGGAGTACATCCGTATGTTATGATAATCGCCGTTCAACTCGCGTCATTTTTCGCTAACCGGGCACCAGACGACACCGTGCCCATGCTCATCTGGTCCGCCACCGAGAGTACCGTCACCATTATGTGCTCGTCGATTCCCGTCCTGCGGCCGCTGTACGTCCGCTACCGGTACGGCAGCAAGGGCGACAGCTCCGGCAACAACAGCTCCTACAAGCTGCCGATGTACGGCAACAACAGCGCTCGGAAGTACGGCCTCGGGTCGACAACGGGCATGGAAGCAAAGGCTGGCTCGTCCCACCAGACGGTGATCACCTACAACGCAAACAACGCTAGCGACGAGAGCATACTGCGGGACACCAAGGCTCAGAATGGCATATTTGCGGGAATCAAGAGGACGGACGAGGTCACTGTCAGCTACGCTGCACACGCCAAGCAGAACCAGTAGATCTTTTGACTGGCGCTTCCGTTCAATAATGTTTGTAAAAATTTGGCGAGGTGTAGGATACAGTCTGTGTAGGGATCATGGCAGTATAGACATTCTTTATTGTTTCCTCTTCTCTTGCTGGTCCTTCTTACCAGATCATAAGTCAGCAGACTCTGCGTTTGACATAGAGCAGGTAACCAATGGATCTCGCTGTTGATCTCTGCAACCCAACTAATGCAAACCCCAACAGTAACCCTCAAGTAGACCTCAGATAACCCTCAGTTAACCCCCGAGTACGATCCGGGAATCTCTACTTTGAAGGCTGCCCTAGTCCTTCAATCGATCAGCTGTTCGTTACCCCTGTGGTCTGGGCCGTCGTGAGCTCTGGTGTCAGTGTTGCGAGTTGCGACGACTCCTGGGAGCCCCAAGTTTGCCACCCGGGCTAAATTGGCCTACCGGCCCTGCATATCTAAGCAGTGCGGGACAGCCCGCTCCTTGGCGCCGCCTATCTGCAGCACCGTTAGATCACGCTCTCAGTCCCCTCCTTCAGGCCACGGATTGCGCTTCCGAGCTCATTGGCGAATGAGTTAGCTCTTCTGCAGTCCCTAAGCTCATCTAACGTTCTACTTTCCGCCGCTGCCATCTCTGGCTCTTGGGGGCATCGGTCCCCGACAACTCTGTCAAACTTGACATCAGAAGAGAAAGGACTCCGGGGATTCCTTTGATCTGAGCCTAGGGACTGTTAGATTGAGCTTTGACAGCATTTTAGCAGCCTTGACTGCCAGTCTACAATACTGTTCCATGGCATCATATGAAGAGCGGTGAAGTCCCAAATTGCCAGTCTTGTGACGGACTTCGCCCGGCGCAGTCCTGCGTAGCAAGGTGGCTCGAAATGCGACGAGCCGATGCAGGACGCCTAATACTTACTGCAACAGTTAACCGCGGGCAGCCCTGTCCGGGCCACTAAATAGCTTCCGATTCTGGACAGATCTGCTGCGGCCGGTACCTTCGGAAGTCCTGGTCGCATTGGCTTGGGCGCGTTACTCTACGATGGTGATGAGCCCTCCCGGGCATGCCTTGTATGGACCTCATGTCAGTGATGGGAGTTAGGAGCACGGCGTTTTGGTAAGATTTGACACAGCGTAGGGCATGCCTAGCCTTTGTTCTCTGGGTAGTGGAGTGAAGAGCTTACCCAACCATTTTCAGGGGCACCTCCGAGAATGTATGTAACCGACAAGCATCGCGGCATAGTTGCTTACTCGACCTCACCTAGTCAGCTTGTCAATCTGCCCAATATACATTCGAACACTCCCGCTAGCTCCTCATGACATGATTAGATCCGGGCAATTCATGGAGTTGTTCCTGGCCCAACGCGCGTTTCTCCTCTGCGCCTCTGCTCCCCTGCTCAACTAAGAAGGCGGGGCTGTAACGTACATACGATCAGGGGTGCGGTTGCAAGACATGTGCGAAACAGCGACAGAAAATGCGTCGCTGTACCAGCTACGGTTTGGAGATGGAATCTCCTGCCCTGTCGCTCTAGGTTGCTGAGCATATTGCCCAACTTCTTGTAGGAGCTCGCCGTTTCAATCGTAGCCGGGCGATGATGGCGTTCACGCATGCTTTACTTAGGACAGGTATGCAGGCTGGGATGCGTCCTTGATACTCTGATTCATTTCCCCTCCTTACGGTTGTTGTCTCATAGGATTCAAAGGTGCATCTGTCTGCAAATTCCCCTAAACATTTTCATTCGCATATCGCCATCCTCTAGACCTACCGAGCCAGCTCAATCTTAGCACTAGGAGTACGCGGCACCTAGATGCTCCTTTATTACCTAAGCGGTTCGCGAGGGAGAAGCGTGGCCGTAGATCAAGACGGTCTCTGTTGGGTCTTCGGTGATGGCACATACAGACATACCTACTCAGGGAGAGCTTACTGTGGTGATGGTCATTGAACGTGATTATTCTGTGAGACACCGAAAGTCGTGTTATCAAATGGCCGACTTCTTATCCAGGTGAATCAGCAGGAACTCGTGAGCAACCCTGGAACCTCGGATGTCTCAATCTCAGAGTGTCAGCAATCCTCTTGCTCGCCTTAGGTGGAGGCTGAACCTCGGCAACCCCACATAGGTATGATGTTGAACGTTGAGCCAAGGCGATCTCAACTGGGTCACGGGAGGAGCAACCCGCTCCTCAACAGAAAGACCGCATTTTCACGTGATTGAACAGGAGCATGGGGGAACCTTGATTTATCTTTATATCTACAAGAGGTCTCTGATGTACACGTTGTAGGCTGGGCCTGGCCCCTGGGAACAGCGTCGTCTACAGGAAAGAACTGTGTGCCCCCTTCCCAGCCAAAGTAGAACACAATGTCCTCCTTTGTGGTGCAATGGATTGCTAGTCCTTGGCAACTAGTCACATCCCTTTTGAACGTCAGGACGATGATATTGGTGTTCATCGTCATAAATATCAAAAGTCTCCCTTTCATGTGGCATGTGAGTGGTCTGCATTTATTGCAGGATTTTGACTCCAGCCTAGAGACTCACTGCTATCTTACAGGTCCGCTTCTTGAGAACATTCATCCGGCGGTTGACCGATCCGGCCCCATCAGTGTATCTCAGTCCGCGGTGCCTCTTCCTCCCTGCTATTAACACGACTCGCTCGCCATTATTTGAGTGCGACTACAATATTCACAAGTCCAACTCGACCTACTTCACCGACCTCGACATCTCGCGGGGCAACATTAGCCTCGTACTCTTCCGCAAGCCATTCAACCCATTCCCGGGTCCCAACCAGCTCCTTATGGTGCTCGGGGGTGCCCAATGTGTCTGGCGCAAAGAGATAAAGCCGTACCAGTCATATGAGTTGTGGACTCGGGTCCTGAGCTGGGACGAGAAATGGATTTACCTTGTTAGCCACTTTGTGGAGCGCGGCCGTTTCGTGCCCCAGGAGTACGTTCTACAACCACGCGCGACTCCAGGGAAGAGGAGACGAGGAGAGATAAAGGAGCCTTTAAAAGCCGTTTTTGCGTCATCAGTGGCGAGATATGTCTTCAAAAACGGCAGGAGGACAATCCCCCCTGAACAGGTGTTGGGGACGTGTGGGCTATTGCCACTGGAGAGCGACAAGGGCAATGAAGCGTTGAGGACTAGTCTGCAGGATGTCGAGAGGTTGAGGCTTAAATGGCTGCCGGTAGCTCAGTTACACCAGGGATGGGACACGATCCACAGTCTGTTTGATGGAGATGAGACAGCTGCTCTGGGTCGCTACACAGATCTTTAGTGATATCCCGGACGCGTTGTCCAAGCGGCGCCTCCGGTTGGAGGTAATTCCCTCTCTCGGCGCTGGAGAGGATGCTTTAGGATATATTGATTAGCATAGGATTATATGCTCGTACAACCAGATCTCCAAAATGATGACGATATGCCTACCCTAGAGACAATCTCGTCTCAGACAAGGTCCGGAAGCACCAACCTTGAGACAAGTCATGATAACAGACTGCTTCCGACTACAAATCCGAGGTTTTGGTACTATCTTCGATGAGGAGTCGCAGAGGGTTGCGAAGCCCCCAAGACCCCCTGCACAACTTCCTCGTCACTCTAGCAGCCTGTGCGATGGCAACATGACTGATACAGACACGTATGCCTCAGTATCTCTGTAGATCTGTTTTCTTGGCCCTCCTTTCGTGTCGTGCAAACGCAGTCCTAGCCTCCTAGGCAAGATTGTCATCAATGAGAGAAGTGGTGCACCGCCAGTATTCATCGCCCATAGCCATTATCCCGTTATACATCAAATAACTCTTCCTCATGGGAATTTCAGTGCCCCCTTTCTTCGTATGTCAATCTCATCTTCCCTTGCTCAGTCTAACCCTACGGACATCGACCACTCCGCTCGAGTGACGGTCATAATGGATGTGTGTCGTTGCATCGAACCAAAACCGCTCTTCAACAGAATAATTGGGACTGGCCATTTACAGCAAGTATCGCACCTTCAGAAATACATGTTGGGATAATTAAAGAAGGCTTGCATCCTGCAATTGTGATTGCTCCTGTGGAAGGGCCGTTCGGGGGAACCGACATACGACTTCACGCTTTTATACTACTTAATGGTAAAACCAGGACGTCAAGGACCTAATACTTCCATGGATAACTGAAAAACTCCACGGTTTCGACGACTCTTCGCGCTTTTCCTCAACAAGGGAGCTTATTCCCAGCACTTTGACGTTGTAGGTAGAATCATCTCACTGCGAAGGGGGCTATATGCCCCAAAATGGGCCATATTCGTTCATTCAAGTCGATCAGAACGGGCTTCGACTCGCTTCTCATGATATTTCCGCCCGCTGTTCAAATTTTTGCCAGCTTTTCCGTCGCTTGATCCCACCACGGCCAGAAGGGAAACTCGGCCTGATCTATTTCACCTCTGAACTGTGGCTTCCTCTTTTCCGTGAAGCTCTTGACGCCCTCCCAGTTATCGTGCAGCCCGACCATGGAGATGAAAACCCTGGAGTCGAGAATATGTGCGCCCTCGGGAGTCGGGGGGCAGTAGACCATCATATCGCGCATGAGCTTCGTACTAGCCAGCGACGTGTTCTCCGCAATGTCCGCCGCAAGCTCAACCGCATATTCAACCGTCTCCTTAGGGGTCGACAGGAGCTTTGAAAAGAGTTGACTGACGAGTGGGTCTGAGGCTGAGTATGTCGCTCCGGTCGTAGCTATATGGATAGCTTTGGACATGCCAATCAGTCGTGGCAGATAAAACGCGCTGCATGACTCCATCGTCAAGCCCCGTCGTGCGAACGGCATTCCGACCTTGGCTTCCGTCCAGGCCACTCGGATAGCAGCTGGAAGGGTTATTGTGAATCCGAAGCCGGCCGCAGGCCCGTTGATGGCGACGATGGTGGGCTTGGCGCACCTAGCTATAGCTAGAGCAACTCGACCGCCACTGTTTCAACCTTTGATTAGACACTTTTATACATGCAGAACCGGAAGCTGGCGGTGACTCGCCGGTCTCTGAACGAGGTCATGGAGGCCTCGGTCTGCTTGCTCTTCAGTAGCCCAGCAAATCCAACTTGCAGGTCAGCACCTGCGCAGAAGGCCTTGCCTGCACCTGTTAAAACGATAGCGCGGACTCGGTCATCCTTGCTGAGAAGCTCGTACGCAGCTTCCATTTCAATAAGCATGTTTTCGGTCACTGCATTGTACTTCTCGGGTCGGTTGAGTGCCATCATAATAACCTTTGTCGCCAAATCTGACGATGCAGGCACATGGGACAGCGATATCTCTTTGAACGGAAGGGAGAAGTAGGCATCTGGAAGGCTCTTTGTGGTGGCCATCTTGCTGTGACGAGGTCTGAACTTCAGATTTCAGTATCTAACTACTGGGGCTGCTACGTTGACAACTATTAGAGTCGAAGACAGCATCCTTTAACGGGCCCCTTATCGTCTGGATTCGACTCGAAGGTGAGGTCAAACATGTGTCAAAGGTGACATTCCTCGGTGATCCAGGAGACGCGTCCTGATGATCCTGCCGAGGTTTCTGGGAAGGAAGAGACAACTCATTCCCAGTATCAAGCTTGTCATGCGTTGAGTTGACCCCCAACATAGGGTTCGTTGAGGCGTGCTTGGCGTGGTCGTCACTCGACCGAAGTCGTCCCCACAATAAGTCCAGGCTCCACCCGGAACCGAGGCACATTTTATTGATGACGGCTTCCCCACGCGGACAACACCTGCATATCTCACTCTTCAAGTCTAGCCCTTAAGGCTAGCGTAGTCCGGGACCGAGCTCCGGTCTGTATCGCCAACTATGTAGGAGCATAGGCCACAGTCATAGGAGCGAGATACATGCTCTTCTCAGGCGCTTGTGTTAAATTGAGGTGGTCTCACCCATTCCTCAATGTGAGCTCTTGGGGCTCTCGGTCGGTAGACACATAACATGTGGCTGGTAATCATCGCTGTTGCACAGGCATCACAACACTGATAACAGTGAGGAGAGATGGGCTAAAACACTATCACGTACCCGAGGATGCCGAAAGGAGAGCCATGTGGTCAATCGTAACTACCTACCTACCTCTAGCATTTCGTATTTCTTCAGTCTCTGGTCACTGACGCCGGTTAGGCACAGTGAACAACGGGTCCATCCACGAGTGTTGAAGGCGCAATGAATCGCTTCGGCAACATTTCAGGACCCATCCATTCGCGAATCAGAAATCGTCATAGGGCCATCTATGGCGTGCTCGTTGTCTTTGTTGACCGGGTACCTGATATGAGCAGTCTGTCAAGCATTGTTGATGCCATTCTCATGCTCTATTTCTCATCGTGACGTTATCAGCTGTCTCAAAGAGATCTTATTTGCAACATCGCGTGGGACATTCGGTGAATGCGGGAGCTGGGTTAAGGATCGCGGGGTCACCGGCCGGGGGAAGACTTGGTCTCGGAGTCACTTTCCACCCACTTCCCGACCCCCCCGCCTCTGCTTGCACATATGATTGCAGTCAACCGAGGCCCGAACACTCTTGGCTTGCGACTTGCTTGGTAAGATATCTGGTTGGTAAACACTTGAAAGCTACCTACTGTCAAGGGTCTATTGCCGCCTATACATGAGGCTGTCTTCTCTATCGGACGTTTGTATCTCTGCGCCATCCCTCCATCCAACATGGCTACGTCAGTCAGTCAGCGGACAGGCCTAATACCCTTTTTGAAGGCAACCGCAGTAGAAGCTCTTGATACTCACAACTATTCTACCTTCCTAGTTCCACAATATTGCATCGGTTCAGGTGAGTAGGGAGTGGAAACTCTGCTAGACATTCTGATGCAGGTTTATCGTCAATGGAATTCCGCTCATGCGTATCAGTCCCCAATGGCGGCTATGTGGCATCTTGTATACTCCGAGCAGCCTTGCTGCACCTGGCCCCAAGGGGCCAATCCGACACGATCGCCGCCCATTTCGAATACATCAACCGTTCCGAGGTCGGAGCCGCACTAATGGTTGTCGAGGACGTCAAAATCGGCAGAGCGATCTCGGTCATACAGGTTACTCTTTACCAAAGCGACCTTCAACCCGCGGCGCCTTGGATGACGCCACATTCACGAAGAGAGGTCGTCGCTTTTATTACGAACACGCGTATCAGTCTCGAACGCGGCCTGACGCTCGAGACTGGTTGGTCGATGATCCCGCCCCCGCCTGCCGTCAACTTCACCAAACTCGTGCGAGGCGATGATGCAAACTGGGCGGCCCGGCCGAAATCGACGAGCGGTCGCGCTAACAACTACGCGCGAGTGCACGAGAATCTGGAGTTTTACGCTCCCCGCCAGGGGCAAGTCCGTCGTGGAGTCGAGGATTCGTGGATCCGGCTCACATCAGGCGAAAGATTCTCCAATGTCGCCCTCGGCTTTGTTGCTGACGCGTTCCCATATGTTGTGGAAGCCTGGCGGCCAGGAGCTGACGAGAAGCAAGTTCCATTTGGGCATAACGAGATGTTCTGGTATCCAACCTTGGCCCTGAACATGGACGTGAAGAAGGCGCTCCCTGCAGAAGGTGCGGAATGGTTGTTCATACGGTGTTCAACTAAAGTCATTCACCAAGGAAGGCTGGACTTGGAGATTCTCATCTTGGACGAGGCGACTGAACTTGTCGCTATCAGCAGCCACGTCGCTCTAATTCTTCCGGCCGAGAGAAATTTGGGGGCTCGGAGCCATACGAAGAAGCTTTGATGAAGTTCGGCTCTAGGAGATGCCATATGCTGCCGTCTTATGACGTCTTAGCGATAATTTGATATCGCCTACTTAGGTAGGTATGGTTCCATCACACTTCCACCGTCTCGGCAGTGTGACACCTGCCTCCATCTTGAGTCAACAAGGCAACATCATAATCAAGATTTGGCACCCTGAAAATGCAGCTACCTTAAAGGCGAGAGTGTTTCCCAAGTGCAATTAGTGTGCAGGACTATCACAGACAACTCTGTCTTGGTCCAGTTCTTTCAACAACCATCCAATCTTTCCTCATTGAACGGTTGCGTTGGGCTCGCCCCTGGCGTGGCAAATGCCATATCTTGATAAACCTACAGACGCTGCGATTCTGATGCCCCAATTTCAGGAACCAGATACAACTTGGCAACTTAACGACAACCACACTTCCTTTAGGTTACTAGGCTTTACCCACAGTCTAGCGAGCTGGTCAACGGTGATAAGATATCTCTTGGGCTGAAGTGTCCCAGACCCTGTGTCCTAAACTGGTAACGTTACAGTGGTGTTACAGCGACGAGATTGGCTGGGCGGGGCGAGATTGGGGAAATTGACAGCTGCTGCTTCCAGCAACCCCAGGAAATTGATGCGTTTCAGGGGCAGCCACAACACATGTGGCCAAAGGGCGATTTGGGCTGATGCCTCGAATCACAACTGCCAACATTCTCCTGACAAGATCTCTGGGTCTTCGACAATTCGATGAAGCCCAGGTCTCAGTTCAATCAAAGCTGGAGATACTGGGCGAAACTTATGCTTCTATGGAGACTACCTATAGCTCAGAGGCATGGAGGAATCACTTCATGCAAATATTCAAATGTCGGCGAGGTGTCATGTGTCAAGCTGCTTGACATACGAGATAGAACTCATCGAGATTGATCTCGTCGGCGGTTAGATCAGGGATGGTGGGATATGGAAAATTACAAGAATTACCATCTGACCATTCACGGCGTCGTCTCTAGGCCAATTAAGGAAGTTGGCTAACTCTAGTGTCCCTAGCACCAATGGATCCTACACCAACCCACCAACACCTCGCACCCCGAGGGCATACACAGACAAGGTTAATTGTAGCCGCCCTAGCATCTGCATGGAGGCCTGCATTAGGTGCCGAACCTGTCCGTTCTAGGCTCGAACTCCTTTGTCAGTGCGTGCGGCAGTCGAGATAACAAGAGATGGCTCTCACCAAGGGTCTTGCCATTCGTCCTTCTCTGCCAAGGGAGGATTGACCAAGGGACGGCGGCGACGCCCTCTGGAATGTCTTACGCGTTACCTTAGACGTCAAATGTCCTCCACCCTGGGTTCCTAATGTAACCCTTTCTCTTAGACACGTGCAAGGATGTGTCCAAGGACCGGAGATATACTCAACTACGAGACAAGCCTCACGAGACTCCCCCTGACCGTCGCGTGGTATCCCTTCGGTCAGCCGGCCAGCAAGACACGCTTCCTCAGAAGTGGGTTAGGAGACGGGATGATGCTATGTTTCTCATCGGCAACCACGCTTGTCGGCGGAGATATATGCCCAGGGCACGTTTCTTGCATTCCAGCGCGCGACGCGTAAATGACCTTCGCGCCCCCCTTTATTCTGCAGCCCCATTCCATTCTGCGGCTTGCTGTGTCTGTTCGCGCACTTCCTGACGTGGTCATCGCTCCTCTAGCAGCGTTTGATTTCAGCCAGTGCGGGTACAGTAGGACTGAATGTCACCAGGCTTGTCTAGAAAGCGCTCCACAGCGCGTACGAGACCGTCTCGTTGACTCAAGCCTTGGAGGGTGCTACGCCTGTTCCTACCTAGAGTAACGTTGTGAAGGGCATCAGCATACGTATAGCATACGTATAGTGTCTCTCCCTTGATTCCCATGACCTTGCGTATAAGTAGCCATGGTCTTCATTCTTCCCCAGGCTTGGCATCTCATCTCCAAGCCGCAGATCAAGCCAGTCTCCCACGTGCTGGACACCAGTCACTCCTTACAACATGCATTCCTTCCTTCAGAACACTCTTTTGCTGGCAGCCCCTGTGGCGCTCCTGCCAATGGTGAATGCTGGATTCAGTTCCAGTGCCGCCGACAACCTGGCAGTCTATTGGGGTGAGTGTTGTGATACTGCTATCATGGTAGCGTCAGCTAAGACATGGTTCAGGCCAAAACTCCTACGGCCAACAGAGCTCCCAGTCGAGGCTGTCAACCTATTGCGCAAGTGAGTGGCACCAGAGATGAGCCAGTGAGGTTTGGCACAGTTATTAACTACATGTTAACAGATAGCCCCATTGATGTGAGTCTAACCTTGTCCTGGACGATAGGGAACTCATCTGATTTTGCATTCAAAAGATTATCCCTGTTGCCTTCGTGACTTCTCTGAATTCAATCTCCGTGAACTTTGCCAATGCGGGAGACAACTGCACAACGTTCTCCGGCACAACCCTTTTAAGTTGCTCGCAGATTGAGTAGGCACAGCACGTCCTCTATATCCAACTGTTGAGTAGACTAACGTACTTATAGGGAGGACATCAAGACCTGCCAGTCAACATACGGCAAAACCATTCTCATCTCTATCGGAGGCGCGACTTACACCGAGGGCGGCTTCTCTTCTTCCTCTGCAGCTGTCACAGCCGCCAACACCTTATGGGCAACATTCGGTCCCGTTCAGTCAGGCAGCACTGTCAATCGGCCCTTTGGCACCGCGGTTGTGGACGGATTCGACTTTGACTTTGAGTCGACCACCTCTAACATGGCGCCGTTCGCGCAGCAGCTCCGATCGCTCATGGATGCCGATACCAGCAAGAGCTTCTACCTTTCTGCCGCACCGCAGTGCCCTTATCCCGACGCGGCCGACAACGACATGTTGGCCGGCGCCGTCAGCTTCGATTTCATCATGATCCAGTTCTACAACAACTACTGCGGCGTGCAGTCTTATGTTGCTGGGTCGTCGACGCAGAACAACTTCAACTTCGAGACCTGGGACAACTGGGCCAAGACCGTCAGCAAGAACCCGAGCGTCAAGGTCCTCATGGGCATCCCTGGCGGTAGCACTGGCGGCAGCGGTTACCAGTCTGCGAGCACAATCGCGACCATCATCAGCTACGTCAAGCAGTTCTCAAGTTTCGGCGGCGTCATGATCTGGGACATGTCGCAGCTGGTGGAGAACCCAGGCTTTCTCGACACCGTAGCCTCGGCCCTGGGCAGTAGCAGCACTACGCCGATCACCACTACGGCGAAAACCACTACTACAGCGGTGCCCACGACGCTCTCGACCTTGACAACGAAGGCCCCGACGACGACGACGACGACGTCCACGGCTCCCGGCACCACGCTGGTGCCCCAGTGGGGACAGTGCGGTGGCAATGGCTACACTGGCTCAACCACATGTCAGTCACCGTACACTTGCGTGGCGCTGAGCGAGTGGTGGTCTCAGTGTGAGTAAGACACGTTATCAGGACGGCCTGGGAATAGTGAGACATGATTGTCATATCGACGGACGACCTCTTCCTTGCCCTGGGTTTCATTGTACATATCCCTATGATTTTGTCCATTGTATATACGCCACCCTATGCTTTTAGTTGTAACTTGTACATAGCAACAACTGCGGACGGTTTACCCTAGCTGGTAAGGTTGGCCCGGTCCCCAAGACAGACGCTCGTTCGGCCCAAATATAAATTGTACAGAACTTGACCAACAGTGGGACTCATGAGCCAAACGGTACTTTCATTGTGAACTATATGGACAACTAGGGGTAATGCCGTGGAAGCTCCATTATTATTCAGCGTCTTCCTTGCTCAAGGATAGTGTATGTCCAGTCAGTTGAGGCTATTGAACCCTTCAGTGGTGCGCACTGTAGTGCGGGCCACTTCAGGCCACTTTTCTCGGGTGATCGGTGCCGAAACTATGTGATGAGACGGGGGAAATGGGGCTGATTCCGCGCACCGAGTCGAGTTGTCTCCTTTAGCTCTTCTCTGTGTAGTCCTCTTCACTCTTGACCCCCTTTGGACCATTTACATAAAAACAAGGCTAGTGTTCAGCTAATGTTACGACCGTGACACCTGCCAGGCCCCTGTAGACCTGTCGCAGAAAGAAAATGTCTTCGTGGACAGGCTAGTCCGAGCTCGGCCGGGCTTGTCCGTACGAGATCAAGCGTCCCTTGAGTCCCCATCGAGGGCCAGATTCAGACCCCCCAATGACTTTCTCAGACACGCAGGTTAGCCCACGCGCATCACATGGTCTAAGGCCGGCCACTTGATCGAGAGTAGGCCATGAGGACAAAGAGATCAGACGCTAAGGAGTCCGGAATATCGAAAGGGGGGGCTGGCGGGGCCACCAGATAACTCCACGGCGCTGCAGCCGCGACTGATAATTCCAAAGAGGAGACGGAATCGTATCCTCGAGAGAGCGATGTAGTCGAAACTACGTTCGCACTTCGTACTCCTTTATGCGCCTTTTAAAGTAGGAAATTCATTAATAAGGTTCTAATAACCGTGCGCCAAAGCTGCGTGTGGCTGGCTAAAGCGCCTTGGCCTCTCTCCTCTTGGCCCGCGGCCTAAGCAGCCGGGCCGTAACCGCTTCGGCAGTGAAGTTTCTGTCGGCAATGCGGCTTTAGTCCCTCCCATCCAGCTGCAACAACGTCGACTCCCTCAACGGAATGCCGCCGCGCCCACCACCAAACCTTGTTTTGCCCTCACTCGGCCTGGATTAGAATACTGTATCCGGATCTTGCTCCGGAGGTTCACGTGGAGATAGCTTAGATAGCTTATGTGGTGTCCAATCATAGTCCGCGTGGTTTGCTGCGGCATTTTCACGGTTTGGCTTTCGGTATGTGGGCAAGATCTGATAAGATCGACGTTGAACGGCGATGGAGGCACACCACCATCTGATAATTCTCGGGGAGAGCCCACAACTGCCGTAGTGCTGCCGCCTCTGTGGCTAGTCTCCTGTTCTCTCAGCGAGCTCGGAGGGCCAGCGGGCGTGGGCAAGACGGCCATAACGTAATGGATGGGGACTTCCAAACCGGATTCAGCATGGTGCCGGCCGTCGTCGCCATATAGAACATATCTAATGATCAGATAAGATTATCCAGGCGGGCCCAGGCCGGGGTAGAATCTTGCCCGCCACTTAAAGTTTGTCCCTTGCCCAGGGGTCGAAGCGTCGAGATGCAGGAATATGCCGGCCATCGCACCAAAAAACGTGCAGCGTCCGGCTCCTTCACCACTCTCTTCTCCACATCTTACGAGTCTTTCTCGTCGAGAAAACTTTTCTTGGCTAATAGTGTGGGATAATCTCACCCGCACCTCCACCCCGCTGCAGGACGCTGTTGGCTAGAAGCCGGAGAAGCCCGGTGAGAAGTTTGCTGTGCTGCTGTAGCACGAGATCCGATGGCCAACCCGGTTAGCGGCGTCCCAGGAGCTGCGATCTGCAGTGCGGCACCACCTGCATGATCAATATAGATACCCGTCTTGTCCTACGATCGGCCGTGCTTCTTCCCTCCCCTCTTCTCCCTCATCGCTAGGCAAGCCACCGCAGCCACAGCTCCATTCGACTTGTGCGCCTGACCAACCGTTCATCATGAGGTTCAGACTTCCCTTCAGGGGCAACGAAGTCCCGGTCGTGGCCGATGAGCCCGTCAACGACGCAGAGACACCGGCGGCCGGCGAAACCAAGGAGAAGGTCGGCGCGGAGACCAAGCCCGAGGGTGAGTCTGATGGCGACGACTCTTCCAAGGTGTTCGAGCCGGGTGTCGAGGCCGCCCGTGCCATGACGGAGACCTGGTCGATGCAGCACTTGATCATCGCGTACATCCTGTAAGCACCTTCAGGATACATACAAGCTTTCGTGAGCTGGTCACTAATATTCGGGTATTCAGGATCTGGATTGTCTGTTTCATCCAGGCATTCTCCTCAGGAATCATCGGCACGATGACGCCCTACATCACCAGTGCCTTCCAGGAGCACTCCCTGACCGCCACCACCGGTATCGTCGCCAACGTTGTATCTGGTCTGATTAAGCTTCCCTACGCCAAGCTCATGAACCTTTGGGGACGGCCCCAGGCTTTCGGCTTCATGATCGTGGTGATGACCATGGGTATCATCATGATGGCAGGCTGCAACAACGTCAAGACGTACGCTGCTGCCCAGGTCTTCTACAGCGCTGGCTATAGCGGCATCGACTTCACGACGACCATCTTTATCGCCGATACCTCGTCCCTCAAGAGCCGTGCGTTCATGATCGCCTTTGCTTCGTCTCCATGGCTGGCTACCACCTGGGCGTACGGCCCTGCGGCCCAGAGTGCCTTGGAACATATTGGCTTCAGATGGGGCCTGGGAATCTGGGCCATCATCTATCCGGTTGTCTGCGTGCCTCTGTGGGGTCTCTTCTACTTTAACCAGAAGAAGGCTGAGAAGCAAGGCCTGGTGCGCAAGGCAGCCAACAACCGAACCTTCCAGGAGTCCGTCATCTACTACCTCAGGGAGTTCGACGTTTTCGGAATCCTCCTCCTCGCTGGAGGGCTCGCCATCTTCCTGCTTGCCTTCGCGCTGTACTCTTACCAGTCTGACCAGTGGAAGTCTCCCCTGATCATCTGCTTCCTGATCTTCGGCGGCCTCCTCGTCATAGCCTTCGTCATCTGGGAGAAGTACTTCGCACCGGTCACCTTCATCCCGTGGTACCTGATTGCCAACAGAACGGTGTTCTTCACCTACACCATGGTTGCGAGCATCTACACGGCTTGGTACATATGGGACAGCTACTTCTACTCCTTCCTGATTGTCGTCTTTAACGAGAGCATCACCCATGCCACTTACATCACCAACATCTACACCGTCGGCTCGTGCTTCTGCGCGCTTTGCATGGGTGTGATCATCCGTTTCAACGGCCGTCTGAAGTGGCTGGCCCTGTACTTCGGTGTTCCCCTCACGATCCTCGGCGTCGGCCTCATGATCCACTTCCGGCAGCCCGACTCCCACATCGGCTACATCGTCATGTGCCAGATCTTCATTGCTTTCGGAGGCGGTATCCTCGTCATCTGCGAGCAAATGACTGTCATGGCCGTCTCTACGCAGCAGGACATCCCAGCCATTCTCGCTATGGAGAGCATGGTGGCCTATGTCGCCGACGGTATTGGCCAGGCTATTGCCGCGGCCATGTGGACCGGTATCTTCCCCAAGAAGCTTGCCAAGTACTTGCCGGCCGACGCGCTGCCCGACCTGGCGTCCATCTATGGCGACCTGACTGTCCAGTCGTCGTACCCGATTGGCTCGCCAACCAGGAACGCCATCAACCACTCGTACGGTGATACCCAGCGATACATGCTGATTGCCGCCACTTGCCTCTACTCCATCACACTGGTGTCGGTGCTGTTGTGGAAGGACATCAACGTGAAGAAGATCAAGCAGGTCAAGGGTCTTGTTTGGTAAACGGCGGTAGGAGGACGAGCATAGGGATAAGGAGAAACAGATGTGGTGAGCGAATGACCGATGCAGCCGGTCATATGTAAAATGCAAGCCTTGTGAGGTCAATAAATATTCTCAGGCCAGAGAAATCTGTAATAGAACAGTCACATCCCATCATATAACATGGCTCCCTTTCTATGGATGTCGCGGTGAGGTGAAGTGCGTGTCATGTGACGAGCCTATTACTGATACGAACTTTCTCTCACATCTATTGGCCAGGAATGATGATGCTCGGAATTCTGGAATGTGGTGAGGCACTTTCCAGAAGGGTAGAAGAAGCCGACGCAAGGCCGCCGACGCTTCGCTGGGCATGCTTCCAGCATCTGCGGTGTCAAGTGTCTGGCATCTTCCACGTGGGGAATCTCTGGCTTCTTATTAGACGATCAAGCTTTCCGCAAGGATGAGTCGCAGCTCGGCGTTCTGGGCGCCCAGGCCGTCCGCGTCGCATTTCGATACGCTTGACTGGGCGAGATAGCCACCCCAAGAAGGACCCTCTCCACGCACGAGAGCATCCGAGTTCCGAACAAATCGTCCCTCCGGGCTTAATTCTCCCATGAGCTTCGTGTCATGCCTTGCCACACGCTTCTAACTCGGGAGAATGGCAGGAATGGCAACGTTTCTGCCCAGAGGGCCAAGAGAAGCTATTATCCTCGGCATACGCTCCTCTCGCCAGTCAGTGTACGAGACAGCGCCCACGCAACCTGCTAATTTGGATCAAAAGGCTCCTGTAAGATGCTATAGACCGAGCAAAGGCGTGATCCAGGGCCTGGGCAAGGCCACTGATAGGTGATCGCCAAGGCTGATGGCCTTTCAATGTGTGTCCCAAAGAATATCAGGATCCTTGGAACTGGCTTAGCATGCGCGTGCACACCGAAGGCTGGTGATTAAAGCGACCATAAGAATGGTCCGTATGGGCAATGTCCGGTTATATAACGCGACCTTGAGGGAAAACTAATGGTGACCTTGTCTCCCGAATTTTCCCAACTCATCCACGGTTGAATCATTAAGTTAGTCGTTCGTCCTCCTTGAAGACCATTATCAAGAAGTCGATGAAGTCAACACCTCCAAGATGGCTCGCCTTCATCAATACGACTATCTTCTAGCCATTGGAACAATCTTTGCGTTCCTCGATGCGTGGAATATCGGTATGTCGGGTCGCATGTCCCAGTTGTCTCGGGCTTCCAGCTAATGACTGTATGCCACAGGGGCCAATGATGTTGCCAACTCCTGGGCCACATCCGTCGGATCTCGGTCGGTTACATACCTTCAAGCCATGGGGTTGGCCAGCGTGATGGAATTCTCCGGAAGCATTGGCGTGGGAGCCCGCGTCGCTGACACCATCCGCACCAAGGTAGTCAAGACGGAGCTCTTCAGAGAAACGCCCGCTCTCCTAATGCTCGGTATGGTCTGCGCCGTCACTGCTTCTTCACTCTACCTCACCTTCGCTACAAGAATCGGTCTGCCGGTCTCAACGACACACTCAATCATGGGTGGAGTCATCGGGATGGGCATTGCTGCCGTTGGCTCTAGCGGCATCCAGTGGGTGGGCAGCGGATCCGGCACCGAGCGCATCAACGGCGGCGTCGTTTCGGTCTTCTTGGCGTGGGTCATTGCACCAGGCATCTCCGCCTGTTTTGGTGCCATCATCTTCCTCATCACCAAGTTTGGGATCCTGTTGCGGAAGAACCCGGCTCACAGGGCTCTTATGACGGTCCCTATATATTTCGCAGTTACCGGCTGCCTCCTGACCATGTTGCTCCTGTGGAAGGGCGGTAGCTACACGATCGACTTGACGGATGCGGAGATCGCAGGAACTATTGTAGGTGCAGGAGCCGCGTTTGGGATTCTCATCGGCATTTTCCTCTGCCCTTTCCTCTATCGAAAGGTTATCAAGAATGACTGGCAGCTACGCTTCTGGCATGTCTTCCTCGGCCCGCTTCTACTCCGCCGCCCTGAGCCCCCTGAGATGCCGGAAGACTACCATGGTGGCATCAGGAACTTCTACGAAGGCCATCTGACCAAGGAAGAGCTCGAAGCCCGCCGAGCTCGCCAAGGCGGTGTCCGAGCTGCCTCGGACGAGGAGGCGGGAAAGGAGAAGCGCGCCAACACGGAGGAAGCCAATTCCGAAGAAGGCGACCCCGATGACCATCTCCCAGAGCGCAAGCAGATTGTCGGGCCCAAGCCGGAGGGCAAGTGGTACACCTCTGCCGTTCTCTTCTGGTACGTCAAGTGGCTCGTGTTCCGCGGCGTGGACCAGGATGTTGTCAACATGCAGAAGAAGAGGAGCATCCTTTCCGGCGACGTTGAGGAGTTGCACGCCCGTGCAGCCCACTACGACAACACGACCGAGTACATGTTCACCTTCCTCCAGGTGCTGACAGCCAGCACCGCCTCCTTCACGCACGGAGCCAACGACGTGTCTAATGCCATCGGCCCCTACGCGACCGTCTTCCAGATCTGGGACAGCGGCGCCCTACCGGAGAAGGACAAGGCTCACGTGCCCATCTGGATCCTCGCCTTCGGCGGTGCCGCCATCGCCCTCGGCATCTGGACATACGGATATAACATTATGAAGAACCTGGGCAACCGAATCACGCTCCACTCTCCCTCACGAGGATTCTCCATGGAGCTTGGCAGCGCCGTCACCATTATTCTGGCTACTCGTCTCAGTAAGTTCCTACGATCTCCTTCGCTGTCTCAAGTGTCGTCTACACGTATCAGTTAGCCAACTACTTCCTTAGAGCTTCCCGTCTCGACTACCCAGTGTATCACGGGCGCTACTGTCGGCGTTGGCCTCTGCTCCGGCGACTGGCGGACGATTAACTGGCGCATGGTTGCTTGGATCTATGGAGGTTGGGTCATCACCTTGCCAACTGCTGGTATCATGTCCGGCTGTCTTATGGGCATCATCATCAACGCTCCTCGCTGGGGCTGGCAGGGCTAAATAGTGTCAGCGACAGGCCACTTCAGCTCTTAAGGTGGGTTTAGGGGAGGAGGAACTTCGCCTTGTCCCTTACTGCTGCTCCTGGAAGGCCGATTCCACAGAAACCATTTCTGGCTACTTAGTTACTCTGTCATCATTGCTTTGTCGGTGGGCTTGTCCTTCGGCACCGTCTACCTATTCAGCTGTGAAGTATCGCTCCGTGGTCCTTCCGCTTCGGGGCATCATAGACGGTCTGACTCTTAGGCGAGACTTGTAAAAATTTATATAGCATGGGCGAGAAATTGTTCACCCGCTCGAGGAAATGCAAACTGTGGCCACACATGTAACCTAAGGTATATCATCACACCCCACTGTATATTTTTGTCTGACAGTAAGGAACCGGCAATAGAACAGTGCATTCTCATTGCGTAGAGTACTGCGAGCGGTTTAATGCCCACCAAGGCATTCCGAATTCGCGTATGCAGGTCAGAATGACGCGAATTCAGCTTTACCTTTCCCGTTTGACGACGCAACGTTAATAGTTTTTGCGCACAATTTCGGACAGTTTCCAGAACATTCAGCTTTTATCCGAACAAGGCTTAACACTAGGCTGCCCCTCAGCTACTGAAGGGTGCCTGCCTAACTAGCCCCCACCCCCGGATCGTCTCTCGACTTTCCCCGGTGGAGGGCACATTGCCTTGATGCTTGGTCCGATGATGGATCCTACGCCTCGACTTCCGCGGCCGACGGCTTGCACACAACTAGCCTTATCGTACAACCCTAACGTCTTCAAGAGGCTTCCGCACGGAGTACTTCTCAGCTAGTCTATTCTACACTGGTATTGCGTGGGACCATACGCATGCGGAGTTATTCCCGCGCACGTAAGGCATGCGAGTCAATCTGCCCTCAACAACAGCCAGGAAGCGGGATTGGGCGGGATCTCTCTTCCTTCGCGGCGGAAATCATGCTCCGTGACGTATTTTGTGTAACCTAGAATGGTGCAACGAGGGCTGGTGTCAGATGCCGCACTTAACCGATGGTCTTGTCTTGTTGCTGTTTTGTTTCTCTAAACGTGCTCGTGAACTCTTGGCCCCTCAGCAGCGTCTCCCACACGGCCTTCGTTCTAGTAGGTTCCACCAGGAAAAGGAGACGAAGCCGACGCTTAGAAACAGTCGTACCTTGACTATACCGAATTGGCATGATGCTTCACATCGAGGCCGATCATACTGTCTCCCTCGAAATGAGTTACGGGATAGAAATGACCAGTATCCACTCGGCTGACAAATTTATCTATCCCTCTGTCTGCAGAGTCGTCGACAAGCACCTCAGCCAAGCATCGTTCAGTTTGAAAATGCCTTCAAGTGACGACAGCCGGGATATATCTGGGTGTTCAGGGCGCTTGGAATCTTGATCCAGACTTCAAAGACGATCAAAGATACAGGCATCGTTCAGCTCACATTTCACCGGCCCTCAACTACTACTACCTGGTTTCGAAGACATTTATCTTCGCCATGGCCGAGACTAGTGATGATAGGAGTGCCATGATAGATGAGAAGAGGCTTGAAGCCGGCAATGCTCAAGCAGCTAACGAGAGGTCACCCGAGGCACCTCGATCGGTTCACGGAGTGAAGGTACGTGGGAAAATAGGTTCGAACCTTTCACTCTCTTTCCTGTCGTAGTCATCCGCAAGATCGGGGGCTAACTTTCAACTACAGTGGTTCCTAGTTGTTACCGCTCTTCTCTCGTCTCTCTTCCTATACGCTCTGGATAACACGGTCGTAGCTAATGTCCAGCCAAAGGTCGTCGAGACGTTCAACCGAGTCGACCTTGTTCCATGGTTGGGTGTTGCCTTTGCCCTCGCTTCCGCTGCCACCACTCTTCCATGGTCTAAGGCGTACAGCACCTTCTCGGCCAAAAAGCTCTACATCGGCTCCACAGCCCTATTCATGGGCGCCTCTGCGCTCTGCGGAGGTGCTCCAAACATTAACGGCTTCATCGTTGGCCGGGCCCTGGCTGGTGTTGGCGGCTGTGGCATGTATATGGGCCTTCTGACGCTCCTCTCCGTGACGACGACCAACACCGAGCGGCCCAAGTACCTGAGCCTTACCGGCTTCATATGGGGTGTCGGCACCGTCCTGGGTCCTGTGATCGGGGGCTCCTTAGGAGACAGCTCGGCTACTTGGCGTTGGGCATTCTATCTGAACCTGCTCGTTGGCGCGGTGTGCTCACCCATCTACTTCATCCTCCTCCCAGACTTTAAACCACAGGCAAGACTTTCTCTAGTCCAGCGAGTGCGGCAGATCGACTTCGTTGGCACTGTACTATCCATCGGGGCTCTTCTCTGCATCATCATGACGATGGACTTTGGCGGTGTTCTGTGGGACTGGGACACCGGCAGGAGCATCGGCCTCTTTGTGACCTCCGGCGTCCTCTCCATGCTCTTCGTCCTCCAGCAGTGCTTCCTTGTTTTCACCTCGGTGGAAAACCGCCTCTTCCCCATGCACTTCTGGAAGAGTCGCACCATGATCTGCCTCTTCTTCACGATGAGTAAGTCTGAGCATCCATCTAAATCAGAAGTGTCGAGTCAGAACCACGGAGAGCTGACTTAGCTGGCACAGTGCTTGCGACATTCGGTAGCTTTATCGGCATCTACTACCTTCCTCTATACTACCAGTTCACACGCGGCATCACGGCTGTCCAGACATCTGTCCATCTGCTTCCGTTCATTCTGTTCCTCGTTGCCTTCAACTTACTCAATGGCCATTTAATGGGCAAAACCGGATACTACTATCCCTGGTATATTGCAGGGTCAGCCCTGGAGTTCATCGGTGGTGTCCTACTGTGTAAGTGAGGCGCAAGCAACAGAGCATCACCATCGCGTATGACCTCGGCGGCGCTGACTAGTTCTGAATCCAGACACTGTTGACGAACACACTTCGAACGCCAGAATTTATGGCTACACTATCATCCTTGGGACCGGTGTCAGTTGCTTCTGTCAGGCAGGCTTCGCCGTGGCGCAGATGAAGGTTAAACCTGGCGAGATCCCGTATAGCGTCGGCTTCATGACGGTGGGCCAGATGCTAGGCATCGTGCTGGGCACGGGTATCGCGGGCGCTGTTTTCGTCAACCATGCCCAGCAGGCCCTATCCCGCACCTTCCCCCACGCTTCGGCCGGCGAAGTAGCCGACGCGATTGCGGGAGTGGGGGGCGAGCTGATCACCACAGCACCACCCGCAGTCAGAGCCGAGGCGGTCCACGGCATCAACAGGGCTATACAGCTCGCTTACGTGCCCATCATTGCCGCGGGATCAGTCTGTTTAATCTGCAGTTTAGCGATGAAGAGGGAAAAGGTCTTCAAATAAGCTGATGCGTATAGGTTGGTGTTCGTTGAAGCCAGTCCAGAACGTCGACGAGAGTTGTAAAGTACCTGTTGAATATAATTGTCGTCCAGGAGCACTCCATGCTCACCACAATGTTGCCTCACTTGGATAGCACCCTCTCAGAGACCCCGGGGGGGGGGGGGGGGGGGGGGGGGGGG